>OV816027.1:118977156-119537156 GCA_929113105.1 Agrypnus murinus
TGTCGTAAATGGGATTTAGTCAAAATTAATGAACATTATATAATCAAACTGTATCATATTGCTTTATTTTAAATTAATTGCAGCGAGTAATTTCGTTTCTAGCTACATAAAGTAAGAAAATATTTTGAGTGCCAATTATTTATTGAACGGTCCTCGTATCACGCATAAATTTTATTTAAATACATTTTCGAATTAAAAGGTAAAAATCAGGCTAAGCTATTTATAGCAAGAAACTTTTTTTTTTGTTTAAAATATTATCACATTGTTCATAAAGAAAATACTAAGCTCTGCAGGACATTTTGTTTAATTTTTAATTAATGCTAAATTTAATAAGTAGTTCGTATAAGAGTGGATTTGATGATATTTTTGTTAAGAAAAAATGTGTTTAAAATTCTTCAAAATTTTAAAGTGTGCCTTTACCTAGAATGAAATAAAATTGTTAGTCAGTTGTTTTCGAGCTGTAGTTGTCTGCAGGTGCACAGCAGAGAGTGCAGACATGCTTTTAAAAATGTATTTTTTTTAATTATTGCAAAACGAATGCAAGTACTAATTATGTTTAAAGAACTGAATACAATTGATAAGTATAAGTAGTTAATTAATAATAAGAAGTTTGATAGGTGAGAGGATTACCGTGGTTTTAACGGAAACAGTGAATTTGTGCATAATCTGAAAGTGTTTTTGAGGTTTTTTTTGAAAAGGAATCTACGCAGTAATTTGTCGTATAATCAAGGAATGATTATTTTTGAGCATTAACAATTTAAGTTATAGATAAGGTATAAACAAAACCAAAACCTTTTTTTTTGGGTTAGTAAATTTAATTTAAAAATTGTAAAGAAGTTTATTTACGTGTGTATAATAAATGTTAATTTGGTTCTATCAGTAGTGCATTATTTACATCAAGAAATATAAAAATCCTGAGAAGTAATTATTACTTCTCAGGATTTTTAGAACAATAATTATTATTGTTCCTACCTGAAACAAAAGAAGAGAATTATTTATAAAATAATAAAAACACAGTTTTATAAAAACAGTTTATCCAAGTACACTTACTATTGGATTATTAGCTTCTCGTTCAACATCTTTGGCGTGCGTCTCGACACCCGGGGAAAAGGAGTCAATCATCTACCTGCATCCAACAGCAATCGCATGGGGGAACGTGATTACAACAGTTCAGCGCTTTTGGTGGCGGTAAGAAATAAATTGTGAACATTTGCAATCAAAATTTGAACACACATTAATCCGCAATAAACAGTAACAATAGATAATTATTTTATTATAATACTTACTCCATTAAAATTCGTGTAAAGGCAAGGCAGATATATTGTAAAACAAAACTGCACTGTATACGAATTTTTTGTTTCCTTTGTATATGATGAAGATTTATTTCTGAATTTTGAGGTGTTGTAGAGTTGCGTATTTTTGAACCTTGATAATTTTAAAAGACCCTGTGAGTATCAGTCTCGTGCTAAGATAAGCTTAGCTGGCGCCCAACATTGTTTTTTTTATTATTTCATAATTTTTAATATACAGGGGATATCAGAGTATAAGTCTTACTTTGTGTAATGTTACGTTTTTATTGATAATTATGCTTTTTCATCATTATTAATCTAATGATAATAGTTGGTTTGATTGTATAATCAAATAATTCAACTATATATATATATATATATATATATATATATATATATATATATATATATATATATATATATAATACCAATGATTAGAAGTAATAATGCGCGTAGAGATATACAAGAAAGTGTTATAATAATGGGATATCGCGCAACAGAGAAGAAAGAAAACATAAGTTGCAGCCGTCTACACGTGTTTCACACTTATTAGTGATCATCAGGACGGCATAGCAGATGGAATAAATATAAAAGCAACTAACTCAGAAAGATGTAACAACACAAGGTTTCACTGATAGCAGCCAACCGCACATTTGCAGTATCGGCCTGAAGACACTGAGTTTTCAGTGCAACAACAAACGTCACTACGGAGGCAGCTAAAGCCACTACCGTGAGACAACCAATCCCAAAGTATAATACCAATGATTAGAAGTAATAATGCGCGTAGAGATATACAAGAAAGTGTTATAATAATGGGATATCGCGCAACAGAGAAGAAAGAAAACATAAGTTGCAGCCGTCTACACGTGTTTCACACTTATTAGTGATCATCAGGACGGCATAGCAGATGGAATAAATATAAAAGCAACTAACTCAGAAAGATGTAACAACACAAGGTTTCACTGATAGCAGCCAACCGCACATTTGCAGTATCGGCCTGAAGACACTGAGTTTTCAGTGCAACAACAAACGTCACTACGGAGGCAGCTAAAGCCACTACCGTGAGACAACCAATCCCAAAGTATAATACCAATGATTAGAAGTAATAATGCGCGTAGAGATATACAAGAAAGTGTTATAATAATGGGATATCGCGCAACAGAGAAGAAAGAAAACATAAGTTGCAGCCGTCTACACGTGTTTCACACTTATTAGTGATCATCAGGACGGCATAGCAGATGGAATAAATATAAAAGCAACTAACTCAGAAAGATGTAACAACACAAGGTTTCACTGATAGCAGCCAACCGCACATTTGCAGTATCGGCCTGAAGACACTGAGTTTTCAGTGCAACAACAAACGTCACTACGGAGGCAGCTAAAGCCACTACCGTGAGACAACCAATCCCAAAGTATAATACCAATGATTAGAAGTAATAATGCGCGTAGAGATATACAAGAAAGTGTTATAATAATGGGATATCGCGCAACAGAGAAGAAAGAAAACATAAGTTGCAGCCGTCTACACGTGTTTCACACTTATTAGTGATCATCAGGACGGCATAGCAGATGGAATAAATATAAAAGCAACTAACTCAGAAAGATGTAACAACACAAGGTTTCACTGATAGCAGCCAACCGCACATTTGCAGTATCGGCCTGAAGACACTGAGTTTTCAGTGCAACAACAAACGTCACTACGGAGGCAGCTAAAGCCACTACCGTGAGACAACCAATCCCAAAGTATAATACCAATGATTAGAAGTAATAATGCGCGTAGAGATATACAAGAAAGTGTTATAATAATGGGATATCGCGCAACAGAGAAGAAAGAAAACATAAGTTGCAGCCGTCTACACGTGTTTCACACTTATTAGTGATCATCAGGACGGCATAGCAGATGGAATAAATATAAAAGCAACTAACTCAGAAAGATGTAACAACACAAGGTTTCACTGATAGCAGCCAACCGCACATTTGCAGTATTGCAGTAACACTTTCTTGTATATCTCTACGCGCATTATTACTTCTAATCATTGGTATTATACTTTGGGATTGGTTGTCTCACGGTAGTGGCTTTAGCTGCCTCCGTAGTGACGTTTGTTGTTGCACTGAAAACTCAGTGTCTTCAGGCCGATACTGCAAATGTGCGGTTGGCTGCTATCAGTGAAACCTTGTGTTGTTACATCTTTCTGAGTTAGTTGCTTTTATATTTATTCCATCTGCTATGCCGTCCTGATGATCACTAATAAGTGTGAAACACGTGTAGACGGCTGCAACTTATGTTTTCTTTCTTCTCTGTTGCGCGATATCCCATTATTATAACACTTTCTTGTATATCTCTACGCGCATTATTACTTCTAATCATTGGTATTATACTTTGGGATTGGTTGTCTCACGGTAGTGGCTTTAGCTGCCTCCGTAGTGACGTTTGTTGTTGCACTGAAAACTCAGTGTCTTCAGGCCGATACTGCAAATGTGCGGTTGGCTGCTATCAGTGAAACCTTGTGTTGTTACATCTTTCTGAGTTAGTTGCTTTTATATTTATTCCATCTGCTATGCCGTCCTGATGATCACTAATAAGTGTGAAACACGTGTAGACGGCTGCAACTTATGTTTTCTTTCTTCTCTGTTGCGCGATATCCCATTATTATAACACTTTCTTGTATATCTCTACGCGCATTATTACTTCTAATCATTGGTATTATACTTTGGGATTGGTTGTCTCACGGTAGTGGCTTTAGCTGCCTCCGTAGTGACGTTTGTTGTTGCACTGAAAACTCAGTGTCTTCAGGCCGATACTGCAAATGTGCGGTTGGCTGCTATCAGTGAAACCTTGTGTTGTTACATCTTTCTGAGTTAGTTGCTTTTATATTTATTCCATCTGCTATGCCGTCCTGATGATCACTAATAAGTGTGAAACACGTGTAGACGGCTGCAACTTATGTTTTCTTTCTTCTCTGTTGCGCGATATCCCATTATTATAACACTTTCTTGTATATCTCTACGCGCATTATTACTTCTAATCATTGGTATTATACTTTGGGATTGGTTGTCTCACGGTAGTGGCTTTAGCTGCCTCCGTAGTGACGTTTGTTGTTGCACTGAAAACTCAGTGTCTTCAGGCCGATACTGCAAATGTGCGGTTGGCTGCTATCAGTGAAACCTTGTGTTGTTACATCTTTCTGAGTTAGTTGCTTTTATATTTATTCCATCTGCTATGCCGTCCTGATGATCACTAATAAGTGTGAAACACGTGTAGACGGCTGCAACTTATGTTTTCTTTCTTCTCTGTTGCGCGATATCCCATTATTATAACACTTTCTTGTATATCTCTACGCGCATTATTACTTCTAATCATTGGTATTATACTTTGGGATTGGTTGTCTCACGGTAGTGGCTTTAGCTGCCTCCGTAGTGACGTTTGTTGTTGCACTGAAAACTCAGTGTCTTCAGGCCGATACTGCAAATGTGCGGTTGGCTGCTATCAGTGAAACCTTGTGTTGTTACATCTTTCTGAGTTAGTTGCTTTTATATTTATTCCATCTGCTATGCCGTCCTGATGATCACTAATAAGTGTGAAACACGTGTAGACGGCTGCAACTTATGTTTTCTTTCTTCTCTGTTGCGCGATATCCCATTATTATAACACTTTCTTGTATATATATATATATATATATATATATATATATATATATATATATATAGAAAGATTAATGCGCGTATATAAACATATATAACAAAGGGATAATAATGGGAATTCGCGCAATAGATTTATAAGAGGAAGTTATACATATAAGTTATATATATGTGTATACGGCTGCAACTAACTTCCTCTTATAAATCTATTGCGCGAATTCCCATTATTATCCCTTTGTTATATATATATATATATATATATATATATATATATATATATTGGTTTAATCGACGTTGTCGGACCCGCTATATGGTAGGGTCGTTAGTAGACCCGCATTTTTTGATTTTTAAAATGTGTATATTTTACATAATATTGATCTATTTCTGATAAGCAATATTTAAGGTTCTCGAGGGGTAAAAATACCCATTTGTATAATTTTAAGCAAGCCTACCTACCCTACCGAACCCAGCAACGTTGCCGAATGTATCAGAGATAAAATTACGATTGACGTAATGATTTCGGGATGCTAAGAACATAAGTGATCTTTAGTTTTGTTGATTTGTTCGTAAATTCCATAAATAACCTTAAACGCAGAAAAATTAACGTTTTCCGTAAAACGATGTAACTCTGAAAATTATTATTAACATGAGAAAATAGCATTGAGCCTCTTTTGTTCTAAAATACATAAGGTTTATGCAAATAATTGTTTTTTAATAATTTGTTTTTAAATCATTTATTTTAACATGATTATTTTTGTTTACAAGAATACAATTAAAAGTTTCGAAGACACGTCATGTATACGTGTTTTGAAAAAATAAATGTTATAGCCAAATCTTTTGACCTCCTGAACATTTTACTGTTATGTTTTTAGGACAAATGAACAGTTTTTAATATATGTATATTTTAATGCCACGGTAACAATTCAGTCAAATTAGCAAAAATAGAGGGGAATTGAGGTAGATCCTTGGATTTTTGATAGGCCTTCTTTGTGATATGTTAAATAACCCTTTAAGAGTTACTACTCAAAAGTGGTGAACCAGAGAAGCTGATGCGGGTAAGCCATGCCCCCAGATGATTTTTACTGTTTTTTCAGAAACTATTAGGTGTATCAAAATGTAGCCAGTTAGGTGAAATAGGATTTTATTTAACTTTCATACCAAAAAGCTAAGAAAGCTTTGTGCATGATGCCTTGTTTCTGTGTAATTGAAAAACGATCATATGTCACACAGACAAATAATTTGTATCGGCACATATTATACGAGAAGCTTCGAGCATAATTTTGTGTGATTTGATGTTCATCATGAAATAGCTATGGAAATCTCGTTGAGCATTAAACGCGATCCTGGTTCAGTCTTTTTCTATCTCAGCATCTCCAGCAAAATCTACGAGGCGATATTATCATCATTATTGGGGCAAGTCGTATGGTAAATCTCGTATTGGCAAGATACATTTTAGGGTATCAATCTTTAGTGAACCTAAAACGTACAGGGTACTTCAGGGTTTTTGGATCTCTCTTACTTCGTTCTTTATATTGATATTCGTATCGAGTAATTTTTTTCTTGAGTGGTTTTTGTTTTGGAATTCTAAGTTCACGACTTAATTCCACGCCTGCTTTAAAATGTAGCTAGATATTTAACATTAAATGGAACTTCACCCATTTTACATGTAGGATATCTCGAGCAGATGATGCCAATTCCTGAGGGTCAATGCCTTTGATAAAAATAGGCCATTAAGCACAACATATCTATGTTCAAAAATGAAATGTTACAAAGTTATAGACCTTCAAAATAAAAAAGTCAAAAATGCAATTTGGATAAAATTTTGTGTTCAAGGACAGTTGTTATTAGAACATACATTAGTGTTATTTTGTGCTTGTGGTAGCTGTAGCGTACCCGCTACCGCTAAATACGCAATTCTGTGCTAGTGATATGTTTAATGAATACACCATTGAATGCAAAATTTAATTCTTCACAAAACAGGTATACTTGACCCAAGTCGAATAGTGACAAGTCAAATAATGCTCTATAAAATGCAGAAAGAAAATAAAGGTAAAACGTCATGCAGTATGACGTACAAACGAAGTAAGAAAGATTTCAAAACAAGGTGAAATGCCCTATACATTTTGGTTTCTATAAAATAATTGTCCAGTACAGGGTATTCTCCTAAATATATTCTTTTTCCTGCAAAATTATCATAATACTACAACCAACAATAACAACAACATCGCTTCATGAATTTGCAGAAGTGATGCTAAGGTTGCACTGCGAACTCAACATTTTTTTTCTTAGCTAAGTACTTGATGACGAATACAAGATCGCAATAAGTTATGTTCTAAAGTTGCTCCGTCAAATGTATTGGTAGAAATTGTTGGTCTACATACAGGGTGTTTTACTCAACTTTCGTATAAATTGCATGTGTGATAGTATTCATCAATAGGAACAAAAAACTCTTTTTGTTTTTACGCAAATCGACAAAAATTTGCTAACAATGTCAACTTTTGGGAACTGCTGGAAATTATGGTCAAAACAAACTGCGACATCACCTAGCAGCAGCTGCGTCAATGTATCAGATAGGCACATCCAGCTCCAAGTGTGATTCTTAGACCACTGACCTGCTACCCACTTTTCAAAAACCATTCTTTTTTCGGTTATTATGAAAGATAGACACTAATGATTTTCAGCTTTTTTGTTGCATTTTATGTGTACTACCACCTATTCAGAGAATACGAATCTTAAGTGAAACATCCTGTATGATATATATTCATGCGTCAATTAAATAAGCTTTATTTTATCTAACCCACTTAACAACCAGTCCATAAACCTAACAGTTTTTGAAAATAAAACGACATAAACCATCTGGGGGCGTGGTTTAATATTGATATTTTACAAAGTTCAGGATATTATCTACTCGTAGACATGAACAAATCAAGCATAAAGTCATTTTCAAGTTTAGCTGACCAAAATACACTACATTTGATTAATTTAACCTAAATTAAAATATAGCAGTTTCTATTTTTACTGTGCGTTTGTACAGTTACAAGAAAATTATGGAATGTTCGATCCCTACTTTCTGTTTAATGAATTTGAAGGTACAAAACAGTATACACTATATGGTGGTTAAGTGCCTTTAACAGAAACGTCGAAAGGTAACGAAGAAAAGAATAAGTTTTTTCAAACCTTGCTCAATTCCGTTATATTGCACTTGTACTAAGTTAAAGATCAATTTTTATTGTATTCTGAAATAGCTATTTGTGAATTGGAATATGTATTATATTCTTAGTGACGAATTGTACACCAGAGATTTTCTGATTACATTTGAAATACATGTAGTTCTAAATATACCAGGCGCAAATCATATTAACACCTGTTACATAAGTTTTGGGAAAAATTCTAGAAGAATATTATTTAAACTCAAGAAACCTTTATTAAGTGAACATAACATAACAATAACTAATGGATATTAAACTTTAACACTTGGCTCCTATATTGCTGCTAGGGGTCCTCTATCCTCAATAAGACGAAGTTTTTGTCTTATGTGTCGCATTAAGGTTTGGACGCTTTCTAAGTCCACTTCTCTAACTTTTTGGAGAATTCTTTGGCGCAATTGTTGTTGATTTCGGGCTTCCCAACCATTATCATATACTTTTGTTGCCAATAGAGCCCAAAAATTTTCAATTGGCCTTGCCTGAGGGACGTTTGGAGGATTATCATTTCTGGGGACATACGGCACATGGTGGGCTTCTAACCAGTCTAGTGTAGCTCTGGCGTAATGTGATGATGCAAGGTCAGGCCAAAATATGTAATCATCATTAGCATGGTGCTGATTAATAAAAACAATCAATTTGGATAAGCAGTTTCGAATATATACTTCAGCAGTCACTGCCTGACCTCTTACATTACCTACATAAACTCTGGATATCCCTGCCGCAGATATCGCGCACCAGACCAAAACTTTGTCAGCAAATTTGGCTTTCTGTTTGTATCTGATATCACTAAGGGTGTCTTCAATGTTATCTGTATAAAAACCTGCATTTCCTGGAATTTCTGCTTGGCTAAAAGTAAAATATTTTTCGTCGTCTAGGATAATTGTCCGGTTGTTGGCGAAGTGATGACGCCTCAAAGCTCTACAGCAACGAGGGATTCTGGCCAATTGTGCGTCAGTATACATGGGACATTTCTTCCGTTTTCTGTATTTTAGGCCTTTTCTTGCTATGCATCGAGAAATTGTGGCATTTGAGACATGGAAACGGCGGGCAAGCTTACGGGTGGAAACTCCAATGGTGTTTTTGGAACGTTCGGCTACTCTATTAGCTTGAACTTCTGTTAACTTACGTCGACGGCCTGTTTTTGGCAGGTTTACACATGGAATACCCTCTTCACAGTCCCGAATTGTTCGATATATCGTAGTTTTTGAAATATTCTGCCCGCGAAAAATGTTTACTATTTCTCGTTTTGGCACCTGTCCAACTAGGTTGTAGATGGACTTTCGAATATCTATTTTATACGCCATTTCACAAATGACAAACAAAATTGTGATATGTCATACAAACTAACAAAACACCTAGCAACATATTTCTCCATTGTTGACTAGATGAATTAGTTTCACTATATCACAGAGCGCATTAAAACATTTTCCCAAAACTTATGTAACAGGTGTTAGTCCACCCAGTTTCATTTTTGTTAAAAAACGTCCCACAGAATTTATTCCGTTTATCTTTTGTTCTATGAGGTGGCCGTTTCTTGTTGCTATAGTGAAGTGCTGCTACTGCATCTACCCCATACCAATGTTCATGAAATTCAATTGGGGGTTGCAACATACACTGCCCCTCCGAACCTTTTGAGTGCCCTGTTTACATTAAAAGTTCCATTAAGTAATCTTACAAATTACAGACGAGAAAGTTTTTCTTTAGCGTTTTAGCAAAAAAGTCACAAGTGATGCTCAACTTAGTTCGCCCGTTTTAATTTTTGATAAAGAACACCTCACGATTTTTACCCTGAATGGTCTACGACGTTGTTATTTATTGGTGGTATATAGTACATATCGTCGCCGTTAATGCATATGAACTTAATTTGAAATGTTGTAACTAGCTCTGTTGCTAGTTGCGATTTCAAAGAATTCATCATGCCATCTGTAACAAAGTTTTTATAAGCATTTAAACCGCGCTCCTGGAAAATTGCTAGAAAATAGTTCCGCTAGTATGCATTAACGTCGACGATATGTATGAATGAGTACTGTGATCCAGTGATAAATATGTATGTGTGAGTGTATCCAATGCAACGAATATAAACAAGGAGTCAGAAAATAATTCAGAAACCAAATAGTTCAAGCATTCATTCCCTCATCTTAACAGTAAAAGAATAAAGCATTCACTAACCACAGACAGTCTTTCAAACAAACAAACACAGAAGATATTACATGTGGTGACCGCCGACTTTAATTGAACACGCAACAATCTGTCAAGAAACTTACTCTTGCAAGCATACCATTCAAGATACCAGGATCCTATTTATGAAGCAGATGTCGAGAAACCAATTAGCATAATTCCAGTAGAGGATCAATACTCTCTCAGCACCACCACTACCAGTACATGGAGCAGTTCCATCGCTGAAGCCACAATCTATCTGAAGTCACGGTAGTATAAAGTTTTTTTCTGTTCAAAACTTTTCTGCCATCAAAGCAGACTATCAACAGCATTTAAAGAAAGTATTTCAACGCCTATATCATTACGGTTTACTATCAAATTAAAAAAAACAATCTTTGAAGCCAAAGAACTAACTTGTCTCGACCACACAGTGAACAGTGATGGAGTTACGCCGCAAATTTCAAAAGGAGAAGCTATTCATAACATTCCAATCCTTAGAATGCAACAAGAATTATGCCATTTCGTTGGCATAAATTGTCGATTTAAACCTGAGCTAAACCTATTTATTCCAGAAAAAGTTTCAGAACCCTACAAGAAACCCACATAACACTGTGTCGCAAAACATATAATTACAAATCGGTTGTGAACTTCAATAAACGGTCGTACCAAAAATTCGTTACTTCGTGTGATCGGGAACACAGGGAATACATAGCAGATAAACTCGGATGCAGCCTATTACAAATCCTTCTTATCTTTTTTTGTACCGTTTATGTATAGAACGTTCGCAATTACTTTTTGTTACCTGTTAGACATATTTGTGTACATACATTTACTATTTTCCTTTTATGTTGCATATACGATTATTATCCAACCAACAACCTACAAGTCCAACAGAATCCTCATACGTTCCTCTTAGGTTAAGTTTTGTAGTTTTTAGTTATTTACATTTTGCAACGAGCCCTAGAATTTAGAATCTGCTGTCTTAATTTTAACCGTTTTCAATTATCTCATTCGATTCTCACGTTATTCTTATTAGCTCATTTCTATAGGTTAAGTTCTTATCATTGTAACGAACATTAACATTAAGAGCCCTGTACTAACTTTAATCAATTGCATTAACATTAATCAATATCTATCAAGTTGCTTTACAATCACAACCGCATCTTATGCGTACATTCACTAGTTCTTTACAAACCTGTCCTCAAGCAAACTGATGGAGACTTTTTCTGCTGGAAAAATTCTAAAAAACAAGGGTGCAATAAATGTGATGATCACCGTTGCCTTGGATACTTTGTAGTATCCAAGGAAACGAATGTAAACGAGGGATCAGAAAATAATTCAGAAACCAAATAGTTCAAGCATTCATTCTCTCATCTTAACAGTAAAAGAATAAAGCTTTAATTAACCACAAAAAATTCTTCAAACAAACATACAAAGAAGATATTACAGTACTTTTATACTAAAAAATTTAATCAAGTTCTTGAAATTTATCGTTTGATTACTACGGAAAATGACATATGTACTTTTCCACTTTATTTGGAAACCATCCACTTTCCCCAGAAATTAACTTTTCCGTATTATGTTGCGTTGTCTCACTTGTTCGAAAATCCTGTTAACCTTACTCTAATCATTTATATAAAAAAATGAATTCAGTTATAAAGTCCTACTTAATGATGCCATTGATATGAACACATGGATTGTAGGTATTAATATATGCTTTCAATCATACAAATATAACTTTATAAATTTATATCACTCTCCAAACTCTAGTGGTGCTCAATTTCTAATGAAACTTGAAAATTTGTTTGATGTATATGCTAGTAGATCAGAGACCTTGCTAATTATCGGAGACTTTAATATTGACCTATAATAGGATTCATACAATGAAAATAGGCTGAGAACTTTAATTAAAAATAATGGACTACATCATATTATCCACCAACCTACAAGAATCACTAAGGACAGTGCTACACTCATAGATCTTCTTGTATCTAATGAAAAAACCATTGATGCCCAGGTACACCATGTTCCAAAAATAACCGATCACTCAATAATAACTGTAAATGCAAAAGTGAAAGAAAAATATGAAGAATATACAATACAACACAGAGACATGAGCAACTTCAATGAAATGCAATTTCAATTAGATCTAATGGATCAACCATGGAATCCGGACTGTACAAACACCAATCAACTAGCAGAAACATTAGTTAAAACCATAATGGACACACTAAACAGGCATGCTCCAACTGTTAAAAAAACCATTAAATGTCAATGGAGTTGTAAGCGTTGGTGGACCCCAGAAATAGCCTTGGAAATTGAAGAAAGGGACAGATTATATATAAAAGAGCAATCTTTACACAAGAAGAAAGTGATATGAATAGGTATGGACAACAAAGAAATGGAATTGTTAGTTTGATCAGGAACCACAAGAGAAATTATTATCAAGAAAAAATAGATGATATGAAAAATAACTCAACAGAAATGTGTAAAACAGTTAAAGAATTAATTAAAGGAGGCCATAACAGACAAAAAAAGGAAGGTATTATTTTTGACAATGAGTTAGAAAAAAAGGAAATTCAAATTGCAGAAAAATTCAATATTTACTTTATTAACAGCATACAACAAATTATTACATTAACAAATTTAACCCAAATTGAAACTGATTTAAGCCACATTAATGTACATCAATGCAAGTTCGAAAAATTTTTACCAATAGAGTTTTTGGAGTTAAAAAAAATTATAAACAATTTACCTAATAAGAATAGTAGTGTCGATGGTATTACAGTAAACATTCTTAAATTAGCTTTCAATGTAATAGGACAGAGATTTTTATATATTCTTTTTTAAATATTTAATAATATTTAAAATAAAAAACCGAATATATCCAGAGCACATTTTAAATGAATTACTATTCGTAGAAGATGTTCATGATCATAATACTAGAAGTAGAAATAATTTTATGTTCATACAGTAACAACAAACATAGGACAAAATAATCTGTTTCATAAAGGTTTAGTTGAATATAATTCACTTCCAGCTAATGTAGAAAACTGTACATCTTTAACATTATTTAAGAAACAGTGTAAAAAATATGTAATAAATTACATTAATATTTAAGAAATTATAGTGTATTATATGGAATTTATCTAGTTATATGCTATAAATAAAGTATATTACTATTATTAATAAATATTAAAACCTTCAATTTTTCAAAGCCAGAAAATTATTTACAAATGTGAAAAGAACTCGCATACGAGCTGATGTAATTCTTACGTCACTTTTCTCCATCAAATATTAAATGCGAGCTATTATAACCATACGTTTATAAAACAAAGCTTAACATATGCGTCATGGCAATGTTGCCAGATCCAGGGCTTAGGAAGTCTGTAGAACATAGCGGGTTTGATAGCGTCTTGTATAAAAATATACGATATACACTTGAGGAAGGCGCGACGCCCCCTATAGTTCATTGTGATGAACTACGGTTGTATAAAACTTTTTACAGACCCTACTTTTCCAAACCCAAATTGTATATTTTTTTATTGCAGTTTTAGATAAACCTTATCCTGTAGACCTCGAAAACATAGGAGAACGTTGCCAGACCCAAGCCCGGGTCTGAGAGCGTCGAAAATGGTCCGACAAGTCGGTAGAATATAGCGAAACGGGTGTGTATAAGCGGTTTGACAAATATATATATATATATATATATACAAGAAAGAGTTATAATAATGGGATATCGCGCAACAGAGAAGAAAGAAAAAATAAGTTGCAGCCGTCTACACGTGTTTCACACTTATTAGTGATCATCAGGACGGCATAGCAGATGGAATAAATATAAAAGCAACTAACTCAGAAAGATGTAACAACACAAGGTTTCACTGATAGCAGCCAACCGCACATTTGCAGTATCGGCCTGAAGACTGAAGAAGAATAAGTGTGAAACACGTGTAGACGGCTGCAACTTATTTTTTTTTTTTTTTTTTTTTTTTTTTTTTTTTTTTTTTTTTTTTTTTTTTTTTTTTTTTTTTTTTTTTTTTTTTTTCTTTCTTCTCTGTTGCGCGATATCCCATTATTATAACTCTTTCTTGTATATCTCTACGCGCATTACTACTTCTAATCATTGATATATATATATATATATATATATATATATATATATATATATATATATATATATATATATATATATATATATATATATATATATATACGTGCTTATCTATCTTTTTCAACTCCGACAGCCTATAAGGCGCCCGCGACTCCGGTCTTAAATATACAGATACGGACAAACTAGTTATTGCCATTGCTTTATACAGCTTTGTTGATGATGAGCACGTCGAGAGGGGAATTTTTTTTTTGTAAATTCTTTATACTTAGAGTGAACAAATTACCGTACCATTTCGCCTCTGAATCTTTAACATGCGCTTTTAACTCCTATTTGTATATTTTATATATGACAACCAGTTGCGTTCGCCTCCAGCGGCGTTGCTATTATTTCGGAGTCGAAAATGTATTATTTGTATCTCTTAGATATTATAACCATATTACTAAAACACGCACGGTTCTTCTGTCCTTGTTGTTTAACAGCTTCGCTGAGTACCTCTGTTATAAATAGTATTATTTGCATTGTTGTCTATAAGTCGTCTGCTTACTAATGATAATATTTAATTTAATAGAGATATGCCATATTTTAGAAGGACGGTTGATTATATTTATATCGTTGGCGTGTAATATTATATCATTTTCTCACGTAATTTCATGTATTTAGAGTTAAATGAATTGGTTAAAAGACTTAATTTAATTAATTTAATTTAAAAAGCTTAAGTTTTTGTTAGAAGTTAACTTTTTATTTATTCAGTTAGGGAAGTACAGTTATTTATTCTTCAAAAAGGACTACTTTAAGCATAAAGGACTAATTTTCCATTAATTTAAAATATTTAATTTAGCAAGTGCAGCATACAAGGTGTAAAATCGCTTCACGCACGATACAGTTTTATGTGCATTTTATTTCAAACCCTAATACTATCTCCCCTAATTATTTTACAGTAAAAATATTCGGGAGTGTTATAAAGAAAAGAAATATATATGAATCGAATGATACCTTTGGTTACTGCAAAAATAGCTAAGCCTTGGAAACATTGGAACGATCAGAAATCAATTATACCTTGAAAATATTAGAATGTTGAATGGATTACATTTGTAGAAGAGTAAAGAAAATAGAACTTCCGTTTCTGCAAAACATAGCTATGCTTTGGAAATATTGCAACGATGAGAAATCAATTATACCTTGACAATCCAACTCGAAAATTTTTAACCAATCAAATTACAGAATTTTTCAAATTGGGACCAATGAAATTAGTTTTATAGTGAAAAACCCACTAGTGGTTTTTTCTTAGTGAAAAAATTTATGTCAAATTTAATTAAATTAATATTAACTACACACGCTAAATAAAAATTTGCTCGATGGATTGCCAAGCCGAATTCAACTCGTGGTCTAATTTTTTCTTGCAAAATTTATCGTTTAAGACATTCGTAGCTTTTGCTTTTGGAAAATTACACTCGTCTCCTGCGTCGACTCGTGTAGTTTTCGTTGCGAAAGCTATCTGAAATGACAAATTTTGTCGGAAAAAATTAGACCACTTGTTATATTATTAATGAAAATATTAGAATGATAGAGGAAACATTTGCGCCATAGTCAAGATTATTTTGACAATCCAACTCGAAAATTCTTAACCAATTAAATTACAGAATTTTTCAAATTAGGACAAATGAAATTAGTTTATAGTGAAAAAACCAGTAGTGTTTTTTTCTCAGTGAAAAAATGTATGTCAAAATGAAATGTCAAATTTGCTCGATCGATTGTCAAGACGAATTCAAATCGTGATCTAATTTTTTTTTGCAAAATTTGTCATTTAAGACATTCGTAGCTTTGCTTTTATAAAATTACAGTCGTCTCCTTCGTCGAATCGTGTAGTTTTAGTTGCAAAAGATACTCATTTCTGAAATGACAAATTTTATCGGAAAAAATTAGACCACTTGTTAAATTATATATGAAAAATTGAATTCGTTCGTGTTTTGCAGTATTTTTGGATGTGAGATAGGACAAAATGTAACTCATATCGGATACAGTGCAAATTATTTAACCTTTGTTATAATAAAACAATCGTATTTGTTGTTAGAACATTGTGAAACCAAGTAACGCAATTTCCTTTTATAAGAACCTTATTAGGACATCTTATCCGGACCTTACGAGGACTGAGGTTGTCTCTTTGGGGCCTTCGTGGGGGCCTCATCGGGCTTTCTTAAGTTATTTAATTGTAAAATTAGCTCAGATTGCCCCTTTTGAAATTCACAACGATCTTAAGTGGTTCCCCTATGTAGTTTAATCCAGAAAAAAACTGTAGCTATCCCGATCGAGTCTTCATGAGGTCTTAATCAAGCTTCCCTAAGTAACTTATCCTTGAAATAAATTGGGGCTGACGTAATCGAGTACTCATAGGAACTTGATCGGGCTTTCCTAATTAGGGCTATCCTCAAATACACCTTATGATATTTCTAGACTAAGTCGGGTAAATTTCCAATGTCGAGTTGTTTTGAAAATAAAAATCTTTTATGTTTCACTTACATATTATTCTTTGTTTATACCTGTGATACGAACTATATAAACAACTGTATAACAACCAGGGCATTATAAACGAGCGTTATAGTCTATAGCGCCCGCTCGTTGTATCGTATACTTTGCAATCGGGTCCGGCGTTCTATTCATAGTAATTTGTTTGTAATAGTCAATGTTTGCGTACGAGTGTGTTGCAACACAACAAATAACGAGTATTTGCAACGTAGTTTCTGGGCGCGTGATCCGCGAATTCTTTTCTGCCGAATTCTGCAGAAATTTCTTAAATAAAATTAACTTGTTCTTTAGATGACATGAGTGCTATACGGACTTTTTTTGTTTTCATGTTGGTAACAACAAAACATTTGATTTTAAATTGTCATATCTCTGTTTGACTTTTGTAGATTTAGTAAAAGTTGTTACCATCCGACAAACAAAAAAAAATCCCTAGCTTTATAAATTACTAGGAGTCTAGCTCCTACGCTTAGTTAGTAGATTTAGTGCTAGAACAGGGTTGGTTCCGACCTCCCCTTGATTGTACTTGTTTTGGAGGACATATACGTCCTCACAATATGTATCAATATGTCAACATGTGTGTTAACCTTTTGTACCGTCTTTATTGTCTTTAGTATATAGTTGTTTTTTACAACTTGTGTTTAATTTCTCTCTACCTCTGACTACGACCTCCAGTCACGAAAACCCCACGTGACAATCTCCTAAATTAAACAAAATATCGATTTCAGCAAAAACACGTCAATTTATTTTTCGATGGGGACATTTAAATACAGAATTGTCAAAATTTTGCATCTCACACCCTTATCCCCACTCCACCAACTTTTTGACCCCCCCCCCATTGTGACAGATAATTTTAAAGGGAATGAAAAAGGCGAGGGGTCTCTCACTCCCAGAAAATTATGTACACCTATTGCCGCTTTACGGCAATAACTGTCTTTATTCCCGTATTCTCACTTGTTATTCCCGTATTGCCGTTTTTATTCCTTTATTCTTGTCTGTATTGCTGTATTCCCGTCTCGATTTCCGTATTGCCGTATTTATTTTCGTATTGCCGTATTTATTTCTGTATTGCTGCATTAATTCTCCTATTGCCGTGTTTATTTACGTATTCCATGCATGATTTTAGCAGTGGGTGTATTTGAATGAAAGGTGTTTATTATTGGTTTTTTTGATAATTTTACAAAAGGTCGTAGCTCCACTAAGAAAAATGTAAACAAAATTCCTCACAAATAAAAAATGATCTGTAAAAAAGTTGTTTTTTATTCAATCATAATATATGTACATCACATTTTTAAGTTCTGTTAAAGTAACTGCGAACCGAATACGTGAAACGAAGAACATATATATCAGATAGATCGACTCTAAGAAATACAAAAAAAGACACATTGAGATAAATAACAAAAATTTATTTGAAAAGTGAGAATCCCAATGCACGGCAGTAAATAAAATTCAAAAAGAATTCCAGAACTCCAGTAAAATTTACAGGACTATAAAATATAAATTCCGAATCTACTTTCTGAATGTCGTTTTCCTTGGGCTGTATGAAGTTTTCCAAATCTTCTTTCAAGAATTTTTCTTTATCAATATCCAAAATTCGTCCAATGTACCATCGGGTGTCGTAAAACATTACATAATATTTTTCTAATTTCAGCTTTATCTTTCATTATTTTTCTTGCATGTTTCCTTCCTCTAAGTCTGATTTTTCTGATTCAAAAAATTCTGATTCTGATGAAACTGAAATTACTTCAAGAGATTCGCTTGATTTCGGTGTAAGTGAACAATCGGTCTCGAGCGTATAGAAATGCATCGGTTACAAATAACTCTTTTAAAAATATAAATAATTAAAAACTCGCAAAACTAAAAATACCTGGAAAATCTACATCATAAAACTTTTAACTTGGAATTGCGCAGATCGGCCCAGTAGAACTCTCAAACGAAGCGTAACAAAAATAAGCCTTGTGTTTTAAATAGGTATAAAGTATTTTAAATTCATGGTATAAAAATCTAAAGAAAATAGAATATTAAAGCGGTCTTGGAAAACTCGTAAAGGAGAGCTATGGCGGCATGCAAGGGTTTGTCTATACATCAGATCAATTCGAATATTAAACACTCGATGATGGATGATGAAAGACTAGACTGCAAGGGCTGCAGCCACCGACATGCCCTAGCTATTCCTAGCATTTGTAATTAATTTATTGTAGCACTTTTAAATACTGCCCGCGTTTAAATACAGAAATTATGAGAATCTAGAGATCTTGTTTAACAAATTTCTTGAACACGTTTATTAGTATTTCAAAAACATGACTGATGAAAAATATGTGTTTGAAATTGGCAGTCAAATATTTCGTTACTGTACATTTTTATGCAAGTTGAAACTGTTACTTCAAACCAAAATTGTTTAGTTACAAGAATTATTAATAAACAAGTAGATGTTTATAGCATTTTGTTGAAATACTATTTTATACATACGTTTATTGCAGTTTTTATAGTTATGTTCGTAGTGAACTAACCTAAAAATTAAATATTGTCGTTTTAAATTTTCTATAACTTCACAATTTCAGAAAATAATTATTCTTATTCTCTTATCATTCATGTGGTAATCTTAGTACTATTTTATCTATTTTGAATTGATTTTTGTTTACTATTATAACCACTAAAATATAAAATTACAACTGCTAGAAACAGCTACAGCGCATATAGGCGACTTCAACACCTAGATGCTAGTGATAGAAATGGTTTGTCTATTAAGCGCAATTCCAATGGTTTACACGCTGGGAACTAACAAGAGGGCGCTGCAAGTGGATGGCTTTTCTCGAAATAATTTTTTTAATTTTTGGATTTAAAAATTAAAAAATATAAAAAATACTAATGCACACAGTGGAAGCTTCACTGTAAAATAAGAATCACGTAAATCGGCCTAGTAGAACTCTCAAACGAACTGGAACAAAAAACAGCCTTGTGTTTTAAATCGACTGCAGTCCTTACAGTCTAGCCATAGCCATCATTGAGTGTTTAATATTCGTATTGTTCTGATGTATAGACAAACCCTTGCATGCCGCCATAGTTCTCCTATACGAGTTCTACAAGACCGATTTGCTAATTGTTTTTCATAAACTTTGACACGAAAATAATAATAAGAGTTGAAAGATTAATTATTATTTTCGTGAAAGTTATCACATTTGGTCCTCCAAATTTCAAAAAATACTAATTTTAAATACCACATATGGGGTATTGCTGAACTCAAAAAAATATATACTTTTCGTTTCTAGCAAGAAAATAAGGGGGTTCCATTTAAAATCATCGGCCGTGATACAGTAGCAAACTAAAAAATTAAAATTGATGTCCATAAAATTCGCAGGAAAGAAAATAAAATTCACGTGGTAATATAGAAAATATGAATTTTATTCCATACTTTATTTACACACTGTATAGTATAAAGAAATCCTTTATTCAATTAGCCTTTTAAGGGTAAGTGTCATATCACGATTCTTAGAAACGGTGAATGATTTTCAATGTTCAAACAAAAAACAATTACTTGCCGTCATTATTTTTCCGCGCACACTACAACATATACTCACTTCTTCAGAAGACCACCTAGATTTTTAAACGCGTTTGAGATAAAACGCGTAATGGAAATCGAGAAGAATGGAGCGTGTTATTCCTATTGCCGAGTTTATTTCTCAGTATTGCCACGTATTCCCCATTTATTGCCGTGTATTTTCTATTTATTGTCGCTTATTCCTGCGTATTCCCGTTTATTTCTGTTTATTGCCTCTTATTCCTTTGTATTCCCGTTTATTTCCCATATTGCCCAATATTGCTCATTATTTCCGACTCATAGCAATTTATTCCCGAGAAACTGTACACCTATTGCCGAGAGTGAGAAGGAAAAAGGAATCTTTGGAGCAAAATAATTGAAATCGGCCCATGGATTGCTGAGATACAGAGATAAGTCTTTTAACAACCCATTTTCAATATGATTTAAATTATTTCACATACAAACGTCTCACATGTTTCACATACCGACTGGTGCCAAATTGTGGCAGTTCAGTCATTTACTTACAGACAACTCAAGTATATTATTTTAAAAACTGATCTTGTTATTGAGATACCATCTTTTAGAGCCCCATCCTTCTGAAAATGTAACTGATCATCATTGACCATCATGTTTCCTCATGTTCCATTCATGTTTCATGTTCATGAAGTTGATTTTTTAATTCTTCAGTTATCAGTTATTAGTGGATCCTTTTTTAAACAAAGTAGGTCAATAATGACATTACCTAGAATTCCCTAGAGATCCCCCAGCTCGAAAGTCCATTGGGAACCTTTGAGAGTTATTGGAGAGACGAATTCGATAACACTACATAACATTCTAAGCTGCTATAAAAGATGGAGCTGCTGTTGGATGAAGAATGGAATAAAATCACAGCCGGAGAAAACCTAAATTAGTTTTAAATATAAAAAAACGTTAGAAGTAATTAAACAAAAAGGATATTCTACAAAATCCTGAAATTAAATTTTATACTTTCTTTCAACATTTATTTAGCATAATTTTCTACTCAGACTCAGACTTTTTTGTTATTTATAAGTTTAGTTAGGTTTTGTTTTAGTTTTTTTTAATATATAATAATTAATGTTTTAGTACCTCTAGAGTCATTCGTGAAATAATTTTCAATATTATTATAATTTCATTGATTATAAATTATCTGAATCTCTTGCAAGTGCAACTGATATACAAGAATTTTTTCGAGTTGTTATTGTACCAAAGTAGATTTACTAAATTACAATGGAGAAGATGGTTATATGTTTATGTAATGAGCAAAACGTGTTATTCCAATTATTAACGTTTTTAATAATAAATATTTCACTTTTTTCTCAAGTTGCTTTTGATTAAAAATGTTAAATTTCGAATATAAATATGAAATCTTTAGTCAAAAATGTAATTATTCCCTAAAACCATTTCTCACAATTAAAATGTTATTATGGACAATACGATGGGGGCCTCGAATATGGTAAATCGGTGCCTGGATACTATACAATAAATTATTAAATTAACGTTTTAGTATGATCAGCCTTCATACATTGTTTCTGCTAATATGATTAATTGATTAATATGAACAAAAAACGCAAGTTAAATGCTCGGAGACATGTATACTTAAATAAATACTTATCGTACTCTGTCAACTCCTATTAGTATATATTGTATGTAGTTATCAGTTGTGTATGCCTCCAATGACGTTGTCTTCTCATAAGAGTCCATAAGGAATGATGCGTATACCATAATGTATGTATGTAAGTAGATGGATTGAGTGAAACCAAATAATTAATAACATCTTAAATAGTAAATATTGTGTTACTTTATTTATTCATTGTAGTTTTAATTGAAAGATACCATTAAATTTCTATAATAGCTTAATTTTTTTACAACGAAATTTTGTTATTCTTGCTTACATATTATGTGGGTTATTTACAAATTAAAGGTTTGTCAGTAAAAACATTCATTCTTAAACTTTGGAAGTGATAATGGTTTATGTAACAGCGTTTTATTAAGACAGTATGCCCCCAACAATGGCAATTTTTATCGTTAGAAAATAATATAATTATGATAATTATAAATAATAAAAATAATTAAAAAGACGTAGAAAGTTAAATTATTTACATAATAGCATTTTATTGGATACAACAATCGTTGATTCGGCGATGGTCAGTAATAATAAGGTGATACGTACTGCTGAGTTTGTATTGTTCTTCTTAAAATTATGAAGTCATCGTAAAATACTGCGCCTCTCTAGTTTTGACAGTATCACTTTACAAACTGTTGCTAAAACAAACAATTTGTGACAAAGCATTCTCAAATCGTGCTAAAATGTTTATGATTGTTTGGATTTAATCATAAAATGCAGAAGAAAACGTCTAATATAGCCTAATTACGCTTACAATTTTAATAGACATAAATATTAAACTTTATTTCATAACGAACAAAACTTTTCTGACAATGTGGTATTTAAAATGATTTCCTAAATTCATTCCTATACTATAATAAACAAACGAGCAGGACGCGCGAGGGCATTTGCATTGCAAAAGTATTTTGATTATTTTTAAAATACGTTTAAAGTGCCAAGGAAGAAATAAAAAATAATATCATATAATTTTTTTATAAGTAAATACGTAAATAGGCAGTCAATTGAAATAATTTCAAAGAATTTGTGTATTTATTAGACATCTAATTAGATTTTAATAATGTATACCGATAATGGATATACGAATAAACGGGGTCATTTCATAATAATTAAGAATTTTGCTAATTTTTGAAACAAGCTTTTGGTCGGTCTACATTCCTCAGAAATTTAAACAGGTGTTTTTGAAATGTGATTATAAATTTATGTGTAAAACTATGTTTTAATATTTACATAAATTACCCAAATCATACATAATGCAAGTAACCAATTGTAAAGCTTTTAGTAACAAAATTTTAGTTTCATTTTAATTTGTTGATCTTATGAAAAATCTATTTTTTAATAAATTTGAAAGCCCATGGTCAAGTGTATACAATAGAACAACTTCTTGAAGATGCACATAGGTAGGTTTCGCCTCTACGCTGTGTTGCCGCTAATATGAACAAAAAATGCATGTTAAATGTAGGGAGGTGTATAATGCTGTAACTTAAGTTAAGACGTATCTCGTATACAGCGAAGGCGCCGCCTAGAGTATAACACGATGTACTAAAATGTATCTATGACTGGGTGAATAGGTATTTTTCGACTCCGACCTAAAATTTGGGAAACGGCATAATAAATGATTTCCAACATTTTAAACTACATATACACGGGGATTCGTTTTCGCCTCCGTTTTTTCCACTTCGCCTCCAAAATCGGAGGCGATCGCTATGAACAGACATATATTCGGAGGCGTATCAGTGCTTTCTGCATGTATATATATATATATATATATATATATATATATATATATATATATATATATATATATATATATATATATATATATATATATATATATATATAGGTCATTTGTTGCATGGAAAATTAAACTTCTCTGTAAGGTATATTCTATATTACTTTATAGTATATTACTTTATAGTATATATATTAGTACTTTATAGTATATTATTACATATCTGCGTATTTCGAAGCTATTGAAAATGTATGATATATTATAAAATAACGTTTAAATATGGCGACGAATATCTATATGATGCATAAACAATAAGAACACATATTTAGAAACAGTTTACAAGGTAGTAGATATATCGAAAAAGGCTAGCATTTGTTCAAAACTACATTATGTCTAGAAACTAGAAAATTATTAAATGAAACTTAAAGAATAAAATTTAGAAAAATTCTATTGCTACATTATAAGGTATATAATCTCAGTGAACCTTTATTGTCTAGTTAGAATACTTGTATAGGGTATTCATGAATTTAGAAGTATACTACATACGTTCGTGACAGTCTAATAAGAGGGAAAGTTAAATAATCTAAGTAATTAGACCACCTAATTAAATCTAATCTAATTTTTTCCCTTTTTAATCAAACTATAGTTGAACTACTTCCGGTTCTCACCAAAACAAAATCAAAAGAACTGTACACAAATGATTAGAATGTATTAAATATTCTCACGCTTGTTGTAAACAAATTACTGAATATATATTAAACGAAATCAAAAGAACTACACAAATGATTAAAATGTGTTTAATATTCTCACACTTATTGTAAACAAATTACTGATTATATTAATTAATAGGAAATTGATATCGATAATAATTCGACTTGTTTAAATATTACCGAATAATGCAATCAAACTATTTATTTCTACAGCAATATAATCTTATTGTATTTAATGGAAATCGTGGATACAATTAATTTAATTTTAGGCATAATGATACTATATAATATTTTCTAATTATATTGCTCAGGTACATTTATTAAATTCGTTCTTTTTTACGTAAACTATATAAATAATACTCAATTCGTTTAAAATGCTATCACATGCTCCCCTATAATCTTCAGTAATTACAATACAATACAATAAACACATTTTAACAGATTTTTATTTCAAGCCTGTGAAACGCAAATAGTTTCGTTAAATTATAATTAGTGTTTACTATATTTCTAATCAGAGAAATGTTATTTTTATCAATCAGATGTATGCAGTACTATTAAGAAATGTGTGAGAATATCTAAAAGCTTTTCTACGTAAACTATATAAATAATACTCAATTCGTTTAAAATGCTATCACATGCTCCCTCTAACCAATTCTCACTTCACACCTTTCTAATCATCACGAGCTACCTCTAACCAGTTCTCACCTCTCTAATTCTCACCTTTCTAATGATAACCTTTAATCCTATCACCAACGAACCATATCAATTTAATTAGATCACAGATTACCTCATCCCTTCTAATTATTTCAAATCCTTTAATTTTCACCTTTGCTAATCATAACCTTTAATCATATCGCAAGCTATCTCTAATCAATTCTCACCTCACACCTTTTATCATATCTTAGGTATCCGCTACTCAATTATCACCTTTGTAATCATAACCTTTAATCATATCGTAAGCTATCTCAAATCAATATCTTTTAAGCAGATCACCCTATCAAATCCTTACCTTTAAACAGATCATCCTATCAAATCCCTACCTTTATTCAGTCACCCTTTCAAATCAACACCTTTAAGTAGATCACCCTATCAAAGCCGTACGTTTATTCAGATCACATATTACCTTATCCCTTCTAATCATGTCATAGGTAAACCATATCAATTTAATTAGATCACATGCTACCTCACCCCTTCTAACCATATCAAATTTTTTAATTATTACTTTTGCATCAACACCTTTAAGCAGATCACCCTATCAAAGCCGTACCTTTATTCAGATCACATGTTACCTAACCCCTTATAATCATATCAAATTCTTTAATTAGATCACATATTACCTTATCCCTTCTAATCATGTCATAGGTAAACCATATCAATTTAATTAGATCACATGCTACCTCACCCCTTCTAACCATATCAAATTTTTTAATTATTACTTTTGCATCAACACCTTTAAGCAGATCACCCTATCAAAGCCGTACCTTTATTCAGATCACATGTTACCTAACCCCTTATAATCATATCAAATTCTTTAATTAGATCACATATTACCTTATCCCTTCTAATCATGTCATAGGTAAACCATATCAATTTAATTAGATCACATGCTACCTCACCCCTTCTAACCATTTCAATTTTTTTAATTATTACCTTTGCTAATCTACACCTCTGCTAATCATCACCTTTGCTAATCATCACCTTTGCTAATCAGCACCTTTAATCATGTAACCGCTAATCATTTCACAGGTAGCCGCTAATCATTTCACAGGTAACCGCTAATAATTCTCAGCTCAATCATCACCTGTCAGTCAGGTGACATGACGTCATCACACCTGATGACGTCAGGTAGTAGGAGTGGGGATGGACTCAAGTGGGGCAATACCTACTTGCGTTCCATGTTTTAATTGGTCATTTCTATTCGCTGTTTTATTGGGCAGGCTGGACGTGTGGCGGTATTTTTAAATTCATATTTCCTGGTACTTAGTGCCAGTTTTAGAAATTTTCTCAATATTTTAAAATACTATACAGGTGGTCCCGATATAATCTGCCAAACTTTGGGAAACAATTCAGGGCGTTAAAATGAATAAAAAGTTCTAGTGCCATTTTTCGATCACAAGCAGTTTTGAAGGAAAAAAATAATTATATAAATAATAATAATCGGTGAAATCGATGTCACTCATGACACATATTGTTACTACGGTTATTGTTTGAAATGGCAGCAACAATAGCAACATTGAGTGTCATCGATTTCACCGATTATTATTATATATCATTATTATATATATTATATATTATTATATACAGCTAAATCAAGGAAGCATCTGAGAGCAGTGATTAATGACTCATTAATAACTACTGCAACTACTACTACTGCAGAAAACAACTAAACCATGCAGCATGTACAAACGAACGATGATACACGATACCTTGCACGATATAAATAAAATAAACATAACCTCAATGATTGAACAAGCACAGTGCACAATTGAAAAGAGATGGAATACGGAACGCAACTTGTGATTTAGCCGCTCGTATTCTAACAGTCTTTAAAAAGGCCTACAACTAAGACCACATACACAAAAACAACATAAACAAACCAAACTCAGGTTAAATTACGTTGGTGTCCAACTTAATTCCATAAAAATCGGTCTAGGGGCCCTAGATTTTATAAGCATTAACGGCACACTCACAATGAACCTCACCTTATTTATCCAATAACTAACCATGTTTACAAATGTGTTGGTGAAACAGTAATTTAGTTAACTTGAGATTAAATTATATTCATAGAATAAATTAACTATTCATTGATATATTTAGCGTTGGTGAAACCGGGACCTTAGCACTATAATTTTTGGTAAGTGTTTTATAATTTTAAACGCCCGTGTACTATTTCCGATTACGTCCAGGTTGGCAACGCTGCCGGCATACAGAGCGTCAGTTCAGTGCACTTTCAGAGACTTCAGTATTATATTATAGTAGCTAAAACCTTGATGAGTTACGAATGCACACGTCTTATAATGTTATAATTATTTATAACATTACTAACAGTATAAAGTACAATACAACTGGATTAGCAGCCATTGTTTCTTTTTATGGAAAGGTTAGAAACAATCTGGTTATCTCAACGAATTAGTAAGTGCTTTTATGAATGTTACAAAATATTTTACCCCAAAGTTCTTTTACTAGTTGCAGCTGCAGCAACGCCTATTAATACACTACATAGATACATGTATGCAGGTGTCCAACCACTCCAACAACTTTTACATGGAAATGCTGTATTGAAGCACTATGTGATTCTGTAAGCCTAAATTATTTCACTGTGGTTTTGAAGGAAGTGCTTGCAAGTGCTTTTCCACTCAGTAACCGTTCAACAGCAAAACATCTACAGTAGTTTTGTTCCGCTAATTTTACTCTATATACAGTAACCACTCGTTGAAGTGAATATTCTCTTATTAAATGAACAATTCGTTTATATGAACAACAAAAATTCAAACAATAAAATGCTCGATTCAATGAACAGAAAAAATTAGTGAAATATATCATTTGCTTTGCTGAATTCTCATGTATGAATAATCTCTCAGTAATAATCTTTGCATAACAGACAGTGTTGTTCTGTTATAAAATGTATTTAAGTTAATAAATATAATAAACAAATATAATAGAGTGAACATCTCGTTTGTATGAACAAGCTTGCTTTTAATTAGTTCACCTAATCGATTGGCTACTGTATATAGGTTATGCCAGAATCTACTTATATTCTAAAATATATTTCCTTTGAAGTAGCAATTTAAAGTGTTAAGTGTAATTTATAGTACGAAGACAATAAAAACCTCAGAAGAAAAATAATATAAAAAATGCATGCAAAATTAATTATTGTTAGTGTGTAGTTGTGCCAAGGTTGTTAGTGGCAACAACAATTAGTAATCGAAACCACCCCAAAGTTTGAATGTAACACTTGTACTTGTAAATGATTTTTCAAGTCAATTTCAATATCATTGCATGTTTCTGCTACTAAACAACAATATGTAAACATTTGACGATCGCTATTATTTAAAAGAAATATGCCGCAACAATTTGAATGTAATATTTGTATTTATAAATGCTCGCTAAAAACAAATTTGCGTAAGCACATGCTCGCTCATAGTGGAGAAAAACCATTTGGGTGTAATATTTGTAATTATAAATGCTCAATAAAAAGAAGTTTGCAAAAGCACATGCTAACTCATACTGGTGAGAAACCATTTGAATGTAATATTTGTAGTTACAAATGCTCCCGGAAAACAAATTTGCAACAACACATGCTTACCCATAGTGGTGAGAAACCATTTGAGTGTAATATTTGTAGTTATAAATGCTCAGTAAAAGGACGTTTGCAACAACACATGCGTACCCATAGTGGCGAGAAACCATTTGAGTGTAATATTTGTAGTTATAAATGCTCAGTAAAAAGAAATTTGCAAATGCACATGCTCACTCATAGTGGCGAGAAACCATTTGAGTGTAATATTTGTAGTTACAAATGCTCATTAAAATCAACTTTGCAAAGGCACATGCTTACTCATAGTGGCGAGAAACCATTTGAGTGTAATATTTGTAGTTACAAATTCACACAGAAAACAAGTTTGCGACGGCACATACTTACTCATAGTGGTGAGAAACCATTTGAGTGTAATATTTGTAGTTACAAATGCACATTAAAATCAACTTTGCAAGGACACATGCTCACTCATAGTGGCGAGAAACCATTTGAGTGTAATATTTGTAGTTATAAATGCTCACATAAAATAAGTTTGCAACAACACATGCGTACCCATAGTGGTGAGAAACCATTTGAGTGTAATATTTGTAGTTATAAATGCTCAGTAAGAGGAAATTTGCAAAGGCACATGCTCACTCATAGTGGTGAAAAACCATTTGAGTGTTATATTTGTAGTTACAAATGCGCACAGAAAATAAGTTTGGGACGGCACATACTTACTCATAGTGGTGAGAAACCATTTGAGTGTTATATTTGTAGTTACAAATGCACATTAAAATCAACTTTGCCAAGTCACATGCTCACTCATAGTGGCGACAAGCCATTTGAGTGTAATATTTGTAGTTATAAATGCTCGCATAAAATAAGTTTGCAACAGCACATGCTCACTCATACTGGTGAGAAACAATTTGAATGTAATATTTGTAGTTACAAATGCTCATTAAAATCAACTTTGCAAAGGCACATGCTCACTCATAGTGGCGAGAAACCATTTGAATGTAATATTTGTAGTTATAAATGCTCAATAAAACGACGTTTGCAAGAGCATATGCTCACTCATACTGGTGAGAAACCATTTGAGTGTAATATTTGTAGTTACAAATGCACATTAAAATCAACTTTGCAAGGGCACATGCTCACTCATAGTGGCGAGAAACCATTTGAATGTAATATTTGTAGTTATAAATGCTCAATAAAACGACGTTTGCAAGAGCATATGCTCACTCATACTGGTGAGAAACCATTTGAGTGTAATATTTGTAGTTATAAATGCTCAGTAAAAGGAAATTTGCAAAGGCACATGCTCACTCATAGTGGCGAGAAACCATTTGAGTGTAATATTTGTAGTTATAAATGCTCACATAAAATAAGTTTGCAACAGCACATGCTCACTCATACTGGTGAGAAACCATTTGATTGTAATATTTGTAGTTACAAATGCTCATTAAAATCAACTTTGCAAAGGCACATGCTCACTCATAGTGGTGAGAAACCATTTGAGTGTAATATTTGTGGTTATAAATGCACACAGAAAATAAGTTTGGGACGGCACATACGTACTCATAGTGGTGAGAAACCATTTAATTGTAGGATTTGTAATTATAAATGCATACGGAAAACGTATTTGCAACGGCACATGCTCACTCATATTGATGAGTAAACATTTGTATGTTCTATTTGTATTTATAAGGGTCCTATTCTGTATCTTAATGTTGTATTACATTATCTATGGTAACATTATGTTATCTAACATGGTCTTACAACGGTCGTTGTGAAAATGTTATTCTGTTATGTGTATGTTCACATTCCTTGTAGCGTAACAGCAGAAGCAGACATTTGTAGGTTATATAGTACAATAAAAAGTTTGATTTGTGATCTTTACATTGGCTCCTTATTTCATTCATTGTTAAGTGTGTAGTAAATGATTTTTATTTCTTAAGTAGTTAAGTAAATTAATTTCATAAAACGTACATAAAAAGGTTACAAAATTTACAGATTTATAAAATTAATTTAAAAAAATTACTTTCCTTTACTAAGGTTTATTTAGTATGATTCAATCCATATTATTACCTACATGTAATAATATACTTAAGGGTTCATCCTACTAGGAGTATATACCATGGCAATTCATTAGACAACAGCACTCGCGTACACTTGAGATGATGTAAGCCATAGTACACGCTTGGTCGTGCCGCTGCGCTATCCTAATACACCCACAAAAATTGCATAGGTTAAAATAAATAAACAATATTGTAGTTTAATATATTACAAAATAGGGTACGATTAAATTAGGATGTAAGTAACTTTTACTTTAATACCTTGTTAAATTAACTATTCTGAAGTTTTTTAATAACCGAATAATGTTTTAGTAAAAACAAAAACTCCTCCAGTTAATAATATTGTTCGCTTAAATTAACTAAAATTATATTAAATTTATAAAAAAGCGTTTTAGATGACAATATTTTTGTTAATTCAACAAATTCTTTAGTTGTTTTAACCAAATCTCTGATTAAATGTACTTTAAATGGTCGTGGGTGGTGGCAACAGTGTGAGTGAAAAGGTGATGATAAATTCTCTCTAGTAAAATTTAATTAAAAGTAGGTAGTACTAAAAGAAGTGAAAATATAGTAAAATAAACAAAAACAGGATTATAACAGAATAGTGATACCAAAAATATATAAATTTTAATGAATGTGACAATAAAAGATAAAACAATGGGCAAATAAGAAATTTTGAAGTGATAAGAACAAGTTTGTGATAAGCATTATCAAATTTATATTAAACAAACAGTGTCGCCAAATTTTGCATGTGCAGAAGATATACAGGGCAAAATATATACAGAGTAAGAGTTATACTGAAACTAACTTAATAAAGGTGCTTTCCATTGGGCTGATTTACTGATCTGGTGTTACCCTAGGATCATCTGTTCACTTATTTGTTGTTCCATTGGCCCTAGTTCATGATGATCCAAGCTGATCTGTATTACCTCCCCCCTTGCCCTTCAAGCACGCAGTTTTTGAAGTGTGTATAGTGATCTGTGGAGGGAAATAATATCAGCTGATTGTGATTTTTGAAATAATAACCTCCAACAATCTGAAAGATTTCTCATTTTCATTTGAAACATATTATTATGGTTGGTAGGTACTTAGGTAGTTAGTTAATAAACTCAACAAAGAAATTATATGAATTCAGATTGTTTTTTGTACTATTTAGAACTGTTGTAATTAAAGATTGCTGTTCCCAATTGCAATACCAGGATGAGTTTCTCATTAGAATTGTTTGCACCAGACACTAATTGCCATTATCGGCTTCTTGTAAATGAGGAAGATTTCAACAGAGGTCAGAATGGTAAGTATTAATTAAAATAACATTCAGATATTTAATATCGTGTAAAAGAATGCAATACCCGTTACTAAAATTTTTAGGAATGAGTGTTATTATCGGAGTTACTTCTCTGTGTTTCCTTATACAAAACTTATTTACTATTAAGCACATCCAGTTGTGCAGTAGCTTGATAAATTATACAGTTTTCTGCTTTAAACGAGTTAAATTAAACTAATGTTATTTTAATGTTCAGATGTGAGATTGCAGTTTTCTTCAACTTGAATTATCAACAAAATTCTCAACATGTTAGAAGTTTCGATTTAGGAGTTTAAGAGCGCAGAAAAAAACGCTTTAAGGTAATATAGATAAGATGCTCTCATTATCAACATAAATCATTTTTTCTTTTTATAGACCATTGGTGATCATCAAGAATTCCTAAAGAAGCACTAGATTTCTCTATTAGTATTTCGTATTAAATAAGTAGTATTTAACTAGAGGACGTTTCAACCAGTCTAAGAAGTGGTTTAGATAATGATAATCTCTCTCTGGTTGGGCATTGTAGTACTACACTACTATGATTTAAACATTTTTTTACTTATCTGTTTTAATAACTTGTTACTTAACCTGTTTTTTAATAAATAAATTCTATATCTGATATATTTTTTTATTGGTGATTACAATTATTTTTTAATTGAGAACATTGCATGAATGGATGAAGTTAAAAAAAATATAGTTTTTAGAATATATATTTCAAATAAAATAAACATTTGGTCTTTCAATTAGAAGATGACATCTATCGATTGCTCCCAGAACGTTGTTTATGGCTTTCCGTTTCTGCAATGCGCTAACAGTGGTTGCAACTCGTTCATTAGTTGGCCATCGAATATATTGTGTCCTTAAGGACAAAATAAAATTTAAAACCCTTAACAGTACTCTGCGAGCTGAACTTGAGGAGACGTTAAATCTATCAGAAATTTGCCTGAATGTTTCATTATTGACCAAATACCATAAAGTGAGAAGCAATGATTCTTCAGCGGAAATCTTTTCTCTTCTTCCATCCTCACCAGTAGGTATGAAATTACTTGATGCTAAATGACCTGAATAATAATGAAAATGGTTAACATTTACCATTCTACAGATACTGTAATACTAACCAATTAATATTTCAGCCCTAGTCCTTGTAATTCTAAAATGGCTTTGAAGTTATATCGCTATACTCCTTAACAACTAGCACAATATATCCTTCAATTTTTGGGATAGGTTGGGGTTTTTTTATTAAATTATTTTCCAAATCACTGTCGCTAGATTCGTTGCTGCTGCTGCTATCATCTGATGCGAGTGCTGATGTTAGAAACATTATATTTTACTGTAAGAAACCTTTAATATAACAGAGTCTAATGTATTTTTTCCCTCATTTATTTACGTTATTCATAACTGCAACAAAGTCTCACTCTTATAATAGCAATGAAAAAGTTACTTGTTTTGTTGCTATAGGTTAGGTTTTATTATCTGTCAAGATTGTGATCTAAAGTTGTTCCATTGGCAAATTATTATGAACTGATCTTAAGATGACCTGATCATATAGAACTGGATCAGTAGATTAACCCAATGGAAAGCACCTTAAGAAACAAGTAGTGGGGCAACTAGCAGAAATTAAAATAAGGTAGGATTAGATTTAAGTAGATTTAGAACGAACATAGATACGGGCCGATGTAAAGAACATGACAGTAGTCGGGTTAACTCAGGTTAAGTGCAAGGTGCGTGCCCGATAAATAGACAGCCGGTTGTGTAGAAGTGTAAACATTGGACAGAACAGTAATAAGGCAAAACAATTAGTGCGAGACGGTGTTAGTAAGACTAATAACTAATAATAAATGAAAATAAATAAATGAAGAAGAGAGAATACTAGTGAGTACGGTCCGGTTCTTACTGATGGAAGGCAGTACATAAGTCGTCTTAAATAAATAAATTCGGTCTCAGAAATTAGTAGTGTACGAGTTGGGACAAACGCCCTGAAATTTCATTAAGCCGATAAGAGGGAACAGTTTACGACGGGACCACCGGAATTGACCTCTTTACGCGGCGATTAATAAAACAGTTGAAACCACATCTAACAACAAGACAGACCCTAAATAAACAAATAAATCTTAATGGTAAAATAAAGTGGTTACACTTAACTAACACAATGGAAGAAAACGGGAATAAAGTAATAACATTGTTAGACATAATGAACAAACTAAATTCAATGGAGAACAAAATGGATAAAATAGCGGAAGAAGAAAAAGATAACAAAAAGAAAATCGAGAAATTTAAGGAAATCATAGTGAAACAAGAAGAAAGGATTGAACATTTAGAAAATGAGCTAAGAAAGAAGAATTTAGTAATCTTTGGGATAAACAAAGAACAAAACGAAACAAGAAAGAAATTAAGGGATAAATTTGTAACATTAATGGGAAAGATACAAGTCTAGATAGGAAATCAAGAAATAGATTTTGTAAACAGAATAGGGGTACAACAAAAAAATAAAGCAAGGCCAGTAAGAATAGGCTTAACAACCAAATTAAAGAAAATGGAAATTCAAAGGAAACAAAATAAATTAAAAGGATCGGAGATATGGTTAAAAGGAGATATGAACAAAAAACAAGAGAAAATAGAAAGTGTCTAATACCATATATGATTGAAGCTAGAAGAAAAGACAAAAACAAAAGGCATACATTAAGTACAACAAGCTTGTAGTGAATGGTGAAGAGTATGAACTCAACGACTCTGCAGAAATTGTAAGTGAAGAAGAACAAGATGAACCAGAAGTCAATAAAGCAAAGGGGAAGATAGAAGAATCACCAAACAATCTAACAGATAAAGTAACGCGGGAGCCAAAGAGAATAAGAGAGAAAAATAAAGGTGAAAGAAAAAATTTATACAAAGTAGTAGGGGCCCATACAATCCAAACCCTTCTAGCTCCGATAATAACCAAAGACCCCAAGGCAGGAGGGAGCCAAGAGCAACCTCAACAAACACATAGCAACTAGTAAAGGATGATGAATTAATGGCGACGAAATTGGCAATGGAAAAGGAATCGGAAAAGAAAGATAAAATATATATGGCAACGTGGAATTTACAAGAAATAAATCACGAGAGTGCACTTAGAAACTTAGAGAGAGAAGCTAAAAGGTATGAAAATGAAAAAAAGCCTCAGACAACAAAAGAACTAGAAACTAGAAAAGCAAAATTAATAGGAATTTGGAACGTAAGAACAATGTTAGAAACAAGCAAAGTAAATCAAGTGGCGACAGAAATGGAAAGATATCGAGTGGAGATACTGGGGATAAATGAGGCGAGATGGAAAGGTTGCGGAAAGTGTACAACAGAAAATGGAACCAAAGTGATATATTCAGGAGGCATTGAAGAAGATGCAAGACACGAAAATGGAGTAGCACTTATGGAGTGGTCGGACATATCAGACAGAATTTATAACAGCCAGATTTAAAGCAAGCTTCTACACTATAACTATAGTAAACGCATATGCACCGACAAACGAGAAGGAAGAAACACAAAAAGAAGAATTTTATGAACAATTACAAAAAACCTTTGACGATATAAATAAACAATATAAAAGAGACATAAAAATATTAATAGGAGATATGAACGCAAAAATAGGAAGTGAAAACAATTCTCAAAGACACGGAAAAGAGGGTACTAGGATACAAAAAAGCAAAACAAAAGGTATGGCTGTCAAAACAGACATGGGAAAGAATAGAAGAAAGATTAAACAGCAAATATTGACAAGCAAAAATGAAAATGAAACACAGGAAAAGTTACATAAAGAAAAAGATAAACAGGTGAAAACACGTGCTAGAAATGATAAGAGAAAACATAGAGAAGAAACATTGAGAACAGCAGGAAGAAGCAGCACAGGAAAATGACATGAAAACGCTATACGATATAATAAAAGAGATAACAAGAAAGAAAATAATAAAAGAGACGCAGGTGAAAGACAAACATGGAAAAACTCTTAAAACAAACATGGAAACTGAACAGAGGTGGATCGAACATTTCGAAGAAATATATAAAAAAGCAACAATACAAGAAGAAATAGTTGAAGAAGTAGAGCAAATAGATATAGGTATAGATGACATCCCTGCAGAGCTAATTAGAGAAGGCGACGAAACAATGGAAGAAATGATACATAATTTACTAAATAGCATATGGAAAGAAGAAAAAATCCCAAGAGAATGGAATCAAGGAATAATAATAGGACTACCAAAAAAAGAAGACAGAACAGAATGATCGAACTGGAGAGGAATAACACTGCTATGCACAACAAGCTAAATACTAACAAGAATATTACTAAATCGAATTAAAGAAGGAATAGAAAAGATACTAAGAAAAAACCAAGCAGGATCCAGACAGAGGCGTTCATGCGTAGATAACATATTTACACAGCGCACCATCATTGAACAAGCAAATAAATTGCTAAGGGAATTACAAATAACCTTCATAGACTTCGAAAAAGCATTCGATAGAATAGATAGAGATAAAATGTGGACAATCTTAAAAGCATATGGAATACCAAAGAAACTTATAAATATGGTTAAACTTCTATATACCAATTACACAGCTAAAATTGATATAAACAACAAACTAACGAGAAATATACAGATCGAAAGCGGGGTGAGACAGGGATGTGTTGTGTCACCCATACTATTTTTGGTTGTAATCGACTGGGTTATGAGAAAAACGGAAGATAAAAAGACAGGAATTAGTTGGAATTTCGGCGAAACACTGGAAGACAGCATTTGCAGATGATGCATGTCTGTTAACAGAAAGCACATTACAAATGAGAAAAAACTAGACAAACTAAAAGAAGAAGCAATAAAAGTAGGACTGAATATAAATAAGAATAAGACCAAAAATATGAAAATAGAAAAAGGCAAGAAGAAAACAGGAACAGAGAGCAACCAACCCGACAAAGAACAGATAGAGAGATTCACATACTTGGGAAGCATTAGGGGCGCTTGCCCCCCCTGGAAGTTGAACAATTTGAATTTTATTGAAAGTTTTGTATAATATATGCCGTTATTTTCTAGGCTTGCTCTCCCCTCCCTAGCATGTCGTTTATTCTAGGCTTGCCCCCCTACCATGCCGTTTATTCTAAGCTTGCCTCCCCTGGACAAATTTCTGCGGTCGCCTATGCCTCTATCGACAGATGGCAATTTTCTGTCTGTCCAGAATTTTAAATGTTCATACTATATTTAGTTAAGTTGAAAGGAGCACAAGTGAATAGAAAATTGAGATAGGGAAGTAACATTCTCTTAACTCTACCTTGGATTTCTCAATGTGGCCAAGTGAGAAAACTGAAAATTTAAAAAATTTAAATCTTTTAGAAATAAATAATATGCATATTACATATGTTAACAACTGCTTAACATCTACTCTGTACATTTATTATCATCTTTGATCATAAACAGAGCGAGGCAGACCTTGCTAAAAGGTAGTATGTATGCTATCCTATGCGGCTGTGTATATAAAATTATGATGCAATCGCACAAAATTGAACATCAACTATACATTTAGCAAGGTTACGCTTCCCTCTTATCATGATACATAGTAGGTATTCCCCCAGTTGAGTCCATCCCCTCTCCTTTTATGCAAATTACCCGCGATAGTAGGGAAGGAATGGGGTTTCTGTTCCTCCCCCCACTACTTTCTGCTTTCTGCCAAGGTCAACCTTCAAGGTTAGATCCCCTCCACTACTTTTTGCCAAGGTCAACCTTCAAGGTTAGATTTTCTGGACCTCCCTCCACTACTTTCTGCCAAGGTCAACCTTCAAGGCTAAATTCGAGGTCATGCTTCAAGATTAGATTCACTTCTGCTGAGGTTAAGGTAATAAATAAATGTTGTAGATCAAAACAATGAAACAATTTATTAGTTGTTTATTAGATTGCTTAAACAATATCTCGTAAACAATTAAATACATAACAATTATTTGAATCCATATCTCTCGTCAGGTAAGGCGTGACTCCTGAAGGAAAACGTTTTTCACGAAATCTGAGTTCTCTTTCATCGTTAAATTCTTTTTCCGTTAACCACTTTGTTGCAGTGAACGTTGCCCAATTCGGTTTGTAAGGTTTATTACACCAAATGTTCCGTTCAGGTTCATCACTCAATTCATCCCAATCTGAAGTGCAGATGCCTTTGAAGAAGATGAGGTCGCATTTATCAGGCAAAAGGTTAATAGCGTGGCGATGTTCCAAAGCACGTTCGGTACATATGACTCCTTGAGTATTCACGACTTCAGGTTTAGAATTTCTAAACCAGAACACGAAGAATAACCTTCATCGGCTTCACTCAATATAACTATAGTATCCGGAAGTCTTCTTCTTTCAATTAACAAACCAGTGTTGTGTGTTTTATACCGAGAAAACACTATTTCACCATCATCAACAGTCGTTTCAAGTGTCCAAGAATGCAACCAACCCATTTCGATGTGTAACTGAGTAATACAGAATCTTGACTGAAATCAAACTCAAACACCCCACCAGAATTTGAGAAGAGTGGGGAAAGCAATTGTTTCATTAGCCACACCCTCAGCCTATACATAACCTCAAACTCTGGCTCTCGGAACTATACTCGTCTAAGAATGTTATGAGTGGCTTTTGTTATTCGAAATCAAACACCCCAACATAATTTTTTCTATTATAATATTGAAAAGATAAATTGTAAGTAATATCAAATACAATGTCAGTGTCACGATACAGCATAGAAACTTACATAGATTGGGATATAAGTGCAATAACACAAAACTTTTCTAGCATATGTTGTTTATTTAAAGGAATATTAATAAAAAAAACTCTTATATTATGTAATTTTTATTATATTGTATACATAATAACAGTTTAGATAGATAATGTATAATTTACTTTATCAAAAAGCGAACGATACAGATGTGAGAAGATTCTACGTCCAAAGAAGGTAAATCTTCAAGATACTTTTCAACCTCGTGACAAGTTGGTTCTATTACATTAAGTTGAAACCAATCTTCTAACGGTTCACTCACATAATGCGGATTTGTTGTTATGGTGTGCGAAATGTCCACGAATGCTCCATTGATCAGTGTTCCACTAACTACGAAAGTGATTTCTGCAAGTAATTCAACATGTTTATTAAGAACATCTTCGTTCTCAACGGTTTTTAAAAATCGAGGAAACTGCCGCAGTAATTGTTCCCGCACCTCCTCCATACCTTGGATCACGTTGTCGTTCATACTTAACTTTCACAACAGACGAATTTGAAATTAAACCGATAAATGGTTAGGTACACAATAAGGGAAATTAAAGTAATAACTGCGAATAGAGCTGTTATTGTTGTTGCTATTATACAGGAGCTCAAGGGGGGATCGGGAATGTGACAAATGGTAGGATCACGATTAGTTCCGAGAGATTGCCAATTTGATTCGATAGTGTAATTAGGATAACTATATTTAATTTTGAAGGAAGAAGGTTGAGAAACGTTGCGTAGGGATATGATGTATACGTTAACACCGTGAAGAATATTGCTGGTCAATGCGTATCTCGTAGGATCTCAAGAAAACACAAAGGATCCAGAAACAGATTCCGATGGTTGAGCAACATACAGAATACCGTCGTACACCGCACTAAGCACCACCAACAACTTAACAGGTAACACTGGCATTGTATTAGGATCGATTGAGATATAAGCTCTACGTAAGAATAACGTAAAGATCTCCCACTCCAAACGGTAACCTTGAACCATACCCCTCCCCCCTCACATCAATAACCCTGATACCTCAATCAACCTTGAAACTCCCCCCACTAATCAATAAGGGTCTATATAGACTGGATGGTATTGGTATGGGTTAGTTGTGTTATAATGGATTTGTTAAAGAAAGCATTTGAAACTGTAAAGAACGTTCCGATAGAGTTCAAAGATCCGACTCCAGAATTATCCCGAGATGGTTACGAACACTCCACCATCCAACATCCATCCATCCATCTAATGTCATCGAACGGTTGCTACATTCAAAATCCATTGTTTTACGCTACAACGCATTATTTAAACAAATCAAGATGTAAACTACTCAGCATCAGTCTCTGCCCTATAGAGTTAACACCAGAAGTGAGATTGTCGGGATTGAAAAACGACTACATTAAATTTAACCTGGAAGAATGGGAGAATTTCGAAAATAATCACGCAATTATCAAACATTTCTTACATAGTTATGACTACTATGCACCGATACCCCTTCTCTACAAGACGATTACATTTAAAAATGTACAAGATAAGAGAACTATGAGAATGCAGGATCGTCGTGACAACACCGAAGTATGGTTAGGAGTCGAAAGTGTAGTTAAGTTAATGGAACTACTTACAATGGTCAAGTCACGATTGAAGCTGTTAAAAGAAGAAAAATTCATAGACTTTTATCGAACTTTGGTAAAAGGTCTTGCCGAAGCAGAAGGGGATGTGTATGAGAATTTGAAACAAGTTCTAACTTCCTTACCAACGAGTGGAAATGTCATAAGCGGCTTAGAGCTATTAGCAGTTCAGTCCGATAGAATTGCGGACGATGTTAAGGGTTATGTGTTATAATATCATGGACAAGCTAAAGAAAAAGGTGACTTTCAATGAAACGAATAATTCCGTACAGTATATGGTAGTGTGGTAATATGCCCACAGGCAAGCGCGAAGATCGATGTGGATGAATGCCGCTTTAGATCGGTATAGATTTCAAAGACGTATAGAGAATTGTGGTCGAGTGTTAAATAATATTTTAAATGAAGAGCACAGACATTTTATTTACCTTGAACGCTTTAGTACTTAAGTTTTGTATTCTTATAAACTATAATACGTAAACAACAAATAAAATATTTAAAAAAATATATGCATTTTATTAAACATTACTTCATTATAAATTCATTATATAACCAATAAACATTAGATAAAGCACATACACATAGATTTTGATTATGATAGAAACATGATACTTCATTAACTTCCGGTAGTGCTGGATGTTCTGGAAATTCAACAATCGACGTTGAAAGATATTTTTGTAAGAATTCCTTTTTTCACGCTCTTTTACATAAATCACTTCAGCTGATGTCGTCGCGTACCGAAGAATGTCTGGAAACATGAACGCTGGAGTCTCGCCTTTAGGCCAAGCAATGCAGTGGTGATTCTTTATTAACCAATGTGCTTGTTTTCGGAGTTCTGCAGGTAACGTTGGAAATGGAAAAGGTGGTTTAAATACATAACGAGCTATTTTACAACCATCGTAAATAGCTAACTCTTTAGGCAAAAACTTGTTGTTAGCAATCTTAAAGCCTTGAATGTCTACTACAAGACGCATAGCGGCTAACTAAACGAGGTTCAAAATCTTCATTTTAGCATTTCTATCATCATCATGATAGAAACATGATACTTCATTAACTTCCGGTAGTGCTGGATGTTCTGGAAATTCAACAATCGACGTTGAAAGATATTTTTGTAAGAATTCCTTTTTTCACGCTCTTTTACATAAATCACTTCAGCTGATGTCGTCGCGTACCGAAGAATGTCTGGAAACATGAACGCTGGAGTCTCGCCTTTAGGCCAAGCAATGCAGTGGTGATTCTTTATTAACCAATGTGCTTGTTTTCGGAGTTCTGCAGGTAACGTTGGAAATGGAAAAGGTGGTTTAAATACATAACGAGCTATTTTACAACCATCGTAAATAGCTAACTCTTTAGGCAAAAACTTGTTGTTAGCAATCTTAAAGCCTTGAATGTCTACTACAAGACGCATAGCGGCTAACTAAACGAGGTTCAAAATCTTCATTTTAGCATTTCTATCATCATCATGATAGAAACATGATACTTCATTAACTTCCGGTAGTGCTGGATGTTCTGGAAATTCAACAATCGACGTTGAAAGATATTTTTGTAAGAATTCCTTTTTTCACGCTCTTTTACATAAATCACTTCAGCTGATGTCGTCGCGTACCGAAGAATGTCTGGAAACATGAACGCTGGAGTCTCGCCTTTAGGCCAAGCAATGCAGTGGTGATTCTTTATTAACCAATGTGCTTGTTTTCGGAGTTCTGCAGGTAACGTTGGAAATGGAAAAGGTGGTTTAAATACATAACGAGCTATTTTACAACCATCGTAAATAGCTAACTCTTTAGGCAAAAACTTGTTGTTAGCAATCTTAAAGCCTTGAATGTCTACTACAAGACGCATAGCGGCTAACTAAACGAGGTTCAAAATCTTCATTTTAGCATTTCTATCATCATCATGATAGAAACATGATACTTCATTAACTTCCGGTAGTGCTGGATGTTCTGGAAATTCAACAATCGACGTTGAAAGATATTTTTGTAAGAATTCCTTTTTTCACGCTCTTTTACATAAATCACTTCAGCTGATGTCGTCGCGTACCGAAGAATGTCTGGAAACATGAACGCTGGAGTCTCGCCTTTAGGCCAAGCAATGCAGTGGTGATTCTTTATTAACCAATGTGCTTGTTTTCGGAGTTCTGCAGGTAACGTTGGAAATGGAAAAGGTGGTTTAAATACATAACGAGCTATTTTACAACCATCGTAAATAGCTAACTCTTTAGGCAAAAACTTGTTGTTAGCAATCTTAAAGCCTTGAATGTCTACTACAAGACGCATAGCGGCTAACTAAACGAGATTCAAAATCTTCATTTTAGCATTTCTATCATCATCATGATAGAAACATGATACTTCATTAACTTCCGGTAGTGCTGGATGTTCTGGAAATTCAACAATCGACGTTGAAAGATATTTTTGTAAGAATTCCTTTTTTCACGCTCTTTTACATAAATCACTTCAGCTGATGTCGTCGCGTACCGAAGAATGTCTGGAAACATGAACGCTGGAGTCTCGCCTTTAGGCCAAGCAATGCAGTGGTGATTCTTTATTAACCAATGTGCTTGTTTTCGGAGTTCTGCAGGTAACGTTGGAAATGGAAAAGGTGGTTTAAATACATAACGAGCTATTTTACAACCATCGTAAATAGCTAACTCTTTAGGCAAAAACTTGTTGTTAGCAATCTTAAAGCCTTGAATGTCTACTACAAGACGCATAGCGGCTAACTAAGCGAGGTTCAAAATCTTCATTTTCATATATGTAATAATTCGACAATCGTCGTAAGTAGTCGTTTACAGTTGTCGTACTTGCTTCGTCAGTGCATTATACGTAAACATACGATCATGCAAAATTAGACAATATGCAGTAGTACTAGCGGCAATGCTTTTATGAGTTTCGAAAGTAACTCGAAGAACGACAGCTTTCCCTAGCAAGGAATCTTTCTGTCGCGAACAGTCGATGACGATTAGCGGTGCAATGGCTTTAAATTTCGATGGAGTTAGAATGGGCTCGTTTGGTTTGTCGTAGTAAGATCGTTGGAAATTGGCATACATTTCATACAAGGTAGCAAAACGGTTCTCGTCATATTTAATATTCAACTGATCGTATGGATATCTTTCAGTATTTAAAAATACGGTCACATTTTGTATATCACAAGGATCGAATGCACTCATATCTTTCTGTAACTGTCCATCGCGATTAGTATGAAAACCTAGGATAATGTAACGAGGTGTTTCTAGACTGGTGGATGTTTTAATAGACCAACTATGTTTATCTGTTTGTGGTATAGCTGGATAGATATGCGTTTCCCAACTTCTAAACGCCACCTTAGTATCAATATTTTTTCCGATGTATTTTGTCAAAGATAATTCTTCTGCTAGCCCTGGTTGAATATGGGGAACTTTCCAATATATTTTTTTCAAGCTAACTTTAAGTTTTTCATTAGCATCCGTGGATATTATAGCATCAACATCGGAATTGCTTCGAATTAAAACCAATTCTTGACGAATGTTTATAATAATTTTTCCATAGTCTTCAAAAATTCCCAATAACATTGACAGGTATACAGGCGCTAAAATTTCATAGGTTGAATTAGTATGTGGACATGTTTGAATAAAAATATTACGATTTTTTAGTAAAGTCATAACATTTACCGTCAGAACTAAATCGTACGTTTATTGTTGTATTAAATACCTAGGTGTTATATATTTTTGGATTCAGGAAGTGTTGGGCTTTCCTTTTATGTAGTTTAATGTAAAGATTTGTATAATTTTTGTAAATTGTAAATGTCAAATCCAATCCTTGGGTTATATAAGGTTATATAATAAATAACTTTCAAGAATTTAAATATAATACTTACCGTATTGTGATGAGTCTTTAAGGGTTGGATTTTCTAGAAAAGGAAACACCTCTAGTAGAGAACAACAAAAAACTGGTCGACAAGTGTTGCTCTCTATCTTGTGTGTGTGTGTGTGTGTGTGAAAGGTAATTTAACATCGGACAAGAGTCCATTTGCCACAGAGAATGTATAAGTTACTAATTTAACTTCTTAACAAAATCCACTAAACAATCATAAATTTTTCTATCATTTGTACGAAGGAGAGATATTATATCGCTAGGGAGCACTAGTAGGTATTAGGGCACCTGACCAGACTCCCACTCTTTCTACTTTTGGCCACGCCTGCTGCGCTCTGATTGGTTATCCCCACTGCTGTAGCTCCTCCCCTTGCTTCTGATTGGTCGACGCCATCTTGGATGACACGCCTCCTGTTCTCTGATTGGACGAGCGCCATTTTGGATGACACGCCTGATGCTGTTCTCTGATTGGATGAGCGCCATTTTGGAACTTTGGGGCGCCATTTTGACCACGCCCGTCCGCCATTACGGGAATCTGTATTACCGGCAATCTGTGTATCGTCAATAGAGGGCGTCATGAAGGGATCTGTATTATCGACGACCTAAGTAATGCTAATAGAGGGCGTCATGAAGGGATCTGTATTACCGTCAGACTGTGCACTACCGATAGAGGTCGCATTAAGGAAACCTGTATTATCCTATGTACTGATGTTACTACTACTAGAGGTCTCAATAAAGAATCTCCTCTCTCACTCTCTCCGTTTCGCCCTCTCTCCTTCATCATAATGCTAGAAAATGAAACAACAACAACAACAACAACACACACCCACACACACACTGTTTAAATAGAATATTTATTTAGCTGGAATTATTATTATTACAATTAATTTCACATTTCACATCAAATGAAGAATATTGCGTAGTAAAGAGGCTCCTCTTTACACAGGTTATGGCCACAATAACATGTGGCGATAAATTTGAAACTGTACTGAATCTGTCATACTGTCAACAGAGGTGGTGGCGTCATGAAGAAGAAATCTGTATTATCGACGACGACGACGACCTATGTACGGCTAATAGAGGTCGCAATAAAGAAATCTGTATTACCTGTATGTACTGATGCTATTAGAGGCTGCATTAAGGAATCTCCTCTCTCTCTCTCTCTCTCTCTCTCTCTCTCTCTCTCTCTCTCTCTCTCTCTCTCTCTCTCTCTCTCTCTCTCTCTCTCTCCTTTTCTCTCTCTCTCTTTCCTTATCGCTCTCTCGCTCTCTCCTTATCACCTATTAGAGGACGCATTAAAGAGCCTTCTCACTTTCACGCGTTCGCTCTCTCCTTATCACCTATTAGAGGACGCATTAAAGAGCCTTCTCTCTCGCTCTCACGCTCTCTCACTCTCTCTCCCTTCATCCTAATGCTAGTAAATGAAACATCACAGTGTTTAAATAGAATATTTATTTAGCTAGGAATTATTATTATTACAACGACGACGACAGCTTGATAAAACGGGCCTGGTTCAGGTCTTCAGCTCAAGTACGACATAGCGGGAACAGCAGTTTGTTGTGAATTTTGACGGATAAGACCGGATGGTACAGTTCTTACGGTGGTAGCACTGTACACTTCACCATAGTAATTTAAATTAGATATTATTTTCTAAAATTTAAATTTATTTTTAATCTAGCTGTCAGTTGATTCGATAGCTATTCTATCATTATCAAAGATGATACTTATAAACTAATGTAGGCTTTTTATATTGTATTTATTATATGGTCTACACGGAGATGTATTCTATTTCTATTAAAGGCACTATTATAGTAATTGGGGTTGATATAATTCAAAACTACCTAACCATTTAAATATTAACATACATGAAGATGTCGTCCATTAAATCAGGTGTTGTAACACTATAATAGCATTATCAAAAAGAGTCTTATTTGGATGCTGTCTTAAAATTGTATGATATCTTCATTCCGTCTAATTAACATATGCCTACAGGTTATTGACCCTTTATCCTTTTTTCGATAACAATCAAGGATGTCAAAGCCGAAACCTGACTGAACGCTAACAAAATATGTTCCACAGGTCAGCCTCAATTAATTAACCCCGGTAGCTATACATCCTTACAAACAGTCTTGAAACAAAAACGGCAGAGTCCACCCTGTTAGGCATGAAATCAGAGTATATGCGTGATAAATAAAACATAAAGTTATTTTACAAACATTTATTTAGTATACATAACATAATACAAATATATAGATCATATGTTGTTTTCTATGACTATTGTAGTTCTACGGATCTCTGAGTCGTCGTTGTATGCCCTCGCAGAAACACTAATACGTATAAAGTCCGTGGAATGACTCGTTGGCCCTGTAACTTTTCCTAATTCTTCGTTACTTTCATAGTTGGCACGATAATCAGCCGGCAGCGTAGTTGCGGTAATATCTTCTGTCTCAACGATGTCAGTATTTGCTCCCGCTCCTGTCTTCACAACAGCTCCGTTATGGTGTACGTGTTTCGCATGCCTTTTTAAGCTGTCAGTGCGTGAAAAAGTTTTGACACAACTAGAACATCGGACTTTGATTGATTCATGAACGCTTTTCATATGCTTTTTAAGATGTCTGTGCGTGAAAAACATTTTAAGCAATTAGAACACCGGACTTTGATTGATTCGTGGACGCATTTCATATGTCTTTTTAAGTGGTCACGACGTGAAAAAGTTTTGAAACAGCTAGAGCACAGGATTCTGTTTATTTCGTGGACGGCTCTCTTGTGTATCTTGTAGGCATCGGCGTTTAAAAAAGCTTTGATACAGCTAGAACACTGGATTCTGTCTGATTCGTGCATGGTTTTTACGTGTCTCTTGCAGGTGAATGGCCTTGCGAAAGACTTGAAGCAAACCGGACACTGTATGTTGCAACCCCTTCGACCAGAGTCATTCTTCGGCTGCTGCGACAGATCATGGAACGCTAAAACAATAATACAATAATCGATTAATATAAGCATAAACATACAAAAGTTTTAAACACCTTACCTAGTTCTTCATTGTTCGACACTTGACCGTTCTCGCTGTACTTGTCGGTACTTGCTGTTGATGATGATGCATGATCTGCAACATCCGGGCCTTTATCTAAACAAGCAGCAGCAAAACAGACACAAATTAGCATACAAACACAAACTTGAAGTTTTATAAACAACAACTTACCTATTTCCAGGGGAAATAATTCGCTCTCACAGGTCTCGTTATCATAACAATAATTAGGACTGCTTATACTCGACATCATCGTAATTGCTGCTGCTGTTGCTGCTGTACACGTGCTGTCTGCTATTACTAGTACACGCTAACAACTGTCGATTTTATATAGTCGCTTATACTTACCTAGATCCAACGCATGCTCAGTAACAGGCATACGGTAAACAAGTTGTCGACGTTGACAGACAAGTCTCATCTTGTTTAATGACACGTCATCATCACCGCCAGGTGTGTGTAGGTAATTACCTCATTCTTGCTTCTCTCTCATACTAGTTATAGCTATCACTTTCATGCCATGGTACAGAGGGGAGAATAGTAATAATACACATATAGAACATTAATCTTTTATTTTATGACAATCTTTCTCAAAAATTTTATTGAACAAATAAACAATACTTAAATAACTAAACAATTCTCTGTTTTCGGATTTTCGAGAAGGAAGGTATATGCATTGAATTCTCGGAAATACTAAAGAACCCCGGATTAAGAGCTTTGGCTAAACTAATGTTAAATTCGTTTCGGGGTAAGTTTATCACAACTAATTCATTAATTTATATTAATTATTGAATGCATGTTTTCAGGCAAATTTGGCCAGCGTGAGAATGTACCATATTTGATAATTATGCAATCATTAATATTATCCACTATAAACAAGTACATAAAGGGAGCTCTTCGGCTCGGTAGTTATTGTCCAGGGTATCAATGAGAATAATAGATGTTGAATTAATTAGTGATTTTAAGATGTAAATGAAATGAAAAGCCAATCACCAATAACAATTTACAAGATTATTTAATCAAATACAATAAGATAGAATAATTTTTCTATATTAAGTGTTCAGTATAAATTGAACTTTGACAATTAAAATGTCAAAATTTACTAACTAAATTAAATAAAAAGAAAGGTCTTCTGGCTATTCTCAATGTCAATTAATTATTTAAACACTTACCTTGTTAAATACATGTATTTAGCGTGGTATTATATTATATAGTATTCAGTAATTAAAGAAAAACCTCTTTTTCTTGTCTTTAGTTGTAAAACAATTAAAGTTTTGTTAATTATTTAAATGATAAGTAATGTCTTTGTTTTTAATTTAAGCTTTAACGGGATATAGTTTATTGCAAGTTATTTAATGTGAAAAAAATTATTAACCAATTTAATACACCAATTATCCACAGGACAGCTTAATCAACGTAACCGTTGATAATCCTCAAGACCACAACATCTATACATTTCCAAAAAGCAGCGTCCCAAATTGTCCATAATGTAAAACACTTCATGTATACCATAATGGAAACCAAATCATGTTTTTCAATATCCATTTGATCACAAGGAAAACTAAATCAAGCCGCTTCCAATCAAATACTTAAATCAAGTTTCTCATACTGAAAAGTTTCCCCTAATGACAGTTTACCATATTGAAAGTTGCTAGATCAAAAATTCATAATAAAAGAAAATATATTTTTGAATTATAATCTGCTTACCCCATAATTGCGGGCATTTTCATATCCTGTAAGTAGGGAAGGAATGGGGTTTCTGCGACCTCCCCCCACTACTTTCTGCTTTCTGCCAAGGTCAACCTTCAAGGTTAAGTTTTCTGGCGAGGTCATGCTTCAAGGCTAAATTTTTTGTCGAGGTCATGCTTCAAGGTTTGATTTACTTCTGCTGAGGTTAAGGTAATAAATAAAAATTAAAGAATAAACATTTATTAGAAATAAAGTTGCATAAACATTTATTAGAAATATATTATAAATACATTATTATAGATCATCCAAATCAATATCACTATAGTTACTACCGGAATCGGAATACAGGCTTGTAGCAGATTCATCGTCCTTCTTAGCACAGGTATTACATATTAGATTAAGATAACGAACAACAACAAACGTTTCACTACGTACATATTTGGCATAATCTACTTTACACACAAGACATAATACTTTCTTAATACGCTTTCTAATCAATATATGTCGAGGTTTACATACAGCAATAGGCGTATCTTTATTGCCAATAACATTAGTTAATATTTCACCATCAACCCCCCTTGCGACAATAATTTAACCATTCACAAGCAGATTCGGCTAGTGGTTCATAAATACCCTCTTGATCAATATTGATATATGGGCGACTCCCATTCCCAAGTCTGCCGTAGAAACTCTTGGATAATACCTTTGGCATCACAACTTTTAGTACTTAATTAAAAGAAGGTATGTTATCAGAGTCACTTTCAAAAGTCGATGAAAGACTGACTACACTAGGTTCGAGACGCCTTTTATACTTACTACGTACTTTTCTTTACTGGTAGCATCATACTAGGAATTGGTTAAGGCCTTTTGCAATCATTAATTAAATAACAATTAAAGAATAAAAATTTATTAGAAATAAAGTTGCATAAACATTTATTAGAAATAAAGTTACATAAACATTTATTAGAAATAAAGCTGCATAAACATTTAGTTACTTGTTTTGCAACGTACACAATTGATTTTTAAAAGTGGTGGCCCATCTAGAACATCACCCTGCTTAAGAAAGTGAACAGTGCAGTATTCATATTCTTGCAGTTCCTTTTGTAGATATTTCGGCAGTTGATGGAAATGTCGTGCTATAGCATGTACACAATATCGTTTCAGGAAATCAATAGGTAATTGTGTAATGTCATCAAGAGATAAAAGTAGAGTATTCATCGTAATTCGTTGATAGATCAACACCGTACAACTGCACGTTAAAAACTAACTCTAAAGGATTCACTTTATTTGTTTTATGCGAGCAGCTCACAGAGGGTTAAATAGCGAATCTGTTATACACAAGAATTAAGATTAAGTGCTCCCAGTTCATCTTGTTTATTTGAAATAAAGACGAAAAACGCTAAAAACAGAAAACATTTTGAACATCTTTTGTATTAAAAAGTATAAAATTTTTTACAATAATTCCTGCTTCTTTATAAATCATCTTCTGTATTCTTATTATTATCAATTTGAATGAATTGAAGATGAATAATTATTGCAACATACAACCCCTTTGCAAGAGCACCAAATTATTTTTTAAATTCTTTTTATGGTTTTAGATATGGTAGAACTTTTTATGGCAGAATACTAAATACAAATAAACCACTATTTGATTGACAATCCCTTTGCAAGAGCACATTGAAATTATTTTTTAAGTTGAAAATATTATTTTTCTTGTTAGATTTTGATTAATAAATTAAATAATAAAACAAGTTTTAAATTTCATTAAATTTTTTACTTACATTATTTATTTATAATACCTAATATTAATTAATACTCATTCTTCATATAGATTTCAACAAAGCTATTCTCCTCTCGCAATCTAATGGTTGGTCCAGTTCCAAACCTAAGTATTTTAATTTGTCCCGCAGGGGGCACAATCACCACAGCATACGGGTCCCTTCTGCACACTACCACGAACTGCGTAAGGAGCCGTCTCTCCATCCATAGTTCACCCATTGTAAGCTTTAATATTTCTGTAGCAGAAGAAAATATATTACTTACTATATACGAAATAATACAATGATCTTACCATATCCACAATCCATTTTCTAACACAATCAAAATCTAACAATTTTATGGTTAAATCTCAGCTTGAACTATGTATTCTCAGTCAAATGTATCCTATTTTATAGTCTACGCAGTGTGGGAATTGAATCAGTGTCATTGCTCTTCACCGCACCGAGCACCGCTAAAAAATACCAGCCGTTGATGTGGCCATAATTAACTATTTTTTTCAAATATTTGTAAATTTATTTTGAATGACTAAATGCGCACCAAAAAAATTATAAAAAATGTATTCTTTTAAAAATTATCAATATTAGTTAAGCAGAAATATGCTCGTGTGAAAGTTAAATGCAATTAACCAAGCGGAACAAAGAACGGGTAAATTAAAAATCGCAATTAGCTTTGCAACTCGAGGGGTAGTGTTAACCCATGTGGGTATAAGATATAAGAATTAAATTTGCAGACAATTTAAAGAACTTCGTGGGAAACTTATATGTAATTACCATGCGGGACGAGTATAATTGACTTTGCAAAGTAGCAATTATCATTAATAAGTAAAGTGAACTTATTTGTTTTACAAAAGTTTAACCAGTCATTTGAAAAAAAGACAACCGTGAGAGCTTACTGTACAATTAACCAAGCGGGAAGTTAAGTAAATTTTTATGTTTTACATAGTTTAAAGTTCTGAGTGGAGTTGCTTGTTTGAACGGTCGTAAATTCCTGCATTCATCGTGGGAATAGGTAGCTAAACTGTAATAATAATAGTTATTGCATTCCTAAAATGAGTAATAAAGGGTCGAAGTTACCAGTTAGGTAAATTTCCGTTTCTTTATCAGTTGCAATTGGGTACTAGTTCAGTTACTTGTGTATTTAGAGTGGTTTACTTTATTTTAGTGATGAACGTTAAAATTAAAGGTATGTAACACTATTAGATCTATATTTTAGACTATTAAGTTAATTTGTTATGCTACGATCTTTAATTAAAACCAATGATCAAATTATCAATAAGTGTAAGAAGTTCGATAATTTCACTAGGGATTTTCTTTGTGTTTACACCAAACTACATTAATAATTTTTTTGTATCATTACTACATTTCTCTACTTTTATTCTGTGCATAATTTATATTGAAATACATTGCATAAAGCAGACTTTTAATTTTTTAGATGAGGAGTGTAGAATCTCTCGACGCGAATTTTGTGAACTATTTTCTCAATATCGAAAAAAACAGTGTAAAGATATTAAAAATAAAATAGTGCTATATTCACTAAGAATTTCAGAAAAAATTAATAAGTGTGGAAGATCGCGTGCAAAATTTTTTGAAAAACTTGAATCGTGGTTGAATGCAGGAAATTTTACTTTCAACGCGCAAAGAAAAATTCGACAAAAAGATGATAAAATATGATGTAATTTAATAATGAAGCAATGTAATTAATTATCATATAACGAGTGATTCAAAACTCTTGACTTTTAGTAGGCCTTGGATTGTACAATTTATGCCACATATTCTTTCAGATGAATGAACGAAACGGATGCCGACATTAATTAATTAATTAATTAAGTTCTGTAGACGACAAGCAGCTTTTGAATACATTGCCACACTGCCCTATTTCAAATTACTCTCCTGTTCTAAAACATGCTTCAATAAGGAATTTTTGTGCTTTTCGGAAAACATGCATATTGCTCTTTACTACAATCAAAAGTCATCGGGTTTAAATAATTATTATAATTTTAATATGTTCATATTAAATAATATAGGAAACGGAAAAAGTTTTTCCGCCTAAGTATTACTAGACTCCGAGAGTTTTGAATCACTCTATATATATATTTATATGTTATTTCATTATTCTCGATACTCATTTTAATTATCTACAATTGGTTGATACTACCACATTTATTATTTCATTATTCTTTCTATATAAATATAATGTTTTTATGTTGTTATTTAAGTTTTGTTTTGTAGTGTTTTGTTTTACATTTTTACGATTTTTTTACTTCTACTAACACTTTTTCGTGTCGATGAATAATTAAATAATGGATTAGATGTTTTTTAGAATTAAAGACTTTCACAAACTATACAATAATATGATTTTACAAGCTGCCTAAAATGAATAAACTTTAGTATAACCAAACACAAGTTTTGATTTTAATTATAACCTTAATTAAATTACCTTAAAACAATTATAATGTTGGAAACAGAAAAAACAAAACTATAATTAAAGTATATTTAAATAGATATCAATTAATAATGTCACCTCAGTGTAAAATATTTTTGTCTATCTAGCGTGTATGGAACGAATCAGTGTGCGCCCGTTGAAATTATTGTGCGAAAAAGAAATCCGTATGCGACTCATCGAGTCTGGTTCACGAATATGAGTTGACTTGATTTCCATTATCCTACCTCTTATAAATGTAATATGGTCTTCGCATTTGTTTTAGTTTCAAATTGCTAGTTGTCTGTGTACATCTAGTTGATAAAATGGTTCAATGTGATCGTTGTTCACGAAAATTTAGCAGGGTGGATAATTTAAACCGCCATCGTAGAGAGGCTTGTCATGATCAAATTTCGCCACCGACCAAACGGCAGAGGAGGAATGGTAATACTTCTTTTCTATTAATGTAATAAAATTTTTTTAAATTTTTGGGTTTGTTTATAGATCTCATGGTGTTCTGTGACATATGCGATCTGCACATCCAACGATCGTGCTACTTTGGACATTTACGTAGCAGCAGACATCGTGATAGAGCGTGTCAGGTCAGCGATAATGATCAAGATGTATCCATTATCAGATCAGCCTTCAAATCTCGAATCGTGAGTTATCGGGTTTCACCCCAACAACACTCGGTGGATGTAAAAGAATTTCTGGAAGAACTGCAACCGAAAGTATTACCTTTGATAAGTAGAGAGGTTGATAAACCGATTAAAGTAAATATGGAGTATTTCGGTTACTATATTTTAATGTTAAATCATTTCAAACTCGAAATGCTGTTATCACCGAGGGGTCCAATGTAGAGGAGTTCTATGCTAATGCTGTCACCATCATCGACCAAAAAGCGACGGAATTCGAAGAAAAAGATAGTGGTGAGTGTATTGATAGGATGGTTGATTTCATCAAAATGCTAGCAATTCGTGCAAATAATGCGTTTTCCATTCTGTTTAGGTTGGACTTTAGTGAGATGTTTGTTCTTGGAGGTTAACATCTCTAAATACAATCCTTTAAGAGCCTCTTCTTTTCTACATTTACCTCTAGACGTCCAGCGAAAGAAAGCTGTCATCAACGTACAGAATAGTGATGATCGGTGTTTTGCTTGGAGCATCGTGTCTGCCCTCGTTGCACCAAAAGGACCGGCACACCGATGTTCAACGAATCCACATCCCGCAACGATTCTTAATTTAGATGGTGTACAATTTCCGGTAACGTTAAAAGATATACCATATTTCTTATCAGTTAATGATGATATCTCAGTAAACGTTTATACTCTGCAAGAAGTTTTTAAAAATAATATTAAGCAGAATGAGGTTGTTGGGCCTCTTTATTACAGTAAATTGAAAAAAATAAATCATGTGAATCTTTTACTAATTGTTAATGATAATGGCGAAGCCCATTATACATACATTAAAAACTTTAGTAGATTATTATCTAAGCAAGTATCTGGTCATAAAGCTGCAAAACATTTCTGTGATGGTTGCTTACAATATTTTTCTTCTTCCGATAAATTAAACAGTCATACCCAGCACGATTGTAATTATGTGACTTCTAAAATACCGACTACTGAATTGGTTAAAGACAGAATGGGTAAACAAGTACCTCAAAATGTATTGAAATTTCAAAATTATCAGAAGCAATTAAAAGTGCCTTTTGTGATTTACGCTGATTTTGAATCTGTGTTGACCCCAATATCTAGTGTAGGACCGGATTCCGAAAAACCGTTTACTATTCGTGTGCAGGAGCATAAACCTCATTCGTTTGCTTACTACATTAAATGCTCATTTGATGAATCGCTTTCAAAATTGGAGATTTACCGAGGGCCCGATGCAGCTCGACGATTTGTTACTAAATTAGATACTGATGTGAAAGAACTGTATCAAAATTATTTAAAAATACCTCAACCTATGAACGCTTTAACACCTAGTGAAGAAAGACCTTTTGAGGCGGCCACCGTCTGTCATATTTGTAATAATAGGTTTGAAGAAGGTGAGGTTAAAGTGAAAAATCATTGTCATTTAACCGGTTGTTTTCGTAATGCTGTACACAATGAGTGTAATCTCAATTTTCACTTACCTAATTTTGTACCTGTATTCTTTCATAATTTGTCTGGGTATGATGCTCACTTATTTATTAAACAATTAGCTTTAGAACAAGAAAAGCTGGAAGTAATTGCTCAAAATAAAGATAAATACGTGTCTTTCTCGAAATTGCTATTGGTTGATGATATTGTTAATGATAGAGGGACCTCGGAAAAAGTATTTGTACGTTTACGATTTTTGGATAGTTTTAGATTTATGGGTGACTCTCTTGAAAAATTGGCTAAAAATTTATCGGATGATCAGTGTAAGGAAATTAGAAAGCAGTTTGGTCTGAATGAAGAATTTAGATGCATGCGCAGGAAAGGTATTTTCCCGTATTCTTATATAGATGACTTTTCCAAATTGAATGAGCCACGATTACCGCCCCACAATGAATTCGTTGATAAGTTACGAGGAACGACCGTGTCTGAAGACGAGTACAATCGCGCTTGTGAAGTGTGGAATTTATTTCAATGCAAAACTTTAGGAGATTATTCGGACGTTTATTTAACTGCGGATGTACTGCTATTAGCTGACATTTTTGAAAACTTTAGATCCGTTTGCCTTCACCATTACGGTCTTGACCCATGTCAATATACTTCCCCAAGTTTGATGTGGGATGCTATGCTTAGACGTACTCAAGTTGAATTAGAACTTTTAACAGATGTTGACATGTTACATTTCTTCAGGAAAGGAATTCGAGGAGGAGTTAGTATGTGTTGTGGTAGAAAAAGTTTTGCAAACAATCGATTTATTCCAAATTATGATCCGAAGAAACCTACATCTTTCATAATGTACTTGGATGCTACAAATTTATACGGTTGCGCTATGTGTCAATATCTGCCTCGAAGTAATTTTACTTGGTTATCGAATGATGAAATCGAGCAGTTCGATGTGTTTAACATTCCCGACGAATCTCCTCAAGGGTTCGTTCTGGAAGTGGATGTTGAATACCCGAAGCATTTGCACTCGTTGCATAATGATCTTCCCTTTATGCCTGAGGCATTAATTCCGCCGATTCCAAAAGCAAAACAAAAAAAATTTATTCCAAATTTGTATGATAAGGAAAGATATGTGATTCATTATCGAAACTTAAAACAATGTCTCGATCATGGATTGATTTAGAAAAAAATTCACAGAGTTTTAAAATTTGATCAATCACCTTGGTTAAGACCGTATATTGATTTAAACACCTCTTTACGTAATAAGGCAACCAATTCATTCGAGAAGGCTTTTTTTAAATTGATGGTTAACAGTGTATTTGGAAAGACTATGGAAAACGTTGAAAATAGGATTGATATCAAATTTCTATCGCATTTTGAAAAAATCGGGAAAAAACCGGGTGCGGAAACATACATCGCTAGACCTAATTGTAAAAGTGTGACCATTTTTTCGGAAAATCTGGTAGCGATTGATATGGAAAGATTATCGATCTGTTATGATAAGCCGGTCTATGTTGGTTTTAGTATTTTGGATATGTCGAAAACGGTTATTTATAAATTTTTGTATGAATTCTTGAAACCAAAGTATGGAGATAATGTTTCTTTATTGTATACCGACACGGATTCGTTAGTGATTGAAATTCGTACTGATAATTTTTATAATGATATTAAAGCACATATTGAACTATTTGATACATCAAATTTAGCTAACGATAACCCACATGGAATTCCCGTCAACGAATCCGTTTTAGGTGCAATGAAAGATGAATATAAAGGTGTTCCCATAAAAAGCTATTTCGGAGCCAGTGCTAAAGCCTATTGTGTCAATGTCGCGGATGAGTTACATAAAAAAGCGAAAGGTGTAAAAAAAACGTTATAAAAACAGTTTTGAAAGAAAGCGACTATGAAGCGGTTGCTACTAATCAAGTAAAAACAATATTTTGCAAAATGTTCGTTTTTAAGTCGGATATGCATAACGTGTATACAGAAATGCGAAATAAAGTAGCTTTATCACGACGATAAGCGGTTTCTTATACCGGGAACAACTAAAACATTAGCTTGGGGTCATCACGAGATTTTAGCAAAAAAAATGATGATTTAGATTTATTAATGGAAATCATTGAAAATGATATTCAAAAATCAAATTTAGATAAACTAATTAATTTGATGGAAGCAATAGTCGATGATTTGTAATTATAGTATATAAATTTATAAATATGTACGTAAAACGTTAAATTATCTTTACATAACTAAATGTTTGGAATTTGTGAATTCATAGTATGTTTATAAATGTGTAGTTTATTATGTATAGTTTACTTCTGTGTAATAAATGTGGGGTCATCACGAGATTTTAGCAAAAAAAAATGATGATTTAGATTTATTAATTGAAAATGATATTCAAAAACCAAATTTAGATAAACTAATTAATTTGATGGAAGCAATAGTCGATGATTTGTAATTATAGTATATAAATTTATAAATATGTATGTAGAGCGTTAAATTATCTTTTTAGTTCTATATGTAAGTTTTTGAATTTGTGAATCCATGGTATGTTTATAAATGTATATAGTTTGTTTCTGTGTAATAAATGTGTTTACCTTTTGCTATGTGTATTGTTCTTTCTTTATGGAGAAATTAACATTTATATGTATAATATACAATAAAAGTATTATTTTTGGTATTTGTATTGTTCTTTCCTTATGGAATAACTAACTTGAAATAATAAGTCATAAAATGTTAAAAAAAGGGAATCTTTATTTGGTTATGCATTACATTTCGAGTAATAAGTAATAATATGCCTAGAAGCTATTTAGTTTTAACGTTACAAAATGCTCTAAATAATATCACGTTTGGGAATCCAAGAATTATGTGTTTTATCGAATCCTAACCATTTGACTAGTACTCGATTTGCCTTTTTTTGTAAAATTTTCTCCACTAAATAAGTGTCTTTAAACTTCGCTTTTTGCAGTTCTTCATTGTAGAATCCTCCACGAATTTCCTCACCTTTGACATCTTCCAAAATATAAGTTGTACGATTTGTTAGTCGAACGTTTTTAATCTTAAAAATTTCCGTACTCCAGCTTGGAGTGTAGCCTTTTGCGAAAGCTTCCCGGCGCTTACTGATTCGCACGTGATCACCAATTTTGAATTTAGGACGTTGCGGGTCAACAGTCTTCGGATACTTGAAGGCTGTCTGTAAAATCTTGTTGGAGTTTTTCTGTCTGACGTCAATAGGTTTGAATCCGGTGGTTCAATGTACTGTTGAGTTATACTTTGCAATTACCTGAGGCAACAACTGCAACCACTTATAGGATCCTTGCATGGAAAATTCCTTCCACATCTTGTTTTTGACTTCTCCGGTTTTGCGTTTAATAGGACATGCCCATTCCTTTTTGCTAAACATATTTGACAATACCAAAATATATCGAAATCCTTTATTGGTCTTGGCATACGGTATCATTTCCACGATATCCGCCATATATAAATCATATAATCCCTTTACTATTATTCGTCTTCTTCGAAATCGTTTGCGAGCTGGTTTATGCAGCTCCTCAATTATTTGACGTTTTATGCTCATTGGGAAAATGCTGGAACACTAATAACGGCTTCAAAAATAAATATGTCCTTTGATCCGGGCTTCTTCGCCTTAAACTTATCCCCTTTCTTCAATGACACGCCAATGAGTGATTCCGCATCGTATAACTTATCGTTTAAAAAGATTTGCGCATCTGTGGGATAGTATTTTATTTGTTTAATGCTACTTTTTGTTAGAGGAACGACATACTCGAAGTTGGTGGAGTTCAAAAGTGCATAACCGTTTTCATGATTGTATATTCCCATCATATACAACATTGTTTCGTAGTGCAAATTAGACACGTCTTCTAAAAGGAATACTTTTGCACGAGCGTCTAGTTTAACTCGGACAGGAGTTTTGTGAAGATGTTTACCGAACTTATCCAGAGTCATCGTTTTGAGGTAATGATGATATATGATGATATGGATGACTAATAAGAGCTTCGAAGTAAAATGGGGTGATTGCAGACGGATCTAGCGACTTAGTTTTTACCTTAATCTTATCGCCTTTTCTCAAACGTCTCCCAATTAAGTTGGCAGCAGCACCAACTAGAATACCGTTTACATACATAATGCATGGTGGTGAGCTGCAAACTGCTTGTACAATCCCTTCTGTAAACGGTATTGTGTATTCCCGTTTACTGTTGCTACCTTTCAATTTGTAATATTTCGTTAGATCGGCAATAGTAGGTTCGCTCGACCCAGGCTCGGAGTCCGCCCACATATACATCATTGTTGTGTACCTTACATTTTGTATATCTTCTAAAAGATACACTTTGGAGTGTCGAGTTTCACTTAGACAGGGGTTTTCTGAAGATGTTTACCGAATTTATTTAATGACATGATTCTACTAGTGACAACGATACAATAACAAGGTGTTAAACATGTTTGATGCTTTATGCTATTATTTTAGCTGCTCGCAACTCATCAATAATGTAAATGATTTCATTAGTGTGACCGGTATGACCGGCCGATTTCGAGCTTAGAAGAAGCCTCAACCTTCCTATCAATTTATTTGGATCTTTCCATGGTACGAATTCTACCTTTTTATTATTGTAACTTAGCACGCGCATTGGTCCAGCTCCCCGTTTTTTCGCTAATGCCCCCGTTTTGGATCGCGTCACCGGTGTTGAAGTAGAAAAACTTCTTACCTTTTCACCAGGTGTAGTTAAAAGGGGTTTGATAATTGTGGAAAATTTGGTTCCGGTTCCTAACAAAGGTGCATCATGTAGATAATTTCTACGGACTGCGTTGGTTCGTAAAAGAAGATCTTTGTAGCTTTTTAAATCCGCTTGCAAATATCCGAGAGGTTTCTTTTTAAATACTAATTCATATAAACCGCGTGTACCTTCATACGTAAATGTTTGACCATTAGGTTTCGTAATGAGCATATTTTCATCATCAAAACCGAATTCGGAGTCGCCAATAAAATATTCCTCTTTCTCCGGAAGGAATCGTACTCCGAGATGATCGAACTCGTTTTTCGTATCCGTAAACATTTTCTCCATGTATCGTTTTGCGCGCCCACTAAAGGTAGCATCTATATAAGCCTGGAATTCTCTACTAGTTCCGGCGGTAGCGAGTTCGGCTTGGAGTTGTTCTAACGTAGGTGTCCCGGAAGCTTCCCCGTCTACTGGTTCGATGCCGGATCGTTCTGTGCTTACAGCATGCAATCTGGGGGCACTATGTGGTGTTCGCATTACCTGAGGTATACGTAGAGATCGTGATACTGGAGTTGAGGGTGGAAAAAATGAGGGAACCTCTTCCTTTATGGGTTCCTCTTTTGGAGTTAGGAGTTCGGTTTTAACACCCGTTATAAATTCTCGCAAAGGTTGTGTGATGGGCTTATAGCGACGTTGAAGTTCTACATCGGAGCGTGCGATTTCGGATTTAAGACTTTGATATTTCTGTTTGACATTGTGCCGTGCCTTAACAAGGTCTTCAACCATACGCTTATCCATGGTTACTAATGCTGTTAGTTAATGCCTCCGATATTTATGGTGAAGTAGGCATCGAACCCTTTACGATAGCGTCCCTCGATAAGTTGAGACTCTTTGTCAACAACTACAAAACCATATTTCTCATTCCAACACTGCATGCAGAGCTGCTTGAACTTCTCGAACGTCATATCCCCGCTGACATGATCATTAAAGATATGTTTTAATTAGTGTTATCTTGCTTAAAAATAATGATAAAGTTTGCGTTATCCAGTATGAGTTGTTTTGGAATTGAAGAATATGTCTGGCATAAATAAAAACAATCGATATTTTTATGTCTTCCAAAACAGAAATAGTCTCTTATAGTGCTCTGACTATCGCAGACCACATCGTCGAAGATAATTACAAAGTTTGTTCTTGCATCCGTGTGTGGTAGTATAGTTTCGCAGGAGTTGTATTCGAAATATCCCACGGGTAACGATTTAAACAGATCAAGCAAATATATATATTTGGGTTGATACAACGATTTACTGTACACATATACGTTTTCGAAGCGTAAACCGTTGGGATGTTCCAATAAACTAACCATTAGGTTGGTTTTACCGCAGCCGGAACTACCTACGATTAGTCCTCGCTTGCATCCTGCTCCCAATAATACACTATGCTTAAAGACTGCCGGTGTTGCTAAACAAGTATCACGATTTATAACTGGTAATCGATCTCTCTGTCTCACTAACTTTAGCTGTTCCATGACGAACAACGTTGTGATAGATCCTATATGAGTTTAGCATATATATTACAAACCTAGAAGCGAACTTCCAGTCATTCTTCTCCGGTCTTAGGGGTAAGTGCTATGAAACATACTCCCCGACAATCTACAACTCCTTCGTCAACTCATAAAGGCAAAGGTGTTATCAACACTCTCATCAATAAGTTACCGGTGGAATTGCATTTACCTGGATATAACTACTGCGGACCTGGCACTCGATTGCGAGAACGACTTGCTCGGGAGATCACGATATAAATCCATTAGACGACGCATGTAAACAACACGACATAGCCTACTCCCAGTCCAATAAAGTGAGTGAACGTCATAAAGCGGACCAAATCCTAAGACACAGAGCGTGGGAGAGGTTTCGTTCTAAAGACGCTACGTTTGGAGAAAGAGCCGCAGCCCTTACCGTGGCTGGTATTATGAAGGGAAAAATGAAGTTGGGTATGGGGATTAAAAAAAGAAACGGTCTTCAGCGATGAAACGAGGTTTCCTTACGTTTAACAAAGCTGTTGCCATTGCCAGAAAGCATATTGGTGGTAAAGTACGGTGACAAACAATATAGGGACTGATGTCCCAGGAGGCTACAATAAAACAACAATAAAAGATATGTTTTAAGTATATAAATTGTACTTACAAACATTTCGGGTAACCAGACCCTCGCTGATTCCGCTATTAATATACATAAGTGATTATCAGTAGACATTTTTTTAAATGAGGCGTTGTTCGCTAGAATTTTATTTAAATACTACGGATATCACATTATCACCTGAGGTTTCCTATGACATAATATTATAACAGTTTTGTGAAAAAGCTAAATAAATACATTCACTATAAAACAGATTTTTAAAAGCGAACATATTTAAGGGTTGTTACGCGTTCCTACAATCACAATCGACATGGACGTTAAATTATTGACTTCGGAGGAACTTCAAGAATTACCTATAGATTTCTTGAAAAGATATTGCGGGACTGCAGTAGCGAGAAATTTTTATAAATTATCGAAGCAACTTCAAAATCAGTTAAAGGAATACCAATATTGTAAGGAGCATTTTACAAAGACAGGTGACGTTGTAGACGGGCCGCCTATTTTAAAAATACGCTGTTCAAGATGCCTCCGGCAGTAGCCTTACTGTTTACTTTAGCCCAAATATATAACAATACACTGTTCATTTCCTGTCCCCGCGGAAGTCAAGAAGCGTGGATTTGTGTATATTTTTCCAATTCAGGTAAAGCACCGGACTCACGAGATATACAGGCGTAGCCCGAGAAATGGACCCACATGTCAGCAGATTTTGTAGACTACGACTTAAGCGCATTTACGATCGATTTACCGAAAAAGAAATCAGTTTTTTTGTATTATAAAATTCGTTTCCTGTTCGCTAACAACAGGAAAGCAGATACCACATGGACTCCGATTGTATTAAATTTAGACGTTTATAGGCATTATTATAAAAACTTTATAGCGCTGATTGTAATAGCTTCTTTATGTATATTGTTTATGATAAGCTTCATATGTTCATACTACCTATATTTGAAATGGAAATAAAACAATAGAGTTAAAAAATATGTGTTTTATTATAAAATTAAAATTACATGTCATTATCAGAATCATCATTTTCTTCGTTTAGCATAGCGAGCGATGACAGCTTCGACAGTAAATTGTACAATTGTTCTAAGATCCCGCGATTCGGACACTGAATGCCGAATATAGACATATCTTTAATGTCAGATCGTATCAAGCTGTTTGTGAACTCGTTATATAAAAACATATGTTTTTTATTCATGAAGTACAAGACGCCGTCAGTATATCTGAAAGATGAAGTCATCTTAGCAGGCAATCCTGGGAATATGTCTGAGATTAGTCCTAATTCTTTCGTCATTAAGGAGCACTCATCAAGTTCTGCGAAAAGATTTTCCCCGTAAAAGATGAAAGTACGCCCGTTGTAAGTGTTCACGGCATCTCGGATAAAACTATGAGCCGGAAATCCTAGCGCATCTAGTCTTCGGCCAGCCATAAACAGGTCGAAAACTAGGATAATTTATCAGATACACAAGATTGTCTATAAACATAACAATTTGCCCGTTAAGCCTTTGATATACAGCATTAATTTTCTTAAAAGGAGGTAGAAATCTAAGCCAATCAGGAATATAAATTGGGCTTCCAAATTTTCTCTTTCCTAAAGGTATAGACCAAACCCACTGATTGTATAGCAGATACAGTTTTTTATTCATGATTAGCATAGCATCAAAATCCTTTACAGAGCAAACGTCTATAGGGTTTGGAATTGATACGGCGGCTGAGGTAGTTGTTGTTGTTGTAGAAGGAACATCCGGCAACGGGGGAGGTCCATACAAAGCCTGAACTGATTGAACATCATCCTGAGTTAGCGACGTGAGATGTTCATTATAAAAATCATACATTAGCGAATTTTCGTCTTCAGAATGTTGAATGCCTAGAGCGTGACGTATTTCATGCATTAGCACAGTATACAGACTGATTTTTCCAGGTACTTGGGTTAATTCATAATGCCACGGCTCATCAGAGTCCAGGTGTATTTCGGTAGTTGTCTTACCCGGTTCGGGATAATACGTATGAGCTAGAACATTACCGAGCCCATCCAGATCATGCGGGCAATTCTCTCTACTTTCCATTCGCATATGACCTTTAGTCCTAAAGCTAATGGAGATATTAGGCTTTCCAGTTAAAACTTCTCTAAACTGCAGTCCAGAATGACGCTGCCATTCGGCAAATGCGGCAGTAGCTATGTTTATAGGCCCCTGGGTACTAGCATAGAACTTCCATGTTAGTGAAGATTTAGGCCATTTAAAGTGATGCAGGCGGTATCCGAAAGGATTATCTTCCAAACCGCATCTAGGCTTTTTTAAAAGATCGAGGGTTTCATTATTTAACTTGCCATCATCGTTAAGACGATGACGTTTTTGAAAAAGTGACAGAGCTGTGATGATACTTCTATCATCGAATGAGGTTATGTTTTCAGTTTTTTCTATATAACCAAATCGTTGTAGATATTTAACTACATAGCTCACGTCTGTAGCGTAAGAGCTGTGAAGGAGCAGCAGTCCTATGATTACGATCTGCATCGTTCGAAGTCTGAAAGTACACTAAACTAAATCATACTAAAAGCCTACTAATAAAACAATGATATTGAAAAAAAATCTTTATTATTAACTTTGAATTATTTCATCATATAGGTTTTTACAATTATTTATAGTACAATGACATATATCTAAAATATGATTGAGACAGGTAGGTCTCGAGGGTTCCAGCTTGAAATCGTAGTCTTCAAGGATGTTTACTTTGCTCCCTAAGAATTTTTGTATGTATTGACCTTTCTCCAGGCCTTTACAGTACACAGTATGTACATGAGGTGTATCATGTAACAGGATCTCGGCGAGATCTTTCAAGTCAACGAAACCTCGAGTCCATCGGAGCCCATGATGATTTCGTTCTAACCATATTGCCTGTCTTCTCAGATCTTCATTCAAGCAGCGAAATGGAGAAGGAGGTTTGAAGAGGTAGTGACTTAGCCTACTACCATCCCACACTGATAATTCTTTAGCAGTAAACCCCGGAGTGTAGAAGGCCTGAACGTCTATTACGGCAATCATTGAAGTTTTCTTATGAGACCTGTGAAAGGTTGATACTCGACCACGACGTCGTGAAGAATGAGACAATATGCAGTAGTGTTAGCGGGTATATCCTTAGGGGACTCAATGTCCAATTTCACATTCAGCACTATGTTTTGAATAGACTCGTTCTGCTTCGTGAGGTTCACCACGAAAATCGGACACTTTTTGTATTCAGCATAGTCGAGCAAGGGTCCGGCTTCCCGCTTACCATAGTACGTCGAGCTGAAGTCTAAATACTCATCATAGGCAGACATGTACCTATTCTTATCAAAATCGTAGTTTTGTTGTTCGTAAGGATATCTACGCTCGTTAAGGTAAACAGCCAGGTTCTGTAAAGAAACATCGTCGAAAGCGGTAGCGGAAGCGGCTCTATTATTATTCTTGTTGACTTGAAAGGCGCACAATATCCATTGAGGTCTTTGAAATCCCGTATTGCTTCTTACTGACCACACCACGTTTTTGCTTTGAGGTAAGCCAGGGTAAATGTTTAGGTTGCGTTCGTGGAATGCTATAGGAATCCATACGTTCTGACTTATTCCATGATATAACTTAAGCTTTTCCTCATCGTTAGGAATCACATGAGGCACCTTCCATACGACTTTACTCAAGGTGATTGTGACATCTGTATCGGCACTGCTGTAGCAGTTCAAGTCTGATTTAGCACGAACGAGAACCAATTGTTGACGCATGTTTATGATGTCCTTTTGATGACCCTCGGCGAATCCCAGGATGTGACTTAACGGTATAGAGGCGCTGAATGATTTTTGGTCCGGAGATATCTGCAGGTTCTCGCCTAGAGGGTGCCATCCTGTTTTAGTGAGAGCTTTCGATTGAGTTGGGGAGTAGGAAACTACGCCCTTGATTGCTGAATTTATGCCGGGCAGCCTGCAGGTTTCGATAATCTGATCTCTTAGCAGGAATCTTATTTCTTCGAAGAGGCATAGGGGAGCATTATGAGTCAGCGTGAATGTCTTGCCCTCTTCCTTAACAGTAAACGTTCCTTCTAGATAGAGCGTGCTATTGAAGGTTGCCGTGATCAGATCACCTTTATCGATCACGAGACTGATTTCATCCGAATTGTTGAAGGTGCTAACTTTAGGATGCACCGTCCTTAGGTTTGCTTCCACTATCAGGTTGACGTAGGGTACGCGATGAAACACTTCCGTCAATGCGTCTTCCATATTTAACTTTTAGTCCTATCGATTCCAGAAAATGAGCTTGCGAAGGTGTGATGTGTCCGGCTTCCGACCGACTTATTAAAGTCGGAACGACATCCGGCGCTTTTATAGTAAATCTTAAGCCCCATAATAATTTTATCCCGATAGTTCAACAGGGATCTAATAGCATCTTCCACGATTTCAGTATATCCAATAGGTACTCTTCCGGCTTTAGTAATGGTTTAGACGAGTTCAACTGCAATCTAATGGTGACTTGCTCGTCTCCAAAGTCGACCAATCCCCCGTTCTGATCAACAAGTCTTAAAGTGATGTTGTCTATTCTTTCCCCGTTTACAGGTAAATATATAACGTTCGAAGGCTCCTTGACTAATCTGTAGCCGGGTTCTACAGAAATATCGAATTCGAAAATTGTATGAGACGAAGTGTTATTCCTGTAAGCTCCTCCTGTAATATTACACTCTACGTGAATGTTTGTTGCTTTCACTATTTGAACGTCTAAATCCGATTCGTGAGTTTTATTCGCCTTTAGTAAATTCGGTGAAAAACCGAGCATACGTCCTATGTTGTTAGGCTTAGTGAAGTCGATGTTGTATTTAGATTTTATTTCACACTTTAAAGTGTTGTTGTTCGCTTTCAGCACAAAATCACTTCGATTATCGGGGCAAATGACTGACTGAATGTATTTGTTGAGTTCTTCGATTTCGTAGGCGCGGAAGGAATAGTAATCGCTTTATCTTTATAATAAAGCCTGTTGTTGCCCGGAAAGATGTTTCTGATAGAGTTACAGCCGTAAAATCCCACCAGTCCCAATTCGTTGTTTTGACTTGAGTCTAATTCGATCGGAGGAAAATAGTTGCAGCTTAACACGTTGCCTACACCTGTCAAGGTGAATGTTCACGACATGACTAAGCTCTAAGGATACAGGCCCCTTATTTATATAAGAACTTTAGACATAGGTGCCCGCAAATTACTGAGTTATAGTTTTGTTCTCTATCATAATTATATCGAATGTTGCATCCTCTAAAGTAGCGTATTATCTCCTGAGGAGGTCTTAGATCGCCAAAACTGTCATAATAAGTCACCGAGTTACCTCGCTTCTTATATGCGACCCAATGAGTACCCGGACCTTTGTCATCATCCAAATTTACTATTCCGCTTTCGTTAATCTGAGGCTTAGTAGGTAACTTGTCTCGCATGAAAACGTTTCTGAAGTATGCTACTCCTTTAGCATGTTTCCTCAAATCCTGATCTGTAAGAGCTCTCCGAGGCAACCTTATCGGTTTTTTGAATAAGGTTTTAAGTAAAGAGCCGTGCCCGACTTGTGAGGTTTCAAGTAGAGAGCAGAGCCTCGTTTTCCTAAGGCGATCGATTCCATAGTTTTGTTATGTCGTTCGCTTTCTTGCAGCTGTTTTCTAGCGGCTTTAGCATCGGTTACAGCTTTAGCGATTCCCGAGGCCCCTCCTGCGATAGCTCTGTGAAGGAAGTTTGTATTGTAATTATTATTATTATTATCATCATTAGTATATTTACCCTGCTGCTGAAAGGCCTGCGAACAAAGGGATGAGGAACGGTATTATACCGCCTTGCTTAGGTATAGGGATGACTCTATGAACCCGAACGTTTTTCTTCCCTCCGATAGTTTTAACAAAGTGTTTTGCTACATTCAAAGATTTCTTAATCGAGTCAGCTAGCGGATGATTTCCGAACTTTACTGCCGCTTTTATATGTTTCAGTAAACCGCCCTTGAAAGCTACCCGCTGCTGTTTCTTCTTTCGCATTCCCGCTCCGATAGCTCTTTTAGTTTTCATGACAGTAGTGACACCCCAGGCAGCAGCCCGTTCTCCTACACTAGCGTCTTTAGACTTGACTCTACGCCAAGCACGTTCCTGAAGAATGCGATCGGCCTCGTGCCTTGCAGCTAAATCCTTATGCTGAGAATAGGAGATATCGTGTTCTCTGCAGGCTTCGTCCAAAAGATTTATGGCGCGATCTCCTCTAGCTAATCTCTCTTGCAGCTTAGTGCCAGGTCCGCAAAACCTGTATCCTGGTATGTGAGCTTCGAACGGGAGATTATTTATTAGGGTGTTCACCACACCTTTACCTGTACGACGTCTCGGCATTTAATGAGATTTGGCTTGGGTGTGGGAGTATATATAGGGGGGGCGCCGCTTTGAGAGATCAGAAAGATGAAGTTCCATAAGCAGAAGCAAACGTTAACAGTGAGCGATCACGATTTCCTAGAGTCTGAAGTAAAGAATAAGCATGGAACCTTGCTGCCTAATTCAATCAGGGCGATAATATGCGGCCCTAGTAATTGCGGTAAAACTAATGTAGTAATAAGTCTGATCGACCATCCGAACGGACTCCGATTTGAAAACGTATATGTGTATTCTAAATCGCTTAATCAGCCCAAGTACGAGTATTTAGAGCAGATACTCAACCGTCATACCGTCTTTAAAGTATTTTCCTACAACCTCAGACGTGATAGCTCCTAGCGATGCTAGACCCAATTCAATCATGATTTTCGACGACATAGCCTGTGATAAGCAAAACGCTATGAGGGAATATTTCAGCATGGGGCGTCATAATTCGATAGACTGTTTCTATCTTTGTCAAACCTACTCTCGTATACCTAAACAGCTATTAAGAGACAACGCTAATGTGGTGGTGTGGTTTAAGCAAGACGCCCTAAACCTAAAGCATGTGTTTGATGATCACGTAGGTGCAGATATGTCTTTCGAGGAGTTTAAACATATGTGCTCGGAATGTTGGAAGAACAAATACGGGTTTCTTATGATAGATAAAGATTCCGAGAAAGGCAGATATCGCAAAGGTTTCGACTGCTATATAAGCAGGTGACGTCATATAAAGTACACAGAACCTGTCTAAAGCTGTACAGGAGCTGTACAGTTAAGACCTATAACCGCAGGCTACCTGTCTGTCTAAAAGTAGTGTACCTATCAGCATGGATGAAAAGTCTAAGATAATAAAGCGACATCTCATTAAAGTACGCAAAAACATTAAGAGAAAGTATAAGGAACTTAAACAGGGTAAGCAGGACACCGAGCGCCTTCTTGAGGACCTTTACAAACTGATAGTGACCCCGCTGAAGCAAATCACTGAGAAGAGATCTGTACGGCATATGCATACCGAAACGGCGCCTGTAATTAAAAAACATATGCAGACTGAACCTATCAAGCATGCCGATGTTGCTACAGAGACCGAGCTTCCTCAATATACTCAGGAATGGGAGAGTCTTCCGGAAATACAAGAAGAAGAAGATGACGAGGCATTCATATTAGATACTGATGTAGGCTAAGAGTTCTTGAATCAGTACGATCCTTTACCTAGCAAATATGTTGAACTCATGATAAAGGATACTAAGAAAAATCTAGATCATACTTATGGGGTGTTGTACAATACGGAAACAGATAAATGGCGTATCGGAGACTCAGATATCAGAATCATAGGGCCTGATTTAGAATTAAAGGAAGAATTTATAAGGGTATGGAGGGCTTATACAATCTCCTTATTTACAAAACACCTCCGGACTATACAGAGAAGGATAAACAGCAGTATATGGATATCGTTGATCGCACTAACGCAATCAGACGAAATCTCAACCCTAAGGGGCAGTTTAGGGGCACAAGTGCTTTCAAGTGGATGCATATAAAACCGAGTCTCAGATCTAAATCAACTAGCGGCTACGGATTTAAGGAAGTCACCGAGAAACCTATGGAATACGTGTATTGGAACGAGCCCTCGGAACTAGTTGAGCGACTAAGATTGCTGTTCGCATCCAAGACCGCGGTTCATACAGGTCACGCTAATGAAATTGCCTCTATAATCGAAGAACTGAGAGAAGCTGATATTATTGTATAAATAACAAGGATAACTCGCGAACTCTGTTAGTTTTAAGATGAGCATAGATAAGTTTGGACGTTATCATACTGCACTCAGAGGGGGCAGGCAGGGCCCTCCGGGCTTAGGATTTACTCTAAGCAACGACGGGCATTTCGATATACGAAACAAAAGACTGGTAAATGTAGCTGATCCTGTTAACGAGAGTGACGTCATAACTCTGAAACATTACTTGAATACAAAGTATGATTTTGACCTGAAAAGATTGGTAAACCTCGCCGGCCCTCAGAGCGACACCCACGGAGTCAATAAGATGTACGTTGATCATGCGTGCCGATCTGCCTGCGGACATACCCTAAATCGCCTACATGCGGACGTCAATTCGAAAATTACAATGTATGCAATAGCAAACTGCCTTCATCGCAATGGTCAGGAATTCGTTGCAAGTAATAAGCGAGTTATCCAATTAAAGGAACCGCAAGAGAATAATGATGCAGTCACTAAACTTTATGTTGATAAGTTACTTGAAAATCTAGATTCTCGAGTCACATATGCTATTGAAGCCATTCCAAGAATTATCGAGAATAAAATAGCTAGATGCCTCATGTTAGACGAGGCCGGAAACTACGATGTTAAGAAAGCTAAGATCATTAACGTGCCCGACCCCGTAAATGCCTCTGAGGCCGTGAATAAATTGTATGTTGACGGCATAAAAGGGGATTTGAATGAGCGACTTCAAGCTCATGTAGATAATGCTAACAGCAATTTGAAGGAAGCTAAAATAATTGTACAAAAAGTTGCTCATTTTCAAAAAGAAGCCGTGACTAGAATAATCATACTGGAAGATGAAATGAGTATTTTAAAGGGTATAAAAAAGAACGTCATCGATAAAAACAACATAGAAAATGGAGCAGGTGATACGAGAGCTACACAGACAGGCTAGGCGGAATTTCCCCCGAACGAGAACTGTTATCAAAAAATTAGATGACCTTTGGCAATCTGACTTAGCTGTCTTTGAGTCGTATGCTTCAATTAATAAAGGCTTCAAGTATATACTAGTGATGATCGATTGCTACTCGAAATTCCTATGGACTAGACCCTTAAAATCTAAGAAAGGAGCGGAAGTCGCCAAAGCTGTAGCTTCTATTTTAAAAGAAGGTCGGGTTCCCGATAACATTCAAACTGATCAAGGTCGCGAGTTTTATTGTAAAGAGTTCTCTGCTTTGATGAAAAAACATAACATCAATCATTACTCTACATATAGCGTTAAGAAAGCAGCTATTGCCGAAAGAGTCATACGTACTTTAAAATCTGCTTTGTATAAAGCTTTCAGCCTTAGAGGTCGATACATTTGGGTTGACATCTAAGATAAGATCACTAATGAATATAACTCACGAAAACATCGTACGGCGGGCATGCGCCCTAGTGACGTCAACAGCACTACGCAGCTTAACGTTTACGATAATTTTGATATGCCTGGAAAACGTAAGTTTAAAATAGGAAATCTCGTGAGAATTTCGAAGTTTAAATCCGCTTTCGATAAAAGTTACACACCTAACTGGTCCGCGGAATTATTTAAAATCGTTAATATTAAAAATGGAAATCCCGTCACTTATCTGTTAGGAGATTCGCGGGATCGCCCTATACTAGGTCAGTTTTATGGTGAGGAGCTTCAGTTAACTTCAGAACCACACGTGCATCTCATATCAAAAGTGCTTCGAAAACGCAATTCTGATCTGTATGTTAGATGGCTTGGGTTAGATAAATCTCACGACTCACGGATTCCAAAAAGCGCTCTCGTGTGAGGTTCGATGATAAAGTTCAATACTTTGAAATACCGGAAGAAGATCGTAAGTCTCCTTGGATGCAGTATGCAGTCGATAGGTACCGGTTCCGACGCGGTATTTCACAATTGGATAATATTTTAAGGCCTATGTTAGAATCTAAAATTAAATATACGGAAATGTATTGTAAATCACCTAATAGGTTTATTAAATTGCTTGTAAAATGTGATAATAAAGAATTTTTTTAACAATATCGGTGTTTACTTTTGCAGGAAACCGCAGTAAGATAAGAGAGTTTTATTACCTAATAAAACAAAACATATGTTCAATACATTTATTATTTGTCAGATAAGATTTTACGAACATTTAGTTTTATCTTATAATTAATGACATCTCGAAGATGTCCTAAATACAGAGGCGCGTCATTAAAAAATGATTCGACGCTGTCTGATTCTTTAACATTATCGTAATATTTACACATAGCTTCATCTTCAGGGAAGCTTAGGAACTGTATATCATCGGGATCTAACCATTCTTCAACATCATGTCCGGCAGGATCGAGAATTCTACCTTCATGTTCAATCCAATAATGTTGTCGGGCTTTCGTAATGTACGAAGTAAAATCTATCGCATGTCCTTTAACTATTCTAACATTTAAACCATATTTTCTAAATTGTTCATATAACAGTATACAAGCGGGAAAACAGAAGTCTATAATGTTTTTCCGTTTTAATTCACTTATCACTACGTCAAAAATCATGTCCATTCTCATCTATTAACTAACTAATACTAATTATCACAGCACATATTGTCTAATTCCCGCTCCGCTAGCTTGATTAGATAGTCTAGGGGATCATCGGGTATGCGGTGCGGGTCACGAGGATCAATCTCCATAAGAGGCTGCTGATACCCCCAAGGCAGTGTGTCTGTTGCATTGTACCTGTTCTTAAGCATTGGAGGTAGTCGTCGAAGGTAATAGTTTATTGGATGCTTGTTTGGATATAAGCCGGCTCAGGTTCTTGATCCAAACCCAATGATATTTTATGTCATCCTCATCATACGTGCTCTGTATGATGAGGAGGTTGACGTGACGGTCAAGCTTCTTTTTGGTGATGCGGGCTGACACTACTTTATACCCCTTTTTCTGCCGCTCGAGCATGAAGGTATTGACAGAGATGTTATTCAGCTTCTCAAACTTCTTGACTTGATCGACTGTCATGGGGAACCTGAGGCCTTCGACATTAAGAACCTCGGAATAGTGCGGGTAACTGCTGACTCTGCTGGAATTGTGTTCATCATCGGTAGGATGGAGAGCGGAGACAACTGCCCACGCAAAACATGCATCATCATCGTTCCTGACGTTGATGCATGCCTGCTTCCTCTCTATAGTGGGCGGCAGGGGGAGGTATGAAGAACCCCGAATGGGTTCGTATCTGTAAACATTTGAAATTAATTTTTGAATTCAGAATAAAGAGAAATTATATTACCTGTTTACATTGACAGCGATATTAATGATGGACTTGAGTGCCCATCCGGATTCCCGCTCTTGGAAATCCTCGAGCTGTACAATGATGCTGTCCTGAACATGCTCCGACCACCACTCTTTCAAATCCGTATCCCCGTCGATTACGGTATTTTTTGTTTGGAAGTGTTTTGCTTTCTCTATGGGGCCCTCTGGGGAATCTTTCGCAAAAAGGCCGCAAAAGTCCGTATTAACCTTCATTTGAGGGTGATCCTTCAGAGCATGCTTGATGCGGATAGCGAACAAGTAGTAAGCCTCCTCGAGAAAGGTGAGAGGGTCCGTATGTTTTAAGTTCACAATGGCTCCCGTCCTGATCCTCCCTTGAAAGGCTGAATTAACTTCCTCCCATTTAATCCTATCACTCCTTCTTTCCTTTCTAGGGTTGTAGCCTGCCCCCTGAACATAGCGGGCTTTCATTATTGTACGGCATCCTAAAAAGTATTAATTAGAAAACTGTAAAAATTTACAAATAATATGCTTACCCTTCATCCGCCCTATAGCGGCTTCTACATGCCGTTTATGTCCTATGTTTAACCCCACTTTTTTGAGGGCGGCATTGAGTAGGCGGATGTTGGCCCCGGCCTGCTTAATCCAGGCCTCAAGCTCGGCAGGATTCTCTACAACGAGCTTCATTGCCCGTTCAATGGTGACAATCATTTGGGTTGAAGTCTCAATAATGGCGCCATTTTTTCTTTAAAAAATATGAAGCCGTTTAATAAAATTAATAAAAATTAAACAAAATTAAAAATTTAACAAAATTAAAATAAATTAATAAAAATTTAACATACCTATCTCACTTCACAACACTTAAAAATTCACAAAGCACTACCCAGCCTATGGTGAACACCCGATCGACAACACGAGAGATGGCAGACGACAACAAACCGACAGCCGCATCCATGGACCCGTCTTCGGCGTTCTTCAGCACCCCGGATGGAGGCCACTACCACTTCAAGGTCATGCCCTTCGGACTCCGCAACGCCCCGGCAACGTTCCAACGCCTGATGAGTCAGGAAGTACTCGCAGGATACCTCCGTAAGTTCTGCATGGTCTACCTGGATGACATAATCGTTTACAGCTTCGACTACGAGACCCACCTCCGACATCTCGCTTTAGTCTTGGAGAGACTATCGCAACACCACCTCCGGTTGTCCATCAAGAAGTGCGCCTTTGGAAAGGCGTCCCTCGACTTCCTCGGCCACACCATCCACCCGGGAATCATCACGCCCCAGCGGAAGCACGTAGAGCAGATCCGGCAGCTGCCCGTACCGACCAACAAGGACAAACTCCGGAGTTTCCTTGGCGTTTGTGGATGGATCCGCCAATACATCCCGGACTTCGCGACCATCGCTGCACCACTAACCGATGTGTTACAGGCAAAGAAAACCTGGGAGATCACACCGGAAGTCATGGGGGCATTCAATCGACTGAAGACCGCATGCAGCCAACCGCTCCAGCTACACCATCCTCGCCCCAACGAGCCCCTGGTGGTCCAGACCGACGCTAGCTCCATCGGCATCGGGGCCATAGTCTACCAGGAGAACGACGACGGGACCAAGAGGATCATCTGCTTCGACAGCGCGCGCCTTAAACCAACGGAGCAGCGGTACCACATCAACGAGCAAGAGTGCCTGGCCCTGACATGGGCCCTCCGACGCTACCGACCGCTACTAGAGGGGAAACGCTTTAAAGTCCGGACGGACAGTAAAGCCCTTACCTGGTTACAATCGTTCAAAGAGGAAAAGGCAAAACTACTCAGATGGGCTTTGTTTTTACAGGAATTCGACTTCGACCTGGAGCATTGCCGCGGTACCCAGAATGAATTCGCGGACGTTCTATCGCGAGACCTCGAGGACGAGACCACCCACGACGCCCTAATCGACGCGCGACCAGCCTCACCGGAGCTCCACGCCCTGACCACCATCGTCGACGAGATCAAGCGGGGCCAAGACCAGGACGACGAGACGCAAGAGTTCCTGAGACGCTGGCGAAACCCCTTCACCCCCGAAGATGAAGGCATCCGATCCGCGTACGAGCAATTCGAGGGATACCTTTACCGCGCCGCCACCGACACCGATCCGCAGAGGCTGTACGTGCCACCCGCAGCCCGAGAAAAGGTACTCAAGCAACACCACGACGACAGTGGACACCCCGGCCGGGACGAGACCCACACCGCCATCCGCCGGAGATACTGCTGGCCGCAACTAGCTCGCAACGTCGCCCTCCACGTCCAACAATGCGTGACCTGCGCCGCCGTGAAAAGAGGTAAGTTACAGACTAACGCTAATTTACAGGCACGAAAGCCAACCCGACCATGGCATACCGTCAACATCGACATCATGGGGCCCTATCCACCAACAGCTTCTGGAAGAAGATACATCCTGGTGATCGAGGACGCCTTCACGAGATGGGTCGAGGCATTCGCGATGCGGGACGCCACCAGCCAGTTCATGTGTCGACTAGCGGAAGAGGAAGTCTTTCATCGGTTCGGCTACCCGAAGGTCATCCTCACGGACAACGGTACCCAGTTCACCAGCGACCTCTGGAGAACCACGTGCAGAAGATGGGGCGCGACCCACCACACGACGGCGATCTACCACCCCCGAGCCAACCCGGTCGAACGACGTAACCAGAAGATCAAGAAGGCCCTCCGCACGCGACTTCAGGGACAACCCCACGACGAATGGGTCCGCCATCTACCCCGAGTCCTCCATGACCTCCGCCTCCGGACCAACGCCGCCACGCGATCGAGCCCTGCCAAGCTGCTGTTCGGGTACGAGCCACTTCAGCCAGGGGATCAACAGCTTCCGGAACAACGGGAACCGCCATCCGCCGAAGACCGACAGAGGGAAGCCACCGCCAACCAACTTCGGTATCACCGGAGATACCAGGGGCAGCCCACCGCACCAGTCGCCCGGATAGGAGAGGATGTCATGGTACGGGCCCACATCCAGTCCAACGAGCAGCGGAAGATCCACGCCGGTTTCGCGCCCAAATGGTTGGGACCCTACAACATCCGCAACATCTTCGACGGGAGGGTCTACACGGTCGACAAAGGGGGACAGCAGGTGAAGTACCACGCAGACCACATCCGGCCAGCACCACGACGCCCAGCGCTTCGCACACCGCCTCCGACATCACCTCCACCGCACCCGGAAGAAGACGCTTTGCAGGCCATGCCGTCGTCTCCGAGGGGGGGCGAATTGTCACCGACGACCACGTGCGCCACGACGTCAGCAGCCTGCAATTGGAGAATCCGGCCGACCAACCACGATGCAGCACCAGCCTGGAGGAGGAACCGACATCCTAACATATAAGCGCTTCTCGCGGGACACTCGGTCTCATTATTTTTCCAACTTTTGCTTAACCACTATCATACTCTGTTAATATATATATTTGGATTAATATATGATTTTATTTTGTGTTATAATACTGCCGTATTATTTCTTTAACCTCTCTTTCCTTTTAATAGCATTATTTGGTAACTCTGAATAACTACGAGCCGTTCAACGGTAACAAAATCTACTGTTACCAGGGCGTACTTGGTTCACGTTGACTTCGTCGACGGTAATGGTTGCACTACTCTAAAACACTAAACACTTGTCTCTTTCTTAAAACTAATATTAGGTCCTGTCCTTAGAAATGGATAACACAGATGAATAACTTTAAAATAAGTTTATTGCAATAGTCTTAAAGGATGTCCACACAAATATAACACAGAAAAGATAGTTTTAACGAAAGAAGTCTATTAAAAATAGTTCACAACATTAACAATACCATATACACAAATTAATAATACAGAAATAAATATATACAAACAAGTAGAAATAGAGAAGAATTGATAGTCTCCCAGTTTAACAAGTTATGTTAAAACAATCGTGGGTGATCAGTATGATCTTTATTCAAAGATACAAATAAGCACAGAAATGATATATAAATAATACAGTCTCACAGGTGACTGAAGGTATAATACAGTTTCACAGGTAACTGAGGGTAGCTAAGGGTTAGCTCGTGATAACGACCAAGGTCTCAATCTGCCTACTCCTTAGCGTAACGAGATGAGTGACTTGGGCCTCAATCTGCCTACTCCCAAGTGTAAAGGTATGGATAACTTGGGCCTCAATCTGCCTACTCCCAAGTGGATAAATGTTTGGATAACTTGGGCCTCAATCTGCCTACTCCCAAGTGGATAAGGTTTGGTGGACTTGGGTCTCAATCTGCCTACTCCCAAGTATGATTCCGAGACGCGCTGGAATGCCTTCTGTTGGTCCGTCATCAACGTTATTTTCTGTTCGTCTTTGCTGAGCAGGGCGCCCGAAGGGCGCCTGCGAGGCAAAGGTGCACAGTGGCTACTATAGGAGAGTACTCCTCTTCAGCCGGTAAAACCAAAAATAAAATAGTGAAATCAAAGTCAAGTGGTCGTTAGGCGCGATCGTTTCCCGTTGGCAGCGCCGGTTGGATGTGCTGGGGCGATGGTGGTGTTGAGGCGCAGGAGGAAGGGTAGAGGGCCCTTGTGGTGGTTGGTGATGGAAAAGATGTTAAAGACTGCACCGATTAGTCACCAAGTACACAGCTCGAAGCTAAGCATTCCCCTGTCTAGTGATTTGAATAAAAGGTAATGATATGTTAAATGGAAGTTATTAGGTAAATATTATAAAATTAGATTGAAATTTTGAGATTGAGTTGGAGTAAGACAAAAATCGGCTTCCTCAGAACCGGCCCTAGGTGCGGCTGCAGCCGACTTACAGATGGAACAGCGCAAATCCCACATTTGTGTTACAGCTAAGGGAAACTGCAGAAAACCTTAGCCAGATCTGCCGGCACCGAGAATCGACCTCGGGCCGCTTGGCTGAAAGTCCAGCACTCTGGACATTACACTGCCAAGGCTGTCGGGGGTCTCCTGGAACACCTGAAACAAAATAAACAGAACAGGGAAGAGAAAAAAAAATAAATAAATAAATAAATAAATAAATAGATAAATAAATAAAATAAAATTGAAACGCTGTGATTAATAAAGTTAATGGTAATTGGTTGATTTATGGTATTAGGTTTGAAAGAGTGGTTGCGAATGGAGCAAAACAAGTGGTTGTTATTATGGTTTCGTATTGTATTGAAATATTGAACTGTTTTTGTTTTTAAGAATAATTAAGTGAATCAATAGTTAGATAATTAGTAATAATAATAGTAGTGAAAGTAAATTGAAATGAGAACAAATAAAACAGGGGCTCTAGTCGGTCGACTCTCTCCCCTCTCTCTGCCTGGTCCAGGCCTACGGGCATCTGAACATCCATGAATCCCGGCCCCATAGGGCATCCCCTATGAGACGACCCCAGTAAAAAGTGTATACTCGAGGGAGCACGTTGGACTCTCAATATGGCCGACATCGCTCCCATTCATGGATCCCCCCGATTGCTTCCCGGACCAGCTGCAGAGAGAGTTGAGGGCTGTTGACGTCGAGCACAAAGTGTGCGGTATTCCAGGGAGTGTAAATTGTATGCGTGTCAGTGTATTAAATTCTAAAGATAATGGGGGCCGCGTGAAGCACGTCCTCGAGGTCCTCGGGGAGTGGGTTAATAAGGGTTGAATTGGACAAAAATTTTGTGGGAGGGTACTTTGGTTTTCTTTTGATACAGTTGGCTGTGAGGCAGGGTGTACGAAGAAGTTGTAAAACTGATTGTTTATTTTGTTGGATCGCCCGGTTCACATAACGCCCCCTCAGGAAGTCGAGGCGCGCATCAACAGGAGGTATCCCGGCCAGGTCGCACACCTCCCGTGAGGGATGTAGGCGATCCAAGCCCAGAGACCCCCTGCAGATGGCCCTCTCCTTCTGTTGGAGACGCCTGATCACGTTAGGCGGCGCGGAACAGAAGACGGGGTGCCTGTAGTCAATCACGGGTCTGATAAATGTTTTGTAGGTGTGGATGAGCGTCCTTGGGTGGCAGCCTGGATTGCCTCCGCGTATCAAGGAGAGAAGAGACGCCCGCCGCTGGACCAGATCCAGACAGCGAGTCGCCTCCTCCCTCCATGACAGCGTCGAAGAGAAAGATATCCCTAGGTACAAGACCAAAGGGGATAGTTGAAGGGGTGAGCCCCAAAGTTCCAGGCGGACGTCATCAAAATTAAATCGGGGGGATGTAGTGCGATTAGCGTTTCTGAAGACTGTGACTTGTGTTTTATTTGGGTTAGGCCTGAGCCTCCACCTTCGGAACCAGGTCTCCAGTCGGCGAAGTGCCGGGGCTAGAGAGCGTGAACCGGCGGCAGATGTCGGGCCAGCGACCCATAGTGCGGTGTCGTCCGCAAATTGGACGAGTCTAACCAAGGGATTTCTGGGCACCGGAATATCATAGCAGAAAAAGATGAATAATAATGGAGAGAGAATAGAACCTTGGGGGACGCCGGCCCGCGGTTTGTACACCCTGGACAAAGCCTGGTGTACTCGCACGCGGTGTTGGCGGTGGGACAGAAAGCTGTAGATGGTCCTAACGAAATCTATGGGTACTCGGGCGACAAGGAGCTTATAGATAAGCCCCTCGTGCCAAATCTTGTCGAAGGCTCGCTCTATATCAAGGAAAGTGGCCGTAACGCAGTGGTTTCTATTTATGGCTCGGCTCGCATCAGAGTGAAGTTGGAGAATAAGGTCGGAAGTTGACCTGCCGGAGCGAAATCCAAATTGATGCTCGGGGATTAGATTGTGGTTGTCAGTGAATTCTCTAAGTCTTCTTTCCAAGATTCTTTCGTATGTTTTACCTAGAACGTTTAATAGCGCGATGGGCCTATAAGAGGTGGGATTTGTGGGAGGTTTTCCCGCTTTGGGGATCATGATGACTGTCGCCGATTTGAAAGCGTTGGGGAAGTAGCCTGAGCGAAAGCAGGCGTTGAAAATATTGGTAATTGCCGTAAGTGCCGGCTGAGGTAGGTGACGAAGGACTCTTCTTGTGAGAGTGTCACCCCCTGGAGCAGAATTTTTGCCATGGGCTATGCTTTCGGCGGTGTCTATTTCCGTAATTGAGGATAAGATGTTAGGGGGGTTGATTTGAGGATCTTGTGGTATGACAAAATGTGGAAAAAGCGCCAGGTTGCCGCGGACTTCATCCTCTATTTCTAACCTGAGACCACGGTCGAAACGTGGGTCGTCGGGAGGCTGGTGAATGCCTTCAAGGATATCGGCAAAGGTGTCGGCTTGGGCTTGTGGCTCTTGGATGACATTCCCGTTAAGATGAAGGGAAGAGGTCTGGGATTTTCTTTGGCCGGTTATGGTTTTGAATTTTTTCCAGAATTTGGAACCTTGTCTGTGATCCAGGCTAGAACAGGTGGCCACCCATTGCGCTTCCCTATGCCTGGTCGTAAGCAGGCGGGTTAGCGCGTTGAGGCGGTTCCACTCTGTTTTAACCAAGGGATCTCGCGTCCTGATGAACTGCCTATATAACCTACGCTTTTCGCGAATAAGGTTGATGATGTGAGGAGGCAGAGGAGGACGACTTGGGATTATAATTTTCTCGGGAACTGAAATATGGACTGCGTTTTGGATAGTGGACGTTAAATGATCGATGGCGTTATTAATGTCATGGAGATTGACGAGCTGAGGATGTTCCGGGACATTTGCAGAGATGTTTTCTGCAAAGAGGTCCCAATTTGCTCGATTCCAATCTCGGATGGTGATCCGGTTGTTCCGGATGGGAACTTGCATAATTGAAGAAGAAGCTATTAGTGGGAGATGATCTGACGTGACTGAGGTGCCGATGAAGGCTGAGTCATGGTCGAAATACTGAGTGAGTGCATCCGTAATCAAAATGTGGTCAGGAATGGACATGCCATTGTGGGTGAAGCAGGTAGGTTGGTCATTTGGGATGCGGTATAAGGATAGTCTAAGTAGACAGCGGGTAAGGGAATGACCTTTCGGGTTTGAAGCGTGGTCTTCGAAGGCCGTGTGGCGAGCATTAAAATCTCCCATTACAACAGCCCTCCGAAACGACGCGACATACTCGAGGAAGTCTTCAGGTAGAGGATCGTCTGGAGGAACGTATATAGAGAAGATATGAATTGGTCCGTTGTCAAGATGAATTACGGCTGCACACACTTGTATGTCTTGAAATACTGGGGGAATGTCAAATTTAGTGGAGGCGAGTCGTTGATAAATGGCTAATGCGACTCCATGGATGCCTCCATGTGGGCTGTCTTTACGAGATGTGATGTGAAAAGATGGTAGTGTCATATAACGACTTGGGGTAAGTTTAGTCTCGGAAATGGCTAGGATGTGGACGTGGTCCGTACGGACCAAATTTTGGACAAGGGGGCGCTTAAGGCGCCACCCTTGGACATTAATAGCACCTAGACGCAGATCCATAACTAGTGATTAGAAAAAGGGAAGTTACGAAAACGTAACGAAAACGCGATTGCTGGCGTAGGACGCCTTGGCATGAACGCCAAAAAAGTGATGCGTGGTTGCGTTTAAGACGCGGAGGACGTGCTCACGGCTGTTTGGGAAGAGGTTTAACATGGTAGTTACGAAAAAGGATAGGAAGTTGTTGACTCTATTAGGTTGAGGTTCGTTAGCAGACTTAGTTAGCATGGCTGTCGCTTCCGGTGCGACGGGGACTGGAGGCCTGTCGGGGCATTTACGTAGAAATGCGGGGTGAGTACCACCGCAGTTGATGCATTTGGGATCGGATTGTGAAGTGCAGGTGGATGTAGGATGTTCGGCCCCACAGAAGCCGCAGGAAGGTTTACGGGCTGTGCAATCGGCAGCGGCATGATCGAATTTGTGGCATTTAGTGCATTGAATAGGTTCTGGTTTAGGAGCGTGTGATGGCTCGGAAGGATAAGTATGGCAAAACATACGCAACCCGCAGCGTAGGAGCGCGTCAAGCGAATCTCTGCAGGTGGTAAGCACACGCATTAGTTTCGTGTCGCGGTCAGACGCCTTGGAACGGATGCGCCATACTTTGAGGAATTGGATGTTTTGCGCCTTAAGGGCTAACTCTACGTCCTCTTGCTTGATATCGAACTCCACGTATTTAATCACGCAGGAGAAGGTAGGGGTTGGGGATGGTCGGGATGCAGGGTTTTTTGATTTGTTAAGGTTGTTGTTATTGATTTGAACGGGGCCGCCGACATGGTGGCTGAAATTCGAGAGTCAGTCAAGAAGGTCGGGTTGGGTGCTTTTGAGGAAAGCGGTGCCCTGGTAACTAGAGACCCGAAGGTCGGTGATTCTAAGGCCTGGAATATTGCTCAGAATGGTAGAAACGGCCTTGATGGTGCTGAAGGCTTGCGGGAGACCGGAAATAGTGGCACTGTAAGTTCTTGCGGGTTGCTGCTCGGGTTGAGGTGGTGTATTTGGTTTGGCCCTTTTGTTCATTCTTCTGCTAGTGACTTTTGACCATTCTGAATCGGATTCGGAGTCGGAAGTGGATGGAGTGTCAGGCGACAAAAGGTGTTTTTTCCCTGTTACGGGAATGGAGGAGGTAGTGGGAGTATTGCAAATAGGTTCAGGCTTCTGTTGGTTTGGCCGGCTGTATATATAGTAAGTTGGTTGCTGGAACCGTCTTCCTATTGGTCGGCACGTTTATGTCGCGTGGCTCCACCCTTGTCATCCTGGTGGGGTAACATGACACCGAGAACCACGTGCTCCACGACGTCTGCAGCCTGCAATTGGAGAAGCCGCCCAGCCAACCACGACGCAGCACCAGCCTGGAGGAGGAACCGACATCCTAACATATAAGCGCTTCTCGCGGGACACTCTGTCTCATTATTTTTCCAACTTTTGCCTTAACCACTATCATATTTTGTTATTGTATATATTTGGATGAATATATGACTTTATTTTGTGTTATAATACTGCCGTATTATTGCGTTAACCTTTCTTTCCTTTTACTAGCATTATTTGGTAACTCTGAATAACTACGAGCCGTTCAACGGTAACAATTGGCGCCCAACTACAGTGTGTGTTTGGATGAACACAACAACCGACGACCCAGCCTATGGTGAACACCCGATCGACAACACGAGAGATGGCAGAGGACAACAAACCGACAGCAGCACCCATGGACCCGTCTTCGGCGTTCTTCTCGGCCCTGCTGGACCGGCTCACCGCTCTGACACCGACGGCAGTCAACCCAGCCCTACCGACCTACGGCGGCCACGACGATGAAGACCTGGAGGACTTCATCGCCCAGATGACTGCCAACATCGCGACATCCCCGGACCAGCTGAGGCTCATCATGGTCCAACTGCGGGAGCCAGCACGCGCCCTAGCCCAGAAGCAGCCGCCGAGGACTCCGGAACAGCTGTTCGAGCTTCTACGCAGGACCTACGACTCCCCCGTGCAGCGCGTCCAGCTGTACCAGGAGTTATTCGCGAAGACCCAGGCCGACCGTCAGGTAACCGCGGATTTTTTAACCCGGAAGATGTCCTTGTTTCAGAAGCTGGCACCAAGTATGCGGGAAGCTGACAAGATCCACCTTCTACGGAAGCTGCTCCGTCCCGAGGTAGCGGTCTACCTTTGCGGCCACTTCAACAGCGTGCGGGACCTAGCAGACGCAGCCATCGCCACCGCGGACACCCTCCAGTCCACCAAGAAGGCAACCAACCCCTTCATCGGCCAGGATCAACTTCCGAAATGCCGCTTCTGCCCGGAACGACACTTCCACCGCGACTGCCCCGTACGGAGTTCGGGAAACGACGCCGGGGGGAATTAGGCCGGCATATTCCCTCCTTAACGGCCATGCCCGGCATACAGGTACCTAGGATTCAGGTAAGCATGAATAATGGCATTTGTTTCAGAGCGCTAGTGGACACCGGCGCCTCCATCAATGTCATCAACGCGAAGTTCGCCCCGGGAGCCCGGAAAATCGCCACCAAGCTCCCACTGGCTAGCGGTAGCCAGAAGATGTCCTGCAGCGGGGAAGCGGAACTCGCCATCATCATCTCCGGATACGAACACGCCGCCAAATTCGTCGTCAGCAGCGACCTCCGAGAGGACTGCATTCTGGGGATGCCTTGGTTACAAGAGCAGCAAGCGACGGTGGACATCGTCAGAGGCTGCCTGTACCTGGGAATCGGAGAACGGAAGACCGTCTTCTGGACCAAACCACCCCCTAAGACGGAATCAATAAGTATCGGGGAAATTGATCACAGTTTCCCAACGGACGCGGAAACCCGGTTTAAAAATTTAATTTCAGATTTCCCCGCGCCTTTCAACACCACCCAGGGGATGACGACAACGAGCAGCACCAGGCATAAGATCGACGTGACGGAACGGAAGCCAGTCTGCCAACGCCCCTATCGCGTGTCGGATGAAAAGAAGCGGATCATCCAAGAACAGGTGGAAGAAATGCTGTCCCAAGGCATCATCGAGGCTTCCACATCGCCGTACTCCAGCCCGGTGGTCCTGGTGAAGAAATCCGACGGCACACCCCGGTTCTGCGTGGACTACCGCAAGCTGAACGCGATCACCACCAGCGAGCCATCACCGATGCCCATCATCCAAGAGACCCTGCGTGACCTGGGGGATGCAGCAGTGTTCACCCGTCTGGACTTGAAGAGCGGCTACTGGCAAATCCCTATGGACGAGGGATCCAAGCAGCTCACCGCCTTCAGCACCCCGGATGGAGGCCACTACCACTTCAAGGTCATGCCCTTCGGACTCCGCAACGCCCCGGCAACGTTCCAACGCCTGATGAGCCAGGAAGTTCTCGCAGGATACCTCCGTAAGTTCTGCATGGTCTACCTCGATGACATAATCGTTTACAGCTCCGACTACGAGACCCACCTCCGACATCTCGCTTTAGTCTTGGAGAGACTATCGCAACACCGCCTCCGGTTGTCCATCAAGAAGTGCGCCTTTGGAAAGGCGTCCCTCGACTTCCTCGACCACACCATCCACCCGGGAATCATCACGCCCCAGCGGAAGCACGTAGAGCAGATCCGGCAGCTGCCCGTACCGACCAACAAGGACAAACTCCGGAGTTTCCTTGGCGTTTGTGGATGGATCCGCCAATACATCCCGGACTTCGCGACCATCGCGGCACCACTAACCGATTTGTTACAGGCAAAGAAAACGTGGGAGATCACACCGGAAGTCATGGGGGCATTCAATCGACTGAAGACCGCATGCAGCCAACCGCTCCAGCTACACCATCCTCGCCCCAACGAGCCCCTGGTGGTCCAGACCGACGCTAGCTCCATCGGCATCGGGGCCATAGTCTACCAGGAGAACGACGACGGGACCAAGAGGATCATCTGCTTCGACAGCGCGCGCCTTAAACCAACGGAGCAGCGGTACCACATCAACGAGCAAGAGTGCCTGGCCCTGACATGGGCCCTCCGACGCTACCGACCGCTACTAGAAGGGAAACGCTTTAAAGTCCGGACGGACAGTAAAGCCCTCACCTGGTTACAATCGTTCAAAGAGGAAAAGGCAAAACTACTCAGATGGGCTTTGTTTTTACAGGAATTCGACTTCGACCTGGAGCATTGCCGCGGTACCCAGAACGAATTCGCGGACGTCCTATCGCGAGACCCCGAGGACGAGACCACCCACGACGCCCTAATCGACGCGCGACCAGCCTCACCGGAGCTCCACGCCCTGACCACCATCGTCGACGAGATCAAGCGGGCCCAAGACCAGGACGAAGAGACGCAAGAGTTCCTGAGACGCTGGCGAAACCCCTTCACCCCCGAAGATGAAGGCATCCGATCCGCGTACGAGCAATTCGAGGGATACCTTTATCGCGCCGCCACCGACACCGATCCGCAGACGCTGTACGTACCACCCGCAGCCCGAGAAAAGGTACTCAAGCAACACCACGACGACAGTGGACACCCCGGCCGGGACGAGACCCACACCGCCATCCGCCGGAGATACTGCTGGCCGCAACTAGCTCGCAACGTCGCCCTCCACGTCCAACAATGCGTGACCTGCGCCGCCGTGAAAAGAGGTAAGTTACAGACTAACGCTAATTTACAGGCACGAAAACCAACCCGACCATGGCATACCGTCAACATCGACATCATGGGGCCCTATCCACCAACAGCTTCTGGAAGAAGATACATCCTGGTGATCGAGGACGCCTTCACGAGATGGGTCGAGGCATTCGCGATGCGGGACGACACCAGCCAATTCATGTGTCGACTAGCGGAAGAGGAAGTCTTTCATCGGTTCGGCTACCCGAAGGTCATCCTCACGGACAACGGTACCCAGTTCACCAGCGACCTCTGGAGAACCACGTGCAGAAGATGGGGCGCGACCCACCACACGAAGGCGATCTACCACCCCCGAGCCAACCCGGTCGAACGACGCAACCAGGAGATCAAGAAGGCCCTCCGCACGCGACTTCAGGGACAACCCCACGACGAATGGGTCCGCCATCTACCCCGAGTCCTCCACGACCTCCGCCTCCGGACCAACGCCGCCACGGAATCGAGCCCTGCCAAGCTGCTGTTCGGGTACGAGCCACTTCAGCCAGGGGATCAACAGCTTCCGGAACAACGGGAACCGCCATCCGCCGAAGACCGACAGAGGGAAGCCACCGCCAACCAACTTCGGTATCACCGGAGATACCAGGGGCAGCCCACCGCACCAGTCGCCCGGGTAGGAGAGGATGTCATGGTACGCGCCCACATCCAATCCAACGAGCAGCGGAAGATCCACGCCGGTTTCGCGCCCAAATGGTTGGGACCCTACAACATCCGGAACATCTTCGACGGGAGGGTCTACACGGTCGACAAAGGGGGACAGCAGGTGAAGTACCACGCAGACCACATCCGGCCAGCACCACGACGCCCAGCGCTCCGCACACCGCCTCCGGCATCACCACCACCGCACCGGGAAGAAGACGCTTTGCAGGCCATGCCGTCGTCTCCGAGGGGGGGGCGAATTGACACCGAGAACCGGTGCGGGGCCACTTGGTTATGGTTTTAGGTTATCCGAGTTTCACCACATTTCCCGTTCTGAGCGTCAATTCCTAATTTGTAAAAGTTTTATCTTATATTTACAAGACTTAAAAAAAAATTTATTCAAATCGAAGTAGTTTGGACCGGTTCCGAGATAAAAACGTAAGGTTACTCCACTATTTATTAATTAAATTATTTGACATTTTTTATGTGAAAAATAAATTTTAGAAAAACTGCACATTCAAAGTTAAACAAATAATACAGCTTAAGTCTCATAGTATTTGATTTTTTTCCAAAATTTTAGGAAAGTTGTATGTCTAATGTAACTTTGAACGAACAGTTTCTCTAAAATTAATTTTTCACGTAAAAAATGTGACATAATTTAATTAACAGACATAGTTTTCCAAAACAAGTAAAGTAAGCAAGTTTTTAACATTCCTACAGTATTAATTTAAAACCAAAGCTATTACTTTATTATATTATTTAAGAAAAAGACACATACGTTTTTTACGTACACTTGGACGTTAATCAGATATACTTCCATTTATATAAAGCATTAAACAGAAATTCAAAAAAACGATCTATACTATTTTTGTCGTACGATGCACGGTTCACGAGATATTTGATAAAAGGTGTTTTCCAAGATAGCGGCTAGCACTCAACCGCCCCCGTCCCGACAACTTCATTCCCAACCGTTACATTCAGAGAACACCTCCGAACATTTTCCAACAAGAAAACCAATTCTGTAGAAGATTGCAGAAATAGATTACCCTACTATAACTATATAAAATTTCAAGTTTGTATGTCATCTAGAAGATTTACAACCCCCAAAGTGGCCGGGGTCTGACATTTTAACATTTTCTTGTTTTCATCTTTGCGAGAATTCTAAACCCAATAATTATACCAAATTTCAAGTTTGTATGCCATATAGAAGTTTTACAACCATCAATGTGGGTAGGGGGTTGAAATTTTACAATTTTTTTAATTTTTCCTTTGACAAGAATTTTAAACTCTGTAACTATGTCAAAATCTCTAGGTTGTACGTCATCTAGAAGTTTTATAACTCAAAAGGGGGTGGGAGGGTTGACATTTTAATATTATTGATTCTTCTCTTTAGGAAAATTTTAAACACTATAACCATACCAAATTTCAAGTTTGTATGTCATATAGACGTTTTACAACCCCCAATGTGGGTGGGGGTAGAAATTTTACCATTGTTTATTTTTCTTTTGACAAGAATTCTAAACTCAAGTTTGTACGTTATCTAGAAGTTTTATAACTCAAAAGGGGGTGGGAGGGTTGACATTTTAATATTTTTGATTTTCCATTTTAGGAAAATTTTAAACACTATAACTATACCAAATTTCAAGTTTGTATGTCATATAGACGCTTTACAACCCCCAATGTTGTTGGGGGGGTAGAAATTTTACCATTGTTTATTTTTCTTTTGACAAGAATTCTAAACTCTATAACTATGTCAAAATCTCAAGTTTGTACGCCATCTACAAGTTTTATAGCTCATAAGGAGATGGGAGGGTTGACATTTTAATATTTTTGATTTTTCACTTTAGGAAAATTTTAAACACTATAACTATACCAAATTTCAAGTTTGTATGTCATATAGACGTTTTACAAACCCCAATGTGGGTGGGGGGTAGAAATTTTACCATTGTTTATTTTTCTTTTGACAAGAATTCTAAACTCTATAACTATGTCAAAATCTCAAGTTTGTACGTCATCTAGAAGATTTATAACTCAAAAGGGGTTGGGAGGATTGACATTTTAATATTTTTGGTTTTTCTTTTTAGAAGAATTTTAAACACTATAACTATACCAAATTTCAAGTTTGCATGTCATATAGACGTTTTACAACCCCCAATGTTGGTGGAGGGTAGAAATTTTACCATTGTTTATTTTTTTGACAAGAATTCTAAACTCTATAACTATGTCAAAATCTCAAGTTTGTACGTCATCTAGAAGTTTTATAACTCAAAAGGGGTTGAGAGGGTTGACATTTTAATATTTTTGATTTTTCTCTTTAGGAAAATTTTAAACACTATAACTATACCAAATTTCAAGTTTGTATATCACATAAAAGTTTTACAACCCTCAATGTGGGTGGGGGGTAGAAATTTTACCATTGTTTATTTTTCTTTTGACAAGAATTCTAAACTCTATAACTATGTCAAAATCTCAAGTTTGTACGTCATCTAGATGTTTTATAACTGAAAAGGGGGTGGGAGGGTTGACATTTTAATATTTTTGATTTTCCTCTTTAGAAGAATTTTAAACACTATAACTATACCAAATTTCAAGTTTGTATGTCATATAGACGTTTTACAACCCCCAATGTGGGTGGGGGTAGAAAATTTATCATTTTTTATTATTTTTTTTGACGAGAATTCTGAACTCTATAACTTTGCTAAATTTCAAGTTTGTATGTCATCTAGAATTTTTACAACTCCCAAATAAAGTGCGGGTGTTGATTTAATAAAAAAAATTTATTTTTTTTTTACGATAGTCTTAAACCCTATAACTATACCAAATTTCAAGTTTGTATGTCATCTAGAAGTTTTAAAACCCTCAAATGGAGGGCGGGAGTTGACTTAATAATTTTTCTAATTTTTTTTACGAGAGTCGTAAATGCTATCACTATCTCAAATTTCAAGTTTGTATGTCATCCAGAATTTTTACAACTCCCAAATAAAGTGCGGGGGTTGACTTAATAAAAAAAATTATATTTTTCTTTACGAGAGTCTTTAACCCTATAACTATATCAAATTTCAAGTTCCTGTGTCATCTGCATGTTTTACAACCCCATAAGAGGGTGCAGAAGATGATATAACAACATTTTTTTATATATTTTTGTTACAACAATCTTAGACTATAACTGTACCAAATTTCAAGTTTCTGTGTCATCTACAAGAACCGTAATTCCTATAACTGTGCCAAATCTCAAGTTTGTATGTCATCTAACAATTTAGAAGTTATAAAGATTATTTAATTTCAATATTTTAATGCATAAGGAGAATTCCCATTTGAAATGATGTCACTGTCTGCCTCACAAACATAACTAAAAATTTTTAAATATAATAGGGGATAAGATAGTATTTTAAACAGCCAGATTTATTATTAGCTAACAGCAACAGTGATTGATTAAATACTGAATGATAATATAATAATGGTTAACGTTTGTTTCAATCAATAAAGCTTTGAATTACGTGTAAATATCCCACACGTATTTTGTGAACGAAAGAATGCCTTACATTCTTATCTATCTTATTAAATCTTACGATCTTTTTAAAATTATCGCCCATTTGTAATAGCAATTAAAACCGGTTTAAACGAAATTTACATGACGCATAAATGAAATGTATTATTAAAAGTATTTATTAAATAGCTTTAACAAAATATAATATGTAAGAATTTTATCACTTTAAATGACGCAATCTTTACTCAGAAATACAATGCATAAAGTGAAGTCCCGTTGAAATGACGTCACTGTCTAGCCACAAAGCCATCAGTGTTACCAACACAATTCTTGTTAAATATGCGGACGCAGGGTAAACCTATGCCATAAATTTGTATACAAATGTATACAAATCCTGCGCTATTAGCGCTGCGTGTGGCAAACGCTCGAACTACGATTTTATACACGAATCATGAATGGGTGTCAAACTGCGCACAGCTAATTTTTACATTTTCGTCATCTAGACATATATATATATATATATATATATATATATATATATATATATATATATATATATATATATATATATATATATATATATATATATATATATATATATATATATATATATATATATATATATATATATATATATATATATATATATATATATATATATATATATATATATATATATATATATATATATATATATATATATATATATATATATATATATATATATATATATATATATATATATATATATATATATATATATATATATATATATATATATATATATATATATATATATATATATATATATATATATATATATATATATATTGATGCCTGTTAAGCTGTCACCTCCGTCATACAGAGGAGACGGCCTGACTTCCGGGTATTCCCGTGGATATATTGCTAAAAATTTGTTATATTTGTGATGAGGGGAACCTCTAGAATCCGAATCTCAAGAAAGGGGAAATTATTTCCCTTGTTTTATTTTGTCATATATAGAGTATACAGAAGATACGAACCGACCTCCAAAATTTATATATAAGAAGATACTTATAGTTCGCTGTTACCTCCAGCAGCGCTGCCAAGTGTTCGGAGGTCAGAAGATACCACCGTTATGTGCAATTATATATATACAGAGCGTTGACTCCACATTCCATAGATGCACATTTCATAAAAAGGTTCTCTTGTGGGTCTCCAGATGTTGAAATCGGGTGGTTTAAATTGCTCGCCGAGGGCATTTTAGTGGCCAGATAACAAAAGAAAACAAGCGTGCATTCTCGATTTACTTATTTTTTATTTTTTGAGTTATAGTAAATTGTCGTTTTTGTATTTCTTATGAATTGTTATTAAAGATATTAAAAAGCCGTTTCGACACTATTAAAGCGTCTTTATGAGTAGCACTGACTAGTTGAATAAGGCTTTTCTAATTATAATCATTGATTTCTGGTTTACTTCATAAAGTTGTATGTTTTAAATGAAAACTTTAGTAATTTGATTAGAAATACTTAGATCGGTGATATATTAGAAATAAATTTCTTTCTATAATGAATTGAAAATATAACAAAACCAGAAAAAGGGAATTCTTTTGTTATTGTCAATAAAAGTCAATAAGAACGCAACCAGTACCAATATTGCGTATAATTAGTATAGCACATTTTTGAAATTTAGATGTATTAGACATAAATCAGTTATGTAACGTAGTATTTGTATAAATGTGATATTCTATAAAGTTTCTTTTAATCTCGGGAATAACGGTTAAATTGAATATGGTTTTATCCAGATTCCATTTCGATTGAAATAAAGGCAGATACTCTTTTAATTTTTACTAAACTCGATAAAAGTTTAATATAAACAAATTAAATATTGTTTTTTACAACAAATGCTTGTTGTTTCCGAAGTCACGCACGTATCATGTAGGACCATTGAATTTCCCGTGATTTGATTAACAAAAAGAGTTACTAACTTTATTAAGATTAAAACAAATCGAAACACAACAAATTAATCAACATTTTTATAGAATTTTTGCTTAAGACATTTTTTCCAGCATTTGTTGATCTAACGAAATACAGAATACGTATGTTACACTGTTATACATGTACCTACCTCTTGTAAATTTATGTTTAACTTATGTTTTAAATAAAGCACTTACTAACGGCAAAACATGTACGTTTTATGGAACGTGTACTTTAAGTCCACATTAAAGACAGGTTTAACTTAATGTAGTCTTTTTTGATAACATTGTATAAACCATAGATAAATAGTAGGTATATTGCGTTATCAGAATTAAAAGTGGCAGTTTATTTGACGCTTAATTATGTTAGCAATCACGGCTCTCCATTTAAAACAAAATACCACTATAAGCTTTTGTTTGAAACAATGTTTATCAACCTTGGCACAACCTTAATATCCGAATGAAATAAATAAACATTATTAAAAGTTTCACAGTTTTATTAAAATATAACCTGACAATATTGTTTCGACAGCTACGCTGTCATTATTAAAGGTAATATAATTATAAACAAACACGTCGCTAAGGTAGATACAAAATAGGTAACTAGATAAAATAATAATCATAATTAAACATCTAATACTTCCAGTAACGGAGAATTACTGAGCTCAAGTTGTTCATTCATTAAAGGTACCCTGAGTTTGTGTTTGTATATCTCAAAGGCTTCTAAAATGTCTAATTTGCGTTTGTTATTACAAAAATGTAGGAATTTAATATTATTTTGAGGAGTCATTGTGTGATTTTGTTCTAAAAAGTGTTTGGCGTAATTCGATTTTTCAGGATGTTTATTTTTGTAATGACGTACGTGTTCTTTATATCTTATGTCAAAATTTCGAAGTGTTTGCCAATATATACCGAACTACAAAAAGAACAATTTAAACGGTAAATGCCCGATTTCATGATATCATGTGTTCTGTCTTTAGCATTAAATAAAAATGAAAAAGTGTTAGTGTTGGTTTTAAATGTTATTTAATAATTGTTGGTTTTTCGTAGTATATGTGACAAAGTACACAGAGCTTTAACTATTCCACTAACAAAATCAGATTTTAGCAAAGAGATATCAACCATTAAACAACTAGCACATGCAAATCATTACAATACGAACATGATTGACACTTTAATTAAACAAAAAGATTATAGGTTAGCTATCAAAAGAATATATCCCATTGACAATCAAACAGAAGACACAAATTACATATCTATACCATATTTTGGCAAAATATCAGAAAAAATTGCACATATACTAAGAAAAACCAACAATTATAAAATAACATTTAAAACCAACACTAACACTTTTTCATTTTTATTTAATATTAAAGACAGAACACATGATATCATGAAATCGGGCATTTACCGTTTAAATTGTTCTTTTTGTAGTTCGGTATATATTGGACAAACACTTCGAAATTTTGACATAAGATATAAAGAACACGTACGTCATTACAAAAATAAACATCCTGAAAAATCGAATTACGCCAAACACCTTTTAGAACAAAATCACACAATGACTCCTCAAAATAATATTAAATTCCTACATTTTTGTAATAACAAACGCAAATTAGACATTTTAGAAGCCTTTGAGATATACAAACACAAACTCAGGGTACCTTTAATGAATGAACAACTTGAGCTCAGTAATTCTCCGTTACTGGAAGTATTAGATGTTTAATTATGATTATTATTATTATTTTATCTAGTTACCTATTTTGTATCTACCTTAGCGACATGTTTGTTTATAATTATATTACCTTTGATAATGACAGCGTAGCTGTCGAAACAATATTGTCAGGTTATATTTTAATAAAACTGTGAAACTTTTAATAATCTTTATTTATTTCATGATTATGGAGTTCCACAAAATAAGGCTGGAAACAATAAACAAGATTAATATCCGAAAATGGCCCACTGCTAGACTAAAGTAGGGATGATAATTTGATACCAAGCTTGGTCTCAGACATGGAAAGATCAGAGTTACCCAATATTGGTTGTTATTGGCTAAAACCAATACGTTATGCAATGTTTTGGACAATAAATGACACCGATATCGCAATAAAACTAAAGTTAGTCTTGGACCGATCTTGAATGTTAATGTAGTACCAAGGCTGGTAATTGAGAAACAAAGCAACTATTACACAATCCTTTCCCTTTAATGAATGCTAGTGCAAACAAGCAACGAAGTCTACCATTACTGTTTCGCCGTAACTGAATGCAAAGTCAATTTTTGTGTTGGATATAAAATGTTCATTAACAAAATAAATACGAAGAAATCGAAAATTCGTATAAATGATTAATGTCTTAGACTCTCAACACATATTGAGACCGTACAAACCTAACACTTTCATAGTGTACGTCTTCTTGTGCAAATATATATGTACAGTCGGTAAGTCAATATAGTTTACACTTTAGTCTTGCCAGTGTAAGTTTAAGTTCATAAAAATTCAGTAGGTTAGCAACCACTAATCCATCTTTACAATAAACCACATTTACAGAAATTTAGCAAAATATAATATGAATATTGACCCAACCTTAGCCGAAGGGTAAGAAACCAAGATTTTGAATTTTGAAGATTGCTAAAACTGGAGTTAGTTTAGCGAACCTAAGATTCAAAATCTTGGTTTCTTACCCTTCGGCTAAGGTTGGGTCAATATTCATATTATATTTTGCTAAATTTCTGTAAATGTGGTTTATTGTAAAGATGGATTAGTGGTTGCTAACCTACTGAATTTTTATGAACTTAAACTTACACTGGCAAGACTAAAGTGTAAACTATATTGACTTACCGACTGTACATATATATTTGCACAAGAAGACGTACACTATGAAAGTGTTAGGTTTGTACGGTCTCAATATGTGTTGAGAGTCTAAGACATTAATCATTTATACGAATTTTCGATTTCTTCGTATTTATTTTGTTAATGAACATTTTATATCCAACACAAAAATTGACTTTGCATTCAGTTACGGCGAAACAGTAATGGTAGACTTCGTTGCTTGTTTGCACTAGCATTCATTAAAGGGAAAGGATTGTGTAATAGTTGCTTTGTTTCTCAATTACCAGCCTTGGTACTACATTAACATTCAAGATCGGTCCAAGACTAACTTTAGTTTTATTGCGATATCGGTGTCATTTATTGTCCAAAACATTGCATAACGTATTGGTTTTAGCCAATAACAACCAATATTGGGTAACTCTGATCTTTCCATGTCTGAGACCAAGCTTGGTATCAAATTATCATCCCTACTTTAGTCTAGCAGTGGGCCATTTTCGGATATTAATCTTGTTTATTGTTTCCAGCCTTATTTTGTGGAACTCCATAATCATGAAATAAATAAAGATTATTAAAAGTTTCACAGTTTTATTAAAATATAACCTGACAATATTGTTTCGACAGCTACGCTGTCGTTATCAAAGGTAATATAATTATAAACAAACATGTCGCTAAGGTAGATACAAAATAGGTAACTAGATAAAATAATAATAATAATCATAATTAAACATCTAATACTTCCAGTAACGGAGAATTACTGAGCTCAAGTTGTTCATTCATTAAAGGTACCCTGAGTTTGTGTTTGTATATCTCAAAGGCTTCTAAAATGTCTAATTTGCGTTTGTTATTACAAAAATGTAGGAATTTAATATTATTTTGAGGAGTCATTGTGTGATTTTGTTCTAAAAGGTGTTTGGCGTAATTCGATTTTTCAGGATGTTTATTTTTGTAATGACGTACGTGTTCTTTATATCTTATGTCAAAATTTCGAAGTGTTTGTCCAATATATACCGAACTACAAAAAGAACAATTTAAACGGTAAATGCCCGATTTCATGATATCATGTGTTCTGTCTTTAATATTAAATAAAAATGAAAAAGTGTTAGTGTTGGTTTTAAATGTTATTTTATAATTGTTGGTTTTTCTTAGTATATGTGCAATTTTTTCTGATATTTTGCCAAAATATGGTATAGATATGTAATTTGTGTCTTCTGTTTGATTGTCAATGGGATATATTCTTTTGATAGCTAACCTATAATCTTTTTGTTTAATTAAAGTGTCAATCATGTTCGTATTGTAATGATTTGCATGTGCTAGTTGTTTAATGGTTGATATCTCTTTGCTAAAATCTGATTTTGTTAGTGGAATAGTTAAAGCTCTGTGTACTTTGTCACATATACTACGAAAAACCAACAATTATTAAATAACATTTAAAACCAACACTAACACTTTTTCATTTTTATTTAATGCTAAAGACAGAACACATGATATCATGAAATCGGGCATTTACCGTTTAAATTGTTCTTTTTGTAGTTCGGTATATATTGGCAAACACTTCGAAATTTTGACATAAGATATAAAGAACACGTACGTCATTACAAAAATAAACATCCTGAAAAATCGAATTACGCCAAACACTTTTTAGAACAAAATCACACAATGACTCCTCAAAATAATATTAAATTCCTACATTTTTGTAATAACAAACGCAAATTAGACATTTTAGAAGCCTTTGAGATATACAAACACAAACTCAGGGTACCTTTAATGAATGAACAACTTGAGCTCAGTAATTCTCCGTTACTGGAAGTATTAGATGTTTAATTATGATTATTATTATTATTTTATCTAGTTACCTATTTTGTATCTACCTTAGCGACGTGTTTGTTTATAATTATATTACCTTTAATAATGACAGCGTAGCTGTCGAAACAATATTGTCAGGTTATATTTTAATAAAACTGTGAAACTTTTAATAATGTTTATTTATTTCATTCGGATATTAAGGTTGTGCCAAGGTTGATAAACATTGTTTCAAACAAAAGCTTATAGTGGTATTTTGTTTTAAATGGAGAGCCGCGATTGCTAACATAATTAAGCGTCAAATAAACTGCCACTTTTAATTCTGATAACGCAATATACCTACTATTTATCTATGGTTTATACAATGTTATCAAAAAAGACTACATTAAGTTAAACCTGTCTTTAATGTGGACTTAAAGTACACGTTCCATAAAACGTACATGTTTTGCCGTTAGTAAGTGCTTTATTTAAAACATAAGTTAAACATAAATTTACAAGAGGTAGGTACATGTATAACAGTGTAACATACGTATTCTGTATTTCGTTAGATCAACAAATGCTGGAAAAAATGTCTTAAGCAAAAATTCTATAAAAATGTTGATTAATTGTCTAGACAGTGACGTCATTTCAACGGGACTTCACTTTATGTATTGTATTTCTGAGTAAAGATTGCGTCATTTAAGGTGACAAAAATTTTCTTACATATTATATTTTGTTAAAGCTACTTAATATTATAATTGTTATTATTATTATAATATATTTAATATTATTGATTTAAGTGAAACAAACGTTAACCATTATTATATTATCATTTAGTATTTAATCAATCACTGATGCTGTTAGCTAATAATAAATCTGGCTGTTTAAAATACTATCTTATCCCATATTATATTTTAAAATTCTTAAAACTCATATGTTTGTGAGACAGGCAGTGACATCATTTCAAACGGGACTTCTTATGCATTAAAATATTGAAATTAAATAACCTTTATAATTTCTAATTTGTTAGATGACATAGAAACTTGAGATTTGGCACAATTATAGGAATTGGGATTCTTGTAAGGAGGAAAATAAAAATATATATTTATGTCAACCCTCGCACCTCCTTTTAGGGGTTGTAAAACTTCTAGATGACTTAGAAATTTGAAATTTGGTGTAATTATAGGATTTAAGATTCTTATAAAAAAAAATATAAAAAAATATTAAGATGTCAACCCCTGCACCCCGTTCGGGGGTTGTAAAACTTCTAGATGACATACAAACCTGAGATTTGGCACAATTATAGGAATTGGGATTCTTGTACAGAGAAAAATAAAAAAATATTTTTATGTCAACCCTCGCACCCCCTTTTCAGGGTTGTAAAACTTCTAGATGACTTAGAAACTTGAAATTTGGTATAATTATAGGATTTAGGATTCTTATAAAGAAAAATATAAAAAAAATTATTAAATCAACCCCCGTACTCCATTTGGGGGTTGTAAGACTTCTAGATGACATACATACTTGAAATTTGGTATAGTGATAGGGTTTAAGACTCTCGTAATAAAAAATATAAAAAAAAATTATTAAGTCAACCCCCGCACTTTATTCGGGGGTTGCAAAATTCTAGATGACATAAAAACTTGAAATTTGGTACAGCGATAGAATTTAGGACTCCCCTAAAGAAAAATTAAAAAAAAATATTAAACCAACCCCCGTATTCCATTTGGGGGTTGTAAAACTTCTAGATGACACACAAACTTGAAATTTGGTATAGTGATAGGGTTTAAGACTCTCGTAAAGAAAAATATAAACATTTTTTATTAAGTCCCCCCGCACTTTATTTGGGGGTTGTAGAAATTCTAGATGACATACAAACTTGAAATTGGTATAGTGATAAGATTTAGGACTCTCGTACAGAAAAATTAAAAAAATTATTAAGTCAACCCCCGCACCCGCTTTAGGGGTTGTAAAATTTCTAGATGATATACAAACCTGGAATTTGGTTTAGTTATAGGGTTTAGAGTTCTCGTAAAGAAAAATATAAAAAATTTTATTAAGTCAACACTTTATTCGGGGGTTGTGAAATTCTAGATGACATAAAAACTTAAAATTTGGTATAGCGATAGAATTTAGGACTCCCCTAAAGAAAAATTTAAAAAAAAATATTAAACCAACCCCCGTATTCCATTTGGGGGTTGTAAAACTTCTAGATGACACACAAACTTGAAATTTGGTATAGTGATAGGGTTTAAGACTCTCGTAAAGAAAAATATAAAAATTTTTTATTAAGTCAACCCCCGCACTTTATTTGGGGGTTGTAGAAATTCTAGATGACATACAAACTTGAAATTTGGTATAGCGATAGAATTTAGGACTCTCCTAAAGAAAAATTTAAAAAAAATATTAAACCAACCCCCGTATTCCATTTGGGGGTTGTAGAAATTCTAGATGACATACAAACTTGAAATTTGGTATAGCCATAGAATTTAGGGCTCTCCTAAAGAAAAATTAAAAAAAAATATTAAACCAACCCCCGTATTCCATTTGGGGGTTGTAAAACTTCTAGATGACACACAAACTTGAAATTTGGTATAGTGATAGGGTTTAAGACTCTCGTAAAGAAAAATATAAAAATTTTTTATTAAGTCAACCCCCGCACTTTATTTGGGGGTTGTAGAAATTCTAGATGACATACAAACTTGAAATTGGTATAGTGATAAGATTTAGGACTCTCGTACAGAAAAATTAAAAAAATTATTAAGTCAACCCCCGCACCCGCTTTAGGGGTTGTAAAATTTCTAGATGATATACAAACTTGGAATTTGGCTTAGTTATAGGGTTTAGAGTTCTCGTAAAGAAAAATATAAAAAATTGTTATTATGTTAACCCTCCGCTTCCCCTTTAGGGGTTGTAAAACGGGACTTCACTTTATGAATTTAAGTAATGAAATTAAATAATCTTTATAACTTCCGAATTTCTAGAGTACATACAAACTTGAAATTTGGTATATTTACAGAGTTTCGGATTCTCGTCTAGCGAAAAATTAAAAAACGTTACAAAAACCCATATTTATATTTTCAAAATTTTGTTCTGTTTTGGGTAGCAGCCACCTCTTAGAATTTCTAAACACGGGAAAAATAGTAAACAATCTTTGTTGCGTTTCATTTTCGAACGGGTGCCTTGAAAGAACATAAAAAGTCACCTATTTTATAGATTTTTCGAAGTTCAGGGTCTAAGGGGGTAGCAACCAACCCTTAGAATTTTGAAATACGGGATAAATAGTAAATAATCTTTATTGCGGTTCATATTTGAATGGGTGACGTGAAAGAACATAAAAAGTTACATACTTTACGGATTTTGCGACATTAAGAGTCTAAGGGGGTAGCCAGCCATCCCTTAGAAATTGCAAATGTGGAGAAAATAGTAAAGCAGTTTATTTGCGTTTCATTGTTGAATGGGTTGCGTGAAAGAACATAAAAACGCACATGCTTCACCGATTTTGCGAAATTCAGGATATAAGTGGGTAGCAGCGAACCCTTAGAATTTCTAAATGTGAAAAAATAGCACGATTTTTGTTGCGCTTCATTTTCATGGTTATCATGAACAAACATAAGAAGTTACATATTTTATGGTTAATAATGTAGAAGATACTTTTTAGATTTTGCAAAATTCAGAGTTCAAAGGTAGTACGAGTCACCACTTCAAATGTTTAAATGTGGGAAAAATAGTAAACACTTAGTCACTTAACGGGTTCTGACCTATTTAACAGTCTACACTCAATCATTCGGACAAGCTTTTGGCTATAGCAATGAAATTAAAAGAGCTTTGTATATTTCGACCTCTAGTTCTACACTCAATCATTCGGACGAGCTTTTGGTTATAGTAATGGAATTAAAAGAACTTCGTAGATTTCGGCTTCTTGTTTACGAAAACAGTATTAGAATCCATTCACTTTATTATTTCATTATCATTCACTTTAAGCCTATAGTAGCTTAATACTTTTTTTATTCAGAATCCCACTTGCTATCGATTTCCATACTTCAAATCTAATCGTTCCATTTAAAAAAATCCTCATGATGATATCCAGCACCAACACAAGTTCTAAGATGTGTTCTGATTTCGTCAACTAGAGGTCAAAGTATACAAAGTTCTTTTAATTCCACTGCTATAGTCACAACCTTATTGGAATGATTCAGTGTAGACTGTTAAACAGGACACCCTGTATAGTCTTCAATATCTTCCTCTGAATCGCAGGAAAATTAATTTAGTGACAAGCGGTTTGGACAAAAAATTGGTTTTTTGTTACTGCACTGTTATTGTTAAAATTAGGAACATTGCTTTGAGAAAAATAATGCCTATATGAAAAGTGTTCATTTAACCAAAACGAAATCAAAAAATTAATAAACAAGAAAACACAATTCCCTATTTTTTTATATAAATCTTAAATGAATTGCTTTTTGGTCGAAAATTAATAGCTAAGAACCCCAAGGTTTCTTTCTATAACCCCTACAAAGATTTCATAGATATATGGCATGTACTTTCTGAGATAAAAACTAATTTGTTTTTAATAAAATTGTCCCTAAAAATGGGTACCTTTTATTACCTATTGTCTGATAAAAACAAAAGTAGCTATAGCATTTAGAAATATAATATTTTACTAATGTTAAGCTTTACTAAAGTCAGAGGACTCGAAAAAAAAATGGATATTAGATAATCTTTTAATGTTGTTTGTTAGGAAGACAATATTTCCTTGTAAGCATGGATTAAATTTCCGAAAATTCCCGACTATGTTTATTTATTGATTGCAGGTGTGGAAGTCTATAAAGTGACGTAATTTTGTGTTGCTTACACAGTCATTTTACGTATTTCTTACTATGAACTTGAATATTTTTCAAATTATGCGGTATATTTTATATACTACAATGATTGCTTGAAGCTGGAAAAAGAACTTAAAATTTATAATTTCCACTCTTTTAAACAAAAAAAAACAATTTTAATTCAATCCTTGCAATTTATAAGACTTTTTAACCAAAATTTGTTTCGGGAGGGTTTCAAGTAATCCAGAATAAATTTATGTAACGATTTTTACAATTAAATAATTTTTTAATAAATTTTTAATCGTGTTCCTTTTCAGGGATTTTCCAACGAATAGAGGTTCTCTTTTGCAATTATGAATTTGATAAGGGTTACAGCTGTACATATAAGTAAATGTAAAAAACAATTCATTTATACAGCACTCATTCGGAGCATTTAAGAATTAAATATCTTTAAACACTTTAGGTTCTCAGAATTGTATGATGATCAATTTGACGTCGCGTCATCAAAAATCGTATCAAATATCATGTTACTGCAGATTTTAGTTGCCCATGCAAATTATAATCTTAATTATTTATGCTGCCAGATTTTAAATTTTTCTTTATATTCTTGAATCTGGAATTTTTTTTGAAAACTAACGGCATTAACGGCTTGAAAATACTTTAATAAATAAAATAAATAAAAATACAGTGTTGTAGGTTACATAAGTTATAAATTGGAGTTTAAAGTTGATTGACGCGTGTAAACCCCGTTTATTATAAAAAATGTAAAATTAAATGCAAATGTTTACACTTGAAACCACCAAAACAAATTTTGGTTAAAAAGCCTTGAATAATTATTGTTTTAAATGCGTTACTAGGATTGAATTAAGATTATTATTTTTTGTTTAAAAGAGTGACATGGAATTATAAATTATAGGACCTTCGTCCAGCTTCAAGCAATCATTGTAGTATAAAATGCACCATCGTGCATAAGTTTTTCTATCGAAGAAGAAGGAAAGTGGCAAACACTCTCTTATACTGCATGCACACAGGCCCCAGTTTTTTTCTGCCTGTCATTTTCTATGAGTTTCTCAAAATATTTTTTTATGTCACTATATGTAGTTTTATAGCAATTTAACTTTGTCCAAAAAGCGTTGATCTTCGTACACTGGTATAACACCGTAAGCGTTTCAAAATAGAAGACAGCATTCCAATTATACTGTCTCAACAAGGATTTTCGAAGCTCCACTGTCTTTGAGGTACAGCCAAATGCATGAGAGTACCACTTTTAGGAGATGAATCCAGTGTTGTAACAGATACATTATTTTGTATATCTAGATACAGATACAGATACTATCAGAAAAAGGTACCTAGATACAGATACAGGTTTTACAGTGAAGTATCTAGATCCAAATACAAAGCTTAACATAATGTATCTAGATACATTTGTAGATACTTGTTTTTCACCCCGAATATAAGAACTTCCTAGTCAATTTTTCGTACCGAAAATAGTCATTTAACTAAGTATCAATTCCAGGGCTAGTCTAGGACAGCAATATTTATAAAAATTTATACATATTAAAAATTGTTAAGCAGAAACCAGTATCTAAAGATAAGTACATCATGCATTCAAACCTTTCCACTTCATTAAAGCATTCCAAACATGACATTTGTGTAGATTTTCTATCTTCAGTTTTGGTGTTGTGCAGAATATTAATAACTTGAATAAACTCCAATAGTCTTCATTGTTTGAAAACCTAGAAAATGTTTTACCACTTTAACAGAAATCATCATAGCCTAGATATTATTTCTGATAATCTAGCTTCAAAGTATGTGTTGGTACGATTCACACTATAACAATTTGCTATTAGTTCGTAGTACTATTACACCCAAAAGTCGCTAAATCTCGTTGCTTTTAGTTACCCTTGGTGTAACGGAATATATTATAATTATTTGCTCTTCAACCTATTTTCAAACGCACTACATTAAGATAGTTCTTACTTTGAAAGTTCTCAAATTGACTGTTGACAGAAAAAATAGGAGTGTGTAACAAAATCCGTATAGTGCCTTTACTGTACTCGAAGACTCACCAGTGGCTTGTCGTACCTAGTACTTATCTACAAGTCCAGTAAAATAACCATTCCAGACTTGTTACGTAAATGTTAAATATAATAACATTACTACAACTATTACATGTAATAAAGAATGAATTCTCTTCATATCTGAAATTATGGTACACTTTTATCTAATTGTTGTTGATTGGTACAATCAGTAAATTATGGTACAAGTACCATAATTATGGTACAGTTGGTAACACTGCCCTGGACGGACAAGAATGCTTCTTCCTCACACAATCGGTAATATCGTAATTCTGTAACAATATCCATTGTTTATAGAGTTTCTACATCTAGTCAGCCAGACCATACTGGCGGATCAGAGTAGCGCAAACAACCCCATTTTGTGGCGAGAAAAGCCCGAAATTGTTAATTATTATTATCCCCATTGAATTTAATTAAATCCATGTTTAGTTTAAAAGACTTTTCTACATAGTTTTCATTTTGACAGCCACAAATTGTAATATGCCAAATACGTAAGATGCGATTTTAATTAATGAATTACTATATTTTACACTTCTTTTATCTCAATATGGCGTCGATAGCGAAACTCTGATACGCCAAGTTGACCTGGCTGCCTAGATGTAGTGACTCAATTGTTTAACGAGGTGACATATTTGATTTCATGATTTCAAAGCAATTCCAAATTAAAAATTAGTTTTATTATGTTCGGCGGTTTATTTCAAATTTAAGATTCTACACATCATTTATGACAATTTTTGTATTATAAAATCATTAAATTATGAAAATAGTATCTGCACAATACAGATACTCAGATACTACAGAAAATGTATCTAGATCCAAATACAGCTACAAAATTCTAAAAGTATCTAGATATGTATCTAGATACATTACAACACTGGATGAATCCCTCCAAGACCAAGCAATAGGTTGGGATTTTTTTAGACACACTGAATTACTTTGAGCATATGATGTACTTCTTCATTGCATCACAATGAACCCTTTAGTTCAGTTACATTTGATTTTCTAAGAAATAGAGAAACCATACAAGATCCTTGGGAAGGTTTTTACTTTATTTTCTTCGTTAACTACTATTTCCTTTTGTTTTGATAGTACAGTAGCTTTTGAGCAGTACAGTAGTTTTTTTCTTGTCCTTTGCGTCATAATTTTTTGCAGTTTTCAATGGTCCAACACCATAGTGCCTTGTCGAATAATTTATATGAAGAAAAGAAGTTGTCTAGGAAAATATTATGATTATGGTTATTCTCTACAATAGATAGTAGATAAAAAACAAAGTCACCTCCCAAACCAAGTCTTAATTTTTTATTATTTGGAGGATAACTTGTATAAGTACCCTTCATCTGAACAGATATACCATAATTTGAAACCGAATCTCACCGGTTTTACTTTTAGAAGCATTTTGTTGCGAGTGCCGTCCAAAATATGGAACTATCTGTTCATCTAGTAATATAAGTTGCAGTTTTTCATTCATGATGTAAAAATCACCTACTAAGATTTACTAAAAAGAATGAAGTGAATATAATCATGGGTGACTTCAACGGAAAGATAGGTAAAGGAAGAGTTCAATATATTGTTGGAGACCATGGTATTTGCAAACGACACGATAGGGGGGATATCTGGTACAGTTCTGTAATGAAGAAAACTTAATGGCAGCAAACACCTGGTTCCAACTTCCAGAAAGGCGATTGTACACTTAGAAGTGTACTTAGGACCAGGAAACAATGAAGGAAATACATAAAAAATCAAATAGATTACATACTGATTGATACACGATATAGAAACGGAATTAAAGGTGTAAGAACTTATCCTGGATCAGACGTAAGATCTGATCAGAACCCCGTAGCTGAAAAACGTGAGATTAAATTGAAGAAAATCCGGAAGACAAATAAAACAAGACCTAACTTTGAGAAACTGGGGGAACCACAAATAAAAAGGGAAATAACACGAGTTTTGAATAGTAAGTTTAGGGAAACGGTATAATTGGAAACAGAAACAATGGAAAACTTTTGGCAGTCTATTAAAAATGTAAACATGAAGTACAAGAAAATGAATTGGAAAACCAAGAGCAGAGAGCAAAACAGAAATGGATGACGGAAGAAATCCTTTTATTGATGAACGAAACAAGGAAGTACAAACATAAAGACTATAATAAATATAAAGAAATCCATAAAAAGATTACAAGGCTTATAAGAGAGGCAAAGGAGGCCTGGATGGAGAAACGTTGTCAAGTGCTCGAAGAGCTGCCAAGAAAGCATGATTTCTTTAACACACAAAAAAGAAGATAAAAGAAATAACTGGAAATAAAACCCATCAACACGATATCTTAGTCATATATAGTAACAAAAAAACAATAGACCCAGACGAGATAGAAGAGATTTTGACCAGCTATATACAAGAGCTTTTTGATGATATCAGAATGTAACCAGAATCAAGAGAAATAGATCAAGAAGATTAGCCATTGAAAATTATTATAGCAGAAGTGAAACACGCAATAAAACTATTAAAACACGTAGAGTCCCAGGTGAAGATAACATCTATACTGAGATGCGTAAACGTATTAGACGATGAAAGCCTCAACATCTTAACATCTTTCTTAAATAGAATATACTATACAGGAATCGTACCACACGACTGGACCCAACCTATTTTTATTCCGATACCTAAAAAGAGCGGAGTAAAACAGTGCTTACAGTAATGATTGATTAGCCTGATGAGCCATGTACTGTAGATAATGCTAGGAACATGCATCAACTAGTACACACAAAATGCGAACAATATGTAGGAGAAGAACAATTTGGTTTTCGCTTAGGCATTGGAACTAGAGAAGCAGTTCAAGGTCTTAGGATTAGCAGAAATACATAAAACAAAATTAAATAGCTTATCGGTATCTCCAACGTAAGTGACTCCTGCGTACAATGTTGCTTCCTCACGACTTGCTCCAAAATTATAAGTCTGGATTTCTTCAGCTAGTTTGCAAGCATAATTTTCAGAGAAGTCTATATGTAGTAACCCTTCATTCTTACTAAGACTGTTTTTCAGTGTGTTCTAAGCAGAATTTTCATTTTTAATGTTAAATTTATATTTATTTTTAAAGTTTTCATTTCTTCTTGAACCTCTCCCTGCAACTCTCGGACAGGTTTAGTAACATTGATTTTAGCTGCAATCTTAACATTAAATTGAACCTTTTCTTCATTTTATTTTGACATTTCAGAGGCCTGCCATACATATGCAATGCGGAAGCCTTACTACATGTTACAGGAGTTCATATGAATTGTCATTATCTACAAGTTTTAGTGGTTTTAGTTTTTGTGGTTTGAAGCTTATGTTTGCGCGTTGCTTGTACAAACAGGTAGCTCTGTTTATTTCATTAGGTTTGCATACATAATATAGACGGTAATAACATAGGGATGGCATCGAGAGAATGTACTGTAGGATATTTTTGTTTTGTGTGCAAGGCCAATTGTTTTATTTGCTAAACTATAAAGACGGTAGTGACGAATATCAATGGACATCAACAAAGCACTTAAAAATCTTTTCCGTTGGTTTTTTGACCTCCAGCAACTCTCCAAGGTTTCACCAGCGAGTCGTGCAAAACTAGAGTAGGATTGCTTATTTCTAATTGCTTTTTCCTTTTCCAGGTCCAAGTCCAACAAAACGTTTCCGTGCAGTTTTTTTTATTCAGAGATGGGCATTAGTTTTTCTTCAGGTGTTTTCATAACTGTATTGTTTTCAGTTTTTTTCTACTTAAATGCTTTCTTCTTCTTTTCACATTCTCAAGTTTGCTCAAAACAAATAACCAGAAACCCAAGTACAGAGAGGTTTCTTTTTGTATCTGAACTTGCCCGACGAAGAGAACACAAAAAATTGAACAGCTAAAAAATCATTTGGCAGGTCAATCACCGCTGGATATTTTTTAAAACTTTTTGATGATGAAGTTCAAGATATAGCATTGCGATTTTTTGTAAAGTAGGCTCATGATAAATAATACACACGATTTTATATTTACAAGGGAAAAACTTTTCAGTTTTATTGGCATCCTGTTTTTATTAGGCTATCATACGTTGCCCCAAGCTAATTTGTATTGGTATGTTGAAGAAGGCAAAGGAGTCGATATTGTATAGAACTGCACGAGTAAAAACAAATTCAGAAATATTCAGTAAGGTCGATAAAACTGTTACATTTTCTAACTTTGCGGCCTTTTTTACATCTTCTTTTTCTTAAGGTGCTGTCTTCTTATAGAAGGTTAGCAACAACTTCGGCAAATCGTTCACTATCTTTATGGATATGGCAGATATATGGCATGTACTTTCTGAGATAAAAACTAATTTGTTTTTAATAAAATTGTCCCAAAAAATGGGTACCTTTATTACCTATTGTCTGATAAAAACAAAAGTAGCTATAGCATTTAGATTTATAAATATAATAAATATTTTACTATTATAATTATGTAAAAATAAATTCAGCTTTCAAAGTCAGAGGACTCGAGAAAAAAATGGATATTAGATAATCAGGAATAATTCAATATTATAGTATAAAAGACGTCCTGTGGATTAAATTTCCCCAAAATTCCCGACTATATTTATTTACTGATTGCAGGTGTGGAAGTCTATAAAGTGACGTAATTTTGTGTATGCTATAACGACAGACTGCTTCCACAATCATTTTACGTATTTCTTACTATGAAATTGAATTGAACTACAATTATTACCGTAAACAATAGTAACCCTTTAAAACCATTAGTTAATTAATTAGAAATTTAAAAAACAAATCTAATATTTTTATTTTTTGAAATGAAAATATTTTCCTAATAAAAATGGCTTTCCTGCAAAGTTGATTAATAGTTACATAGAAAAAAAAGGTACGCACTTATGATAAATTAAGCATAACTCCACAAATCGACTAATTCAATTTAAACAAAATAATTTAAAATATATTTTTATCTCTCAGAACTTGTCCGATAATAATAACGAGCGGTCCATGGGACGATAATGAACAAATTATTACCTGGAACCAGACCAGAGTTGTAATTATGATAAAGAATGAAACTTAATACTTTATTATTTTATGAAAGATTTGCTAAGCTAATAGAGGATAAATTACATACACTACATGTTGCAGATTTAATATATTTTACATATTATTGTTGTAGTTGAACTAATAATATTAACTGGGAATTGAATTTTTTAAATAGGTAGAAATTTTATTTTATCTGCTAAATCCAGAAGGTTAATTAATAAGAAATTAATCTTAAATATTAATTAATAAGTAATTAATAGTAATTAATAATTACTAACTAATTGGGGAAGTTTACATACAACATTTTTTGACTTTTATTTCCTTTGTGAAATCAACCTTTAGCTAACTTTTCTTCGATTACAGTGGTGTGTGGCCAATTCGAGCACAAAGTGCCAGGACAAAATGCTGATATGCTTTATATTTCCTAGATTGTTGTTTTATTAACGAGATACCTACAGCGTGGAAATAAATGATTTTCATCGAGTTCCCTTTGGCATTTTTTCACATGTAAATTTTTCTGTGCCGCTCTACTCTTTTTGATTTAGTACTAAATTAGTTCTGTCAATAAATGAAATCAATCTGTCAAACAATTCATAGAATTTATTGAATGTGAGGTTATGGTACTGCCTTCTCTATTTTCGTAGAGCGGCACGTCGTGATTTTACATGGGGAATGCAATGGTAACTTGATGAAAATCATTTATTTCCACCCAGTACTATCTTTTGTAAAAAAAAAGTTCTTGATTAAGGCTCCAGAAGGCCAGAATGCATTATCCTCTATTCCATAGAATAACCTGAGAAATAATACAGATACCAAATTACAAAAATTTCCACATACATAAAACACTATTAGCTACTTGCGTATATAATAACATTCAATTCTATCGAGTAGTTATTGAAATATTAATTGTTAAAGGCACGCTTTACGTCAAAACTCCCAAAAAACCGTACTTTTTGTAACATAATTCGCAAAAATTCAAAATCTAAAATCAGATAATTTTACAAATTTACTATTTTATTCAAAAATAAATTGTCTATCTAACTGTTTTTGTTTGAATTAATTTGAGCGGTTAGTTTTTTTGCTATGCGCATTCAAACTCAGCGCTCAAAACTTCTGCATTCGATAGTAGGCATCATGAGACATGCTTATGAGAAGGTTGAAATATGCAGTATATCCATCTTTATTTTAAATACAGATTTTTTATATATTGCCGTTTCTATCACTCCCACTGGTTTGACAATTCGAGCGACCTTCAAGAGTACCATCCATGTTTATGCGCACGCATAGACGTGCATCTGGGTGACATGAGAAATGCACCAACTTTATGGTTACTATTTCCGATAACAAAATGCTATGACGCGCCGCTACTGTTTAGCTTGATGTCTCGAAAATTGTTCTTTGATCTTTTGATTTCCCGAAGCCTGGGGCGTTGGGTGTCACGAGAACCGTTATAACACACCACTAGTTCGGACTAAAGAGGTGTTCAGATTATTCATAGTTTGCTGTAGTGATTATTTCTTGTGCATAGTTTGTGTTTTGTGAGTTTAATTTACAGTATGGGAGGTGTAACAAAAAGGGAAGCAGACACAAAACGTGTAAGATCCCTTTGCTCAAAAAGAATAAATCGAAGATTGGCTCAACGTAGGTTAGTACATACAATTGATTTTTTCTAGAAATGGTAAAATGGTATACGGGTATCTTTTGTTTGATTGATAATATATTCATTAGTCCTGGATCAGGCTACACTTCTGTAGGGAAAGTCGCGTAGTAGGGTATTTCGCCGCCAGTAGACAAGGCCAGTAGATTCAAAAGCGAATCTACTGGCCCGAAATGACGTCATGAAAGATGGCGTCCGGAAGATTCTTACTTTTTGAGATCTACCCGCTATTAGCTATTTTTCTGTAACTAGTATATGTATAATGTAGGGCTTTATTAGACGATTCTAGTTAACAGCGGAAGAACCTTGTAAGCGAAGCAAATAAATAGGGCGAGCTAATAGAGTCTTCTTGTACATGCCGCAGGCAGATAGCTAAATCCCGCAAATAATTATATGTCTAGTCATTTACGAAGTGACGGGGCAGATGATAAAACGAAAATAAATCTATGCGATTTTGCTATGTGCCTAGGCGTTCGCTAAATACCATTGTTTAGAACAGGCAGTTAGTAAATGACTGCATGTGCTGTCGGCAAATAAGGTAATAACATGCGCATTTCTTTTTAGAACATGCTTTTTCACATGAGCATTTGGAAAAGCTTTGCCCATTGTAAAGAGAGTACTTAGGGGATCATTCACGAAAGTCGGTAAGCTCAGGTAATGATTTGTAAATTGCAAATCAAGATAAAGAAATTCACCAACTTACAGTACGCAAATTGCAATCGGTAACCATCGTTACGGATAAACATCCCGCAAACGTCGATAAATGTCATTCTTCAAAATTTGCAATTTTTGCAATCTCTCGATAAGCGCTTGTATTTTGCGGTAGAGTTTGACTTGCTGCAAGTTAACTAAATATATTTTGCAGTTCTTGAAAGTGGTATACTTAACCAGGTAAAATATGTTGAAATTAACTGAAAGATGCGGCAAGTAAAAATTTTGCATTTGTAGATAAAAAATCATGGCTTTTAATGCAGCAATGGCTGTAGATGTGTTTGAGGATTTGGATGATGATACTGACGACGAATTTATTCCACATGCAAGAGAGGATTTCTGTATTCAGAGCATTTCAAATCATGCTTTATATAGAAGTACTCGATTAACACGACCAACATTCCGCTATATTAAACAGCATATTGAAAATAATTTAGTTAGAAGAACTAAACGGTCTAAAGCTTTTACTGTTGATTTGCAATTATATGTTGCTCTGCAGTTTTTGGCTAGTGGTGGATTTCAATGGTTAGTGGGCAATACACTAAATATTTCACAAGCATCAGCAAGTAGAATCATTCGAGATGTAGTAGATTCTCTCTTGGAAGTAGCTGATCATTTTATTAGTTTCCCACGCCGAGAAGAATTTGCCAACATAAAACAACAATTTTATGATATTGGCCAAAACGGAAGATTTAATCGTGGTTTCCCAAATGTGCTTGGTGTTATTGACTGCACACATGTACGCCTTCAAAAGCCACCACTGAATCCGGACCAGTATATTGATAGATTTTTTCACCATAGTATTAATGTACAGCTAGTATGTGGACCTAATCTAAAGATTTTCAACGTTTTGGCTGCGTATCCAGGTGGTAACCATGATGCGTATATATGGCGCAATAGTGCCCTACGAAGAGCCTTGGTAGAAGGAAATCTTCCAGATGGGTGGTTTATAGGTAGGTATTGCTTTTTTAGATGTTAATTAAAAAACAACATGAAACCATGTTAATATTTTTGAATAGGTGACTCAGGCTATCCTCAGGAAAATTGGTTAATGACACCAGTAGCAAACCCCAGAACACCTGCAGAAGAATTATATAATTCCGTCCACATACTAACACGTAATCCAATTGAACGCTGCAATGGGGTCCTAAAATCACGTTTTAGAGCACTTGCAATGTCAGGAGGTGCTCTTATTTATAGCCCAGAAAGAGTGTGCGCCATAACCACTGCATGTTGTGTACTGCACAATATTTGCCTACAACAAGGAGAGCGTATGGATATTGATGACGATGTGCTCCAACTTATAAATCAAGAACAAGCTCAACAACCAATCTACGGTGGTGCTATTGGGGATGCTGCTCGCAATAATTTAATTCGACTTAGATTTAATCCTTAAACTTCTTTTTGTAACATTTTTATATTAAATCAAACTAAACATAAGCAATAACTGTTCAAAAATAATTATTGTAACTCATAATTTTCAAAATATTTCAATTTGCCTGTTGTTTTATTTGCATTTCAATTTTTTTCTTCTTTAATATTAATTTCTCTTCCTCAATTTCCAGTTTCCTTTTCATCATTTTATTGAAAGTTTGAAATTCTTGGTAAATGTTATTTAAATGAACATTTGTGTCTCTTGAAATTTCAATCATACATTTTCGTAACGTCTTTTTTTGTTTCGGTGTTTCGACAGCAATATTGGGGATATTTACAGCACCTCCATCATTTTGTGCAAGAACTTCCTGGAACGGTGATGGTGGTGATATTACAGCATTCTCTTGATCTTCATTGTCACTGTTAATGACATATCGCGAACAATGGGGCTGAGGCTGGGAATTTGGCTGGAAATGGGACTGAAGCTGGAGGGACTTCTCAGGTTTTGGCTGCAGTTCGTGGTTTGTCTGTGATTCTACCTGAACTTGAGGCGAGAGTTTATCAATATCCAAATTTTGTCTTGAGGAAACACCAATATCCACACCTCCTTTAATACCTATTTAAAGAAGACATTTTCAATTTAGACCAACTAGTCATCAAAATAATAATCCATTACCTTCGATACTTTCTTTTCCGATAAAGGAACAAAGGAGTTCCTCCGATGACGAAAATTTAGCAGCATGGTTTTGCCCACCTCCCGTTCTTTTTGCCTCCCTATGTAATTTATTTGCCTTCTGTTTAGTGCGGGTTTTTAAATCGGAGAACTTACTTTTCAGATCTTTTACAGAACGAATAACAGGTGAAACGGCATTAACTTTTTCAGCTACAGCTGACCAAGCGCGATCTCTTGCTGCCTGTGTAAAATTTGGCCCTTTAAGTTCACCGAACAGGTATTTTCTCCGCGCTTCCACCTCCACAGTAAGCACCTCCACCTCGGTATATGTAAAATTCGTACTTCTCGTCTGTTTTTGGCCATCACTTTTCACTCCTTTACCCATTTTTATTTTAAAATTAAATAAACGTTAAATTATTTGTATGAATTTACAACTTGTTTATCTGTTGCTATGGTGTTAGTCGCATCATTATTGTAGGGTTCGATAAGTTGTCGGTATGTTGCATGTTTTTAGTAAATTAGATTGCAGACCACTCGTTACAAGTTTGCAAGGAATTTGCAATTTACAATGCCGATAAGATTTTGCAGATACGTGTTCGTGAATGACCCCCTTAGAACTTACTTCTCGCAAAAAACCTGCTTATTTGTAGGGACATCTTGAATACTTAGGTTAGGTTAGGTAGCGATATATCATTATTATCTATTAACTATCGGTTCTAAATAACGGCATTAGGTAAATGCCTAGGCAAGGGCAAAGATTTTCCAAGTGCTCATGTAAAAAAGAATGTTCTACAAAGAAATGTGCATGTTATTACTTTATTTGCCGAAACACATTAAGTCCTTTACTAACTGCCTGTTCTAAACAACGGCATTTAGTAAATGCCTATAGGCATGTAACAAAATCGTATAGATCTGCCTGCGACTTATACAAGTTATAAAACTTTGTGTTCGGTTGCATTGTAGTACAAGTGTAAAATCTACAAATCGGACTGAATGAATCCGCTGCCATCTTTCATGACGTCATTTCTGGAAAGCGTACCTACTAGCGGTGAAACACTCGAGTCGAAAGTTACGAGTTAGTTGTGGGGTCCTCGAAACATTCCATTAAAGAACTGCCGACAACGCGACTTTTCTTGCAAAACTGTAGCCAGATGTAGGACCACATGATGAGTATCATATTTTTTATTATAGATCCCAAAAAAGGCTGGTAGAGGCGAACAAATTGATGTTACTACGGAAAATCCAATTTCACTTAATAAGGAAAATGTGTCTCCAAATGTATCTATGACTCCACAACCGGGCTGTAGCCATTGGTCTGAAGACGGAGGAATGGACATAGACGTGAGCGAGACGACTACGTATACAGAAGAAAATCGAACATTTTCTGCAACTAACCGGCAGAAGAATTGTTGATATAAAACATTTCTTTGATCAAATCTTCTCAAACCATTTAAAACATAAGGTCGACTGCAACATAACAAACATGGAGTTTCTTCAAGAGACCAGAAGAGGACTTAAGAGTATTTTTTCTTTTAAATGCAAAATGTGCGGTCTTATCGACGACATAAGTTTCGAAGGTACCCCGGGGAATAATGTTCTAGATACCAACACAGCTGTAACATTAGCTGCTGTTTCAACTGGAATTGGTTATGCCCAACTGGATGAAATTGCTGCTACCGTGAACATGCCCATGATGTCGAACAAAACATATTTAAAATGTCACGAAATAGTTAGCGAACTCGTACACCACAAAGCTTCGGCTGTGATGGAGGAAGCCGGTAAAGAAGAAGCAAAGCTGGTCAGAGATCTTGGAGAAGTTAGCTAAGATAACATACCGTACGTAACAGTCGTGACTGATGGGGCTTGGTGCAAAAGATCGTACAATGTCAACTATGATGCTTTATCTGGGGTTGGCTGTATAATCGGTTATCGAACAGGAAAGTTATTATATCTAGAAGTACGAAATAAGTATTGCACTGTATGCGCTAGGGCCGAAACAAAACAAACTGAAATACCTAAACATCAGTGTTTTAAGAATTGGCAGAAAAGTTCTACGGGAATGGAAACCGACATCATTCTTGACGGTTTTAAATCAAGTTTGGAACTTTATGGAGTTAGATATCTTCGCATGGTTGGCGACGGAGACAGTTCGGTGCATAAAAAACTATTAGAAATGAAACCATATGGAAACATGTTAGTCGAAAAAGTAGAATTCAGGAATCATTTGCTGCGAAATGTCTCTTCCAAACTACGGGATATTGTCACCAGAACCACAAGTAAATCTGAAAATAAGCCAGTACCTCCAGCTCTCAGACAAGAATTAAAGAAAAATGCGTATCGCCTCAGAATATCTATTTCAAAAGCTGCACGTCATAGAATAATAGAAGGCAAAACTCATGCTGAGAAAATGCAGCTGCTTACTGCTGACATTTTAAATGCCCCCTCGCACGTTTTTAAATTAACTATATAAATATTTTGTTTTGGCAAGAAAAGGAAAGTGGCAAACACTCTCTTATACTGCATAGACAGGTCCCTGTTCTTTTCTGCTTGTCATTTTCTACGAATTTCTCAAAATATTTTTTAGTACCACTCTATGAAGTTATCTAGAGCAATTGAGGTGCTTCTTAGAAAAACAGCCATAGTCCAATAATTCAAATTTCGTGGTTAATATCGTTATATATGTTTATGAGGTTGCCCATCGATTGGTTTACTCGGTTTCTGCAAAAACGGCCCTAGTCCACAGTTATAGCGTCGAAAAGTTTGAATAGTTCCACAAAAACAACCATAGTCCGCTTGGGTTTCTACAAAAACAACCATAGTTCTGGACAATGGTTGTTTTCACTGAAAATCAGTTGTTGAAGCATAAAACACAACCTTCAATAATAAAAACAGATTTAGTGTTAATTGGTGATTTCTTATAAAGATTATATATTTCATTATATAGGTTATATATTTCTTATAAAGATTATTGGGCCGTTTTCAGCACAAAATTTAATATTAAGTTTGGTCTCCCTAGATCTGACTTTGCACTGTTTGCGATCGCTTCTTCTCAAAACTAAATTTATCTACTGATTTAGATGAACGTCGAAGTATTGAAATGGAAAAGAATCTTCATCTGGCTAATGCAGATAGATTTTATGAAATAAAAAGACAATGTAAGATTAAAGCCAAGCAAGGGCTTGTTATGAGCATAAGCTTTGATTACATGCAAAATTTGCAAAATAGTAAACTAGTTTTGTTGCACTTTATTCTCAAATAGGAGATGTAAAATTAATATGTCATTAATATGTAATATGTAATATCAAATAATAATAATAATAATATGTACTATCGTTAATAAGTCACATATATTTCAGATTTTGCAAAATTCAGGCTATAAGGGGGCAGTAGCAGCAACCTGTTAATATTTCTAAATGTCGAAATTCGCTCGAGTTTTGAATGGTAGGGCTGAAAACACTCTGCCAAAATTCTGTGTAGCACCACGGATAAAGATATCAGGTTTTATTGAAAGTTGCATTGGAGCATAGCGGTCTTTAGCTCTGATGATAGATCAATATACTAGTATTTTTTGACGAAGTAAATGATCATAATGATATTGACCATGGTAATAAGTGTCTTCGATCTACTTAAATTCTCTATTTTTTGAGCATAGGCAATATGAAGTGGTATTTTTAAAACCATCATAAATGCGTAGTGAGCAATTTGAAACAGAGCGTTACATTTACGTTGAGTACCTACTTTTATAAGAATCTTTCTCATTGCTTCTACTGTGACTGTTCATACTCCCTCAATATCCATTACAGAATTGTGATATTGAGCAAAACAAGTTGCATTCAAATGAATACATCTACATTACTAATTACATCTGCTACACATATAGATTGTTTGACTTTGAACATCTTCTTTGTTCTTGTTTCAATATCAAGTAACCACTATGTATAGTATTGACGAATAGTGGCCACTTTTTGCACCCATGACACGTATTCGACAGTTTGCCACTACGTTCTCGCGGAGATTCAACACAAACACCCATATTTTTGTTATAATTGTAAATTAGAGGTATGTAAAATAAGGTATGTTGTTGATTTTCTTTTCCTTTTTGTCATATCTTTTTGCAGTTTTCAATGGTTCAACACCTTACTGCATGCTTATTGCCGTCACAACCGAATTGTCATTGCATCGAACAAGAGAAATTCGTATTTTCTCTCCAGATTTGCGTCAAATGCTCCCGTCTTTTTCTTAGCAATTGGATGTGTAGATTCTAGGTCATCCACTATTCCTGTTGTCACGAATGGTAGCTGTTGCAAAAAATCCTTTTTCTTTAAGACTTGCACATAATTTATATCAAAAAAGAAGTTGTCACGAAAAATATTATGATTATGGTTGTTCTCTACAATAGATAGTAGATCAAAAGCAATGCCACCTGCCAACCCACGTACTAATTTTTAAGGTTTGGAGGATACGCCTCCATATGGCATAACTTCTAAAGTACCTTTCAGCTGAACAAATACACAATAATTTGAAATCGAATCTTTCCGGTTTTCGTTTCAAAAACATTTTGCGTGAGTGCCGTCCAAAATATAGAATCATCTGTTCATCTGAGGATAAGTTGCACTAAAATACTGCATACTGCATGGAGTTTTTCATGCATGTTAAAAAATGCCGCAAACTTTCAAAATCTATCAGTTTTATAGAGCTTGATGAACATTTCTGAACTTGTTTGTAATCGTGCAGCTTTTCAATGTCGACTACATTGTCTTCTTCAACATACCATACAAATCAGCCTGTGGTAACGTGTGATCTAAAGTAAAAAAAAGAAATTCACAAGAAAGAAAACATACGCCCAGATTCAGTAGAGCTCAATTACAGTAAACAGTATGTATTATTTGCAACCAACCGAAACGTAGGTAAGATACACAACTTTTTTGCATCTGTGTCCTGCAAAAGTACGGGGATTTATGGTATTCGTCTCATATATTACGCTTTGTGCTTTGACGACTCTTTCTCAGGTGTTGCTTGATCATATCTACAAGGTTTCAATAGCATTAGTATCCGGACTGTTGAGAGTCACTTTAAAACTCGAAAATTATGATTTTCCATCTTTTGGTCGTTTTGGTGTGTGACGAGACCCACCATCCTGTTGAATGATAACATCGCAACCAGGATAGAGGGCTTCAAACTTAGTAACAACTTGGCGTAGTTTTCAGTTCACTATAGTGAAACTGGAAGTATTGAAGTTGTTGAAAAAACTTCTCATCGTCTAAGATTAATGTCTGATGGACGTCTAAGAATGTTGGTGGAAATTTGTGTGAATCGTTGTGTTACTTTAAGAGAGATTACGGTACTTTGGAATGAAAAAATAAATTTGGGAGTGTTATGGAAATGCTGTAAGTTAAATGGAAGTAAGGACACAAATCTGCCCTTTTTAAAAGTAATTTGTTATCTTTAAACTTTGATACATTGAGTGTTCCTTAACTATCTTTGTAACACAAACATTTTCTGTATTCACTCAAAAAAGCCAATTCTAACCGAGAAACAAGAAGAATGACGAGTGGCATGGGCTAAATCTGTAACGGCACAGTTATTAATGCTGAAATGTATCAACAAATTCTTAACGCTAACTTGTTACCAAGTGTTAAAAACCTTCATCTCACCACGATTTCATCTTTTAACAAAACGATGCTTCTTGTCACACATCAAAAACCACCAAAAGGTGGTTTGAAAATCATAATTTTAAAATTTTAGAATGGTTCTCACGCAGTCCGGATCTAAGTATTATTGAAACCTTGTGGCAGAAGATGAACAACTGAGAAACATACCTCCAAAAACAATTCCCATGAAGAATTTGAAATTATCAGAAATTGGGGCATCATTCACTTCAGAATATCGGAATCCCCAAGTTAGAAGTATGTCAGCCAAAATTCAAGCGGTGAATAAAGCAAAGGGAGATGTTACTTAATTGTGTTTTTGGAATGCTGCCCGAATATTTAGTTGAATTTTTGAAAATTGTTTTCTGCAGATCTTGTTTTTACAGAAGGAAATAGTTATTGGTAGAAAATGGTGTAATTTGGAACACTAGTTAGAAAAATAAAAATGGAATTCAAAAAGGCGCTGGCAGATTGAATTGTCTGATTTTTTATTTCAAAATTGCAACTGTCCGAATATTTAGTTGTTAGGGCTCTTACATGTTTTGTAAATAGATAATTCCTCCAATTGTTGTCAATATTGACTTACCTTTTGAAACGATGTAGAAATATCAATAAATTAGTATAGGTTTTATATTATGAATCTTTTCTTATTATAATATGAGTTAATCACTGGTAATGCTGATTTATTTTAGAAGTCATTTTTACTAGTTTTCTGTTTCGTCGCAACACGGGAATGACGGTTATTCTACAGGAATGATAATAATAAAACAACTAAGCAGGAAAAAATGTTTTATTGAAAAGTAAATAACTAAATAACATATTCTTTGACAAACAAACATTGGAAAAAAAGTTATAGTAAATCTGGGCACGTTCAAATACATCTAATTTTTCTGGAAACTGAAACTTCTGTTTCATCACAAAAAGTCACTATAACATAGAAAGGGGGAGATAAAAGGTGTCTTTTACACATAATAGCATGTTACTACAGCGCACCTATTAATTGTACGGTGCAGTTAAAGATGTTCCATGGAAATGAGGAAAATAAAACGTTACACACTTTATGTAGGGGAAATGTATAGAAAAGCTGTAAAAACCTATATTTTTTATACGTCTTAGATTAAAACAACATCAAGGATATACTTTGGTCATGCAGAAATAAATCGAGTCCCTTTAAAAAATTGGAAAAGTATATAATTGCTGTAAAACACTGGTTGGTTACATGCCATGGGAATGATAAATTGTTAATTAAGATACTGATTATTAAACAAAAATTGGTTATTTAGATAAAATATATAACTTGTTTTATGTAGAGTATATATAACTAACAATTTTAAAGAAAAAAAGTACTTTTTAATATTATTGTATACGATTTCTAAGCAGGATACTTGAAATATACATCGTTTGAGATATTTACCCAAATCTCACAGAGAAACATCGATAACTTATTACCAGAATGTATATTTAAAAGGCAAATTTAATCAAAGGTTGTTGATGAAACTACATATTTGCAGATAATAAAAATTTCTTAAAATATTATTGCAAAACACACATGAAAATGATCCGAAATAAAAAAACTAAACATATTATTAGTTGCAGTCAAGGTTGATCATGGCTGGAATTTCTATTATATTAGCATGATATATCTCAGGATATTATTTACTATTATAAACGCACAGCTGTTTTTTAATAAAATATTTTCTAAATTTGAGCTTTAACGCTTCTAATTTTAATCTTCTGAATTACATAGATGATTATATAGTAAATGATAATAATGGTTAACGCATGTTTAATTTAAATCAATAATTCCTTTTAATTTCTTGTAAAAACCTCAAACGTATTAGGAACGAAAAATGTAAGGCAATCTTTTATTACGATTATCTCCCATTTGCAGTGCAAAACCACCTACAAGTTTTAAATAAAATTCTGACGCATAAATGAAACGTATTATAAAAGTGTTTATTAAACAGTTTTACAAAATATAATATGTAGCAATTCTTGTCAAATGACGCAATCTTTACTCAGAAATACACTGGATACGGAAAAATACACTAAAAAGTAATTACACTTTAAAAATAACTACACAGGATTAATTAACTAATATTAAAAAAATGCAGAATCGACTACTTTCTGTTAAATTCGAAACGATTTTGTTTTTGAGAATAAAAGATAACCGTGATTTTATTCATTTTATTACTAATTTCCAGTTTAGACTTTAAATGATCGTTAACCTATAATAATAAATAAACCTATACAATTGAAATAGTTTTCATATAAAAAATACATATTAAAATCAACTGACCTAATTGGAACAATCGTAATAATTTAATATCTAAAATGTCCTTTAAGAGCAATCATAGTGTATACTGTATACGAAAATACGTTTATCGCTTAACTCAACTGTTTTTTTTTGTAATCAGAATTTTACCTTTGTACTAAAATGTATTACAGAAGGGCAATAAGAAATAAAAAACGAATCTGATATGTTTAATTAGGTATTGAAATGAAAATGCTTTCCTAATATTTCATAATTTCATAAAATCAATTATTTAATAGACATGTAAAACGTAGTTTCTAGTACAGTTCTAACATAAATACAAAACAAAACCCAAACGTATTTTAGCCATTATAATAGTAATATTGTAAATTTTAGCGTCGAATTCGATATCAACGACCTTAGAAACACCTTTAAGGACAAAATCTCATACAAATCCAATAAAAATTTTACGACATTTTTATGTTTATGGTACCTTAAAACTTATTTAAAACATTTTACATAAAATTCAGACACACATGAATGGAAGTAAAAGATTTATTAAGTAGCTTTAATAAAACATAATTATTTTTGTCACTTTAAATGACGCAATCCTTACTGAGAAACACACATAGTACTTTGACAACGCAGAGAGCTATATCAAATCCGCTTATTTCGAATTACTCCCAGATGTTAAGTCTTATGCAAATAAATCAAATTTTAATTATCATGGCCGCCATATTTCATCCGTCCTTTAAGATTTGCAAACGCTGACATCAAATTTGAAATCAGCGACTTGAAAAACCCCTTTGTAGAAAATTTCATACAAATCCAAAAATATTTCGAGTTTTATGATGTTTTATGCATATAGTATTTTAAATCTGAAAGCCTTTCAAATAAAATTTATACACATACAGAACGAAACTAAAAGTATTTATTACATAGCGTTAATAAAATAGAATTATTTTTGCCAGTTTAAATGACGCAATCTTTACTCAGAAATGCAGAGAGTAACTCGATACCGCAGACAGGCAAAGGAATTCAAGCAGGCTGGCCAATACTGAAAAAATAAATGGACGCTGTATAAACCTATAGCTTGCATAAAATAAACAGACGCTGAATAAACCTATAGCTTGCAAAAGACGCTGACTGATACCATCATTTATATACACTTATATACGCCGGACGCTGGGCGCTACGCTTTTGGTCCGGACGCATGGTAGGCCTCTATAGATATATATATATATATATATATATATATATATATATATATATATATATAGACTTACCCTCGCGGCATGTAATACAAGGTATCACTTTTAAAAACAAATTAAATGTTAAAAATCTTATTTCAAACATTTTACCCCTCAACGACAAAAGGGAAACATTTCATTGGCCGACAGCTCATAATGCCTTAGGCTGTATGCATTCCTTAGAAACAATCAAGTCACATCTTGTAGCCTTATCAGATGAAGGGATCATTGGAACCTTTCTACCTGTGAAATCTCTTGTTAGTAACTTCAATCGTTTTATTATTATTATTATAAATTTGACCGTCCTTATAAAGTATTAATTAATGCTAACCTGTATACGTATTTTAGCAATATAGATATTAAATTTATTTATTCTTTGCAACGGTCGTATTCTTTCGCAGGGGTATAATAAATACACCAAATTATCATATTTCTAATATCGCTGGTATGGCTGCGTTCCGTTTAACTGATAATAATAATAATGATGTTTATTTAGCATAAAATTTGCTATAACTTTGAATGTTTTTTTTGTAAAAATTTTCCCATTTAACGTAATTAAGGTATAATTTATATATTGTAACGAATAGTAAACCCACATATGACGTCATCAAACATTCTAGATATATGAGTCATCAACTGTATGACTCATCAATCAACACGTGCAAGTATGACTCATCGACACGCCTCATTGATGTCACTCACAGCTGCGTGTATGACTCATCATCACGCCATCGAATATTCTAGATGTATTAGTCATCGTATAGATATAAATTGAGATCGCGAGTAGAAGGGAGTTAGTTAATGTTTAACCGGCGTCGTGTTGAAATGTACTCTGAATAAATAAATGTTAATAATTATTGTAATACATAAATAGTTTGTTTTTATATAAATAGTCCTCATATAAATTTGTAAATACCTAGCATTTAAATAGTTTGTTAAATAGTTTATAGTTATAGTGTTTTTAATTAAGTGCATTGTAAATAATCTTCTCTTTATTAATAGGCGAATTTAAACAGCATTTTGTTACTATTTTAAAAAGAACATTACAATATTTTATACCATATCCTCCGAATGTTTCTATATCCGCTTATTTAATTACTAATCATATTTCCCTTTTGTACGTTCTGTCTTTTAAAACATTAAATTTATGCGAACCACCTAAATTTTAAAAGAGAGATAGATACCTTCCTGCAAAGTTATTTCTACCTGCGTTTTGTAATCGATATGTAATTTCTCTCGCTCGATATGCTATACTACGCTTCCGTAGAGAGTCATAGCGCTCTCGTAACAATAACATAGGCTTTGATAACGTACCCGACACCGTCTCTAATTTAGTAGACTTTACCAATAGTTGTTTTCTATAAGGAGAGAAATACAGTTGAAAGAAATAAAATGCCTTATATTTTGCGGCTTTATTCTACCTCGAGAATCTAACATAGCCCTAAAACAGATGATTATCATTTTTAGGTAAAAAACCCCTTTTCTAAATGCCAAAACTGAATGCGAGATTTTAATTAAAGATCTTTTGCTACAAGTTTTCATCTTAACAATTTGATTTTTGAGAATTTTGTAATAATAAAGTAAAATTATTTGTATGTTTGTATACAGGGTGGTCCAGACCACCCGTACACCCCTTTTAAAATGCCGGGGATTAAACATTTTTAACAAGACAATGGATGATCTTACTAATGTCGATGTGCTCTATCGAACGACGTCAAGATAGAACCCCCCCTGACCCCTGCTTGTAGGGGGTAAAGGGAGGCAACTTTAAAAGTTCAAATAGGAATCCCTAAATTTTATTGCATATTTAGATTCTACGCATCAAAATATGAATAATTTATTTAAAACATTTTTTTATCTTCGCAACAGGTGGCGCTATAATCGCCAAAAACCGATTTTTTTCATTTTCCGCAGTCTCTGGCATATTTACAGGTGCAAATAACAGTTTTTCATATTTTTTACTAAATAATAATGAAAAAGCTTTGATAATGTGTACTTTCATGAGAAAAGATTTTACACTACAATGAGAAACGGAAATTCTCTCCCTAAGGTGTTTTCGACAAACAAATTTTTTTTCTTGCGTTGTACGTGACCATTTTTTTCTGAAATTTTTAGATCGTTTTTGAACCTTAACGTCTACTTATTTAGATATTGGTTAATCTTTTTAATCTTTATCTGAATATTTATTGTAAGCATATGTAATTAATGTTTGCTTTTTTAACTAATAAAAATGATCAATAAAACATTCTAAATTGTAATCTGCTTTGTATATGGCAAAATATTATTTAAATCGTACTAATTTAATATTTAATTTTAGCAGAAAATAACTTGCTACACATCTTTGCTTCGTAAGTCTATTTAAATAGTATGTAATTGTTGAAAATCAACTGTTCAAATAAATAATTCTTATTTCACAATTTAAGATTTTATTCGTTTAAATTATTCTTACTTTATGGCCTGAGTGGACGAGATATCCATATTTTATCATTCATTACTATACGCTAAAAGAAAGATAACCACCGATCATTACTATACGCTAAAAGAAAGATAACCACCGAAATTTAATAGTGAATTACAAAGTGAATTTCTCGTCGGCAGATTTTTTTAATGCACCGTGACTTGACATGTTTTGAAGTAAAACCATCTTCCCCAGTAGATTCTTGGAAAATTGTTAGAATGGAATACAAATTCTAACAACATTTAAGGCAAAAAATTATTGTTACCACGTACAACGTTAGAAAAAAAAAAGTTTGTCGAAAACCCCTTAGGTATTTGTGATTTTCATTGTAACGTAAAATTTTTTCTCATGAAAGTACACATTAGCAAAGCTTTTTCATAATTAGTTAGTAAAAAATATGAAAAACTGTTATTTGCACCTGTAAATATGCCAGAGACTGCGGAAATGCAAAAAATCGGTTTTTTGGGATTACAGCGCCACCTGTTGCCAAAATAAAAAAATTTTTAAATAAATTATTCATATTTTGATGAGTAGAATCTAAATATGCAACAAAATTTAGGGGTTCCCATTTGAATTTTCAAAGTTGCCCCTCTTACCCCCTACAAGGGGGAATCAGGGTGTTCCATTTTGGCGTCATTCGAAAGAGTACATCGACATTAGCAAGATCACCCATACCATAATGAAAACTGTTAAACAAAAGAAAACGCTAAACATATTTAATTTAGACAGCGATGTATCTACAATCTGACAATGATAGAAAACACGGTGACTTATTACCTAGTCTTGTCGAACAATTCTGAGCGGTCCTTCTTCCTGCGGTAAAACTAATGTTATGTTAGGTCTACTGATTAGTGAAAACGGATTAAAATTTGAAAATATCTACCTGTTTGCCAAATCCTTATTTCAACCGAAATACGAATTCTTAAGGGAAGTTATGAAACCTATTAAAAACATTGGTTATCAAGAGTTTAGTAAAAACGATGACGTAATCAGTCCTAGCAACATCAAGCCTAATTCAGTATTCATTTTCGACGATATTATTTGTGACAAACAGGAAAAAAATTAGAGAATATTTTAGTATGGGTAAAATTGTTATCTGTATCATAGTACAGCACTCTCTCGCCTAGCTGATCCAGATAACTATACAACTTAAGTCGAGCCTGTGCAGTGACAAATGCCGCGATGACCACGTTGACTGACGATAGAAGATCTGCTGCTTCCTCCTTATGTTGCCAGTTAACCGCAATCACCTCGTCATTTATCTCCTGCACGTTGTTGACTTCTACGCTAGGGTTTGAAAGTAAATCGAAAAACTCCTTGGGCTCGTTGATAATCGAAGTTTTTGGCTGGTTTTCACGTTGACCAAATTTCCCTAGAATACAATTATTATTAAGTAAAGAAAACTACGTAAGGCTAGTGTACTTACCCCAAAATGAATTTAACATCAACTTGGACAACGATCTCAATCCGGGATTCTTCACGATTTTCGACGATTCCAGGAGGACTCCTTCGTTCAAGACATACTCATCAACGTAGGCTTGTTTTCGGACTTTATCAACTGCAACGTTATCGGAGCATGTTGTAGAGGGCCATCCGCTAGCTTCCTGCTTCATTTTCAGGAACTTATCTATGAATCCCGAAAACAAACCGCCGTCCATCGACTTCCTGTAATACTGGGTTACATTGTATGACCAGATCTCCTGTACATCTTGTATGATGTAACCCTTTCGTATCGCTGTAACCACCTCATCTACGACCCATGTTCCGCTAATGACTCGTTCAGCAACGGAATGATGACATTCTGCTTGGTTCAGGTCTTCAGCGCAAGTACGACATAGAGGGAACAGCAGCTTTTGGTGCATTTTGACGGGTAAGACCGGATGATACAGATCTTGCGGCGGTAACACTGTACATTTTATTACGCCGTTGATGTTTTCCAGGCCCCCTTTATCCCTGATTAGCTTTTCACAAGCCGCCTTGCCTACGTAAACTTCCGGATGGCCAACTGGGAATTTGGCGTACTTGCATACCCAGGGGTAAAGGGAGCATACGTCGACATACCGGATCTTTTCCCCGTCTTTTGCAACCCTCTTTAATTTTGCTGCCCCTATACGTCCGCCGTAAAAAGCATCACGCGGATTTAGCGGTGTGTTTAAGAGTATTGGATGCTTCTCTAGCTGTTTCATCTCAGGTGTTAACTTCTTCCTGAAGTCACACTAACATTGTTCGGTAACATCGTAACCCATGGATTTGAATTTTTCCGTTGTAGCCTGAGTTTCCTCATAACGTATATTCATAGTATCAGCAGGGTCGTTATGTAGAGGTTCATCACGCCTAGTGATGTAGCAAGTAGGACAGCCGTGGTAGAAGCAACCATGGAATGGGAATATTTGTCTTTCATACAGCCCGTCTACCTTTTGACCACCCACGATAACTTCTCTGTGTCTGCCTGCATGTTGAATTTGTACTCCTCGTTGCTGTTCCTCCCACAGCAACCATGTCTGCTCGGCGGTAACCACCTCTCGGGATGATCCCTATGGTACTTTCTTTAAGGAATTTCCTCCGGTACATAAGGTTGCAGGCAGAGGCTATGGTGATGGCTTCCTTGAACGGGTCAACATCGCATTCTTTAATAAAGAGATTTCTAAAGTGGATACAAGCTCTCTTTAAAATATCAACGTCGGTTCTGCAATACTCGACTAGGTCACGTTGCATATCGAACTCTGTGTCCCTATTTGCATCGTACCACTTTAGGAACTCTTCACGAGCTTTTGGCTTCATAGTATCCGGGCTGTAGAATTTGACGTCGGGTAATGGGCCGATATAGTTGGCGTTGGCTTCGGTGTTGAATAGGTGCGGGAAGTATCCTTTGGGAGCTGGTAGATCGAAGGCTTTAGGCAACTCTGCCAGAGCCATAGGGAAAAAGTTCAGCGAATCTATGAATTTTAGATTATCTAATTCAAGTAGGAGAATTTTTGTACCACGCATGATGAGTTCTGGTTTTATTGAGGTGTTTGTAATAACGTGGTTTAAAATGAATTGGGTGTCAAAAGCTTGCCCGTTATGAGCAATTGCTATGACTTTCTTAAACTTCTTCCTTACCTCTAACAGATACGTCATAAAACCCTCTATACATTTTTCTTTTAGGATTTGTTTCCGCACACCGCATTTTTTTCATATCAGCATACCCGGAGAATCATAACATTCAGGGCAAACCTGCTGGAAAACGCATAAATCTGCTTCGTGTAGTTTCACGTCGGGTGCAATTTCCTTTTCTTGACGGGTCTCCAAGTCAAAGAACACGAATAGAACGTCTTGCTCCCCAGCCATTTTACCCGATGGTTGTATGTAGCAAAAATGATTCTCCGGCATATGGCTTTGGCACATCTTACAGTAGATTTTTCCGCATACATGAGCTTCTGTTCTGGTTTTTAGGTTTATAATCCTAAAACAGACTTCACACTTTTTAACGCTCTGACACATTTTACCTCTGTGTTTGTCAAAACATTGCTGACTTTTGAAATCACGTCTGCAGTCCTGACACCTGATCATTTGGGCATGTCTTACACATGGCGGAGAACTACCGCACCCTATACATGACTTCTCGCACCTATGGTGATTCTTAACGTTATAAGGGACGTGGCAGTGCTCGCAAAAGTATATGCAGGCAAAGGCTGAGGTCAGAGAGGTGATTACATTGTAATGGCCTTCATGGTACAGGAGATTTATCTTCTTCTCAGCATCAACAGCACCTTCAAAGATCACATTGCGACCCTTTGTACCGTAGCTATACACCGTGATCTTGTAGTTAGGGGCCAGGAGCTGTTGGAAGAGTCTTAACTCGTTGACCCCTGCTCCCTCTGCTGGAATTACAGTTACATCGACTCCTCGTATCAACTCCTCAGCCTTTATTTTTTGCGTACCCTGATTATCCCTTACCTTCTTGTGTGCTGTTCTCGGTGCTGTTATCTACATGAGCCTTAGCAACAACCAAAGCCTTGGGTAGGCAGAGGTTGTAGTTGTTTTTAATACTGACAATCCCTCTACGTTTGCTACACTCTTCAGCGAAGGAGTTATAAATACCTGCACGTCTGGGTCCCTGTCCTGCAGGTGGTATCACGATCGTGGCTATTAATCTAAACGTATCAGAGCTGAGCGCTTCGGGATCGGACTGTAGGATGCTCTCTAGTATGCCCCAGACATCGTTAAACGTGATTTCATCGGCTCTTTTGAAGTCATGTAGCCTGGCAGTTTTTGTTTGAAGCTATCGAATTCAAATGTAGCCCCAATTTTATCTGAAGACTGTGCTCGATTTAATAAATTCGATAAGATTTGGTTAACGGCCGATTTAAAACAGTCCAAATGGTCTACGCCGTCTGGTGCATCGTTGACTTTAAATACCACTCTGTGTTTCTGTGTACCAAACTTCTTTATACTGAACACACTTTCGTTGATTACTTTGTAGAGAGAAGACATGATTACTTTGTTGAGAGAAGACGGGATAAGATGTATGTATATAGGAACTGTAGTCAATCTGAAACAAATTTTAAAAATAATAATTGCAGTCTCATTAGGGAGGCTTACAGAACATTAGGTATAGAAGGGAAACAGGAATGAACACAGGGTGTGCGGTCTCACACACCGTATTTTAGACCTGATCCGCTGTGTTCGGCTAGGTAAGTACTCTCTGAGCACACGGTATAGAGGTAGAAATATAGTTAAAACATAAATATCTTACCAATTGAATTTCAGAAGAAATAAGGGAATAATATTTCTTATTAATATGGAATTCTAGACGATCTAAAAAGTCCAAAATAATTAGTTTTCATAAAATAATTAAAAAATTAAAACACTTACATGATTGATTTCAAATAAGGAAAATTAATATTTCTCAAAGATACGAAATTGTATACGGTCTAAATGGAAGTTAATCTATAAACAATCGTAAATCAACAGTTTTTAAAATATAAGCAAAAATAGAACATACCTGATTTTAATATTGCACTAGATGTAACTATCTTGATGATTCGAAGAACACTTTTGGAATGATTGGGAAACAGAAATTTCGTGGTTTTTATACTAGTTTTCGACGTTTGCGTAATTAGTACGTCATGAACATTATTATTTTTAAAATAACACAAATAAATCTGTTAGTTATTATAAAAACACTTTGTCTTAAGTAACAATAATAATAAATTATTGTTTTAAAAAGTTAATGAAGCGTACATCAAATCTCTATGATTCATTTGAAAGCAGAAATACTAAACAAGTGACTATATTGAGATTCCTTGAAGTTTCTTTATGATTAGCTCATGCGGAATAACACAAAGGATGAGTAATATTTCTTGGTTAAAAAGTTAATGAAGCGTACATCAAATCTGTCTACATTGACAAAACAAGTGACTGAGATTCCTCCTAAAGTTTCTTTATGACTAACTCACTAAATTCCTTTGTCTGTCGTATTAAACAATACATTTTTAGTAGATAATTGTAAATGAAAAGATGCTAAGATAATAATTACATGACCATCATCGATTTACTTGTAGACTGTATTTTAAATGTTTATGACGTTTGGATTTAAACATGCCAAAATGCAATAGAGATAATCCGACAGGTGATTACCTTGTATACTTGAAAGTAGGTTAGTTTGTACGTAGTTTCATGCAAAAACATTTAGTTTGAAAGTAACTTCTTAAACAGTTTTAGCTACAGATAATTTTTTCTGAATTTTAAAATAATGCTCTACAGTATTCTATATTCTTAAAAGTTTCATTTAAATAAATTTTTATGAAATCATAACGAACGATGCTAATTGTTTTCTTTCAAATTAGATTTTGCTTTACTTGTAAACCGTATTTTAAATGTTTATGACGTATATTTAAACAGGTCTAACGCAACAGAGATAATCCGACAGGTGATTGACAGTAACTTTTAGAGTTACTTTGTATAGTTGAAAATAAATTTTTATTATTACGTTTCTACATGTTAAATTGTTTTCGCAGAATTACATGATGACCTATAGATCTATATTTAAATATCAAATAGGAATGATTTATTTTAAAACAAATTTATGAGGGAGATGACAGATGCAAATGATATATAAAAATGAGATATGAGTTATGTAAATGAGATTTAATTCGTGAATGCTTATGAGAGATGAGAGAGGTGAGATATGCTAATGATACCGCGAATTAATTTAATTCGAGCATGCGTATGAGAAATGAGAGGTGATATATGCTAATGATACCGTGAATTAATTTAATTCGTGAATGCATATGAGAGATGAGAGAGATGAGATATGCTAATGATACCGTGAATTAATTTAATTCGAGCATCCATATGAGAAATGATAAATGAGAGATGAGATACGTTAATGATACCTTGAATTAATTTAATTCGAGCATGCATATGAGAAATGAGAGAGATGATATATGCAAATGATACCGTGAATTAATTTAATTCGCGCATGCATATGAGAAATGATATATGTAAATGAGAGATGAGATATGTAAATGATACAGTGAATTAATTTAATTAGATCAATTAATTTAATTCGCGCATGCATTTGCGAAATGATATATGTAAATGAGAGAGGAGATATGTAAATGATACAGTGAATTAATTTAATTAGATAAATTAATTTAATTCGCGCATTTAATTAGACCAAGCCTCATTTGAATATTAATTAGATCGCGGATCATTTGCATAAAAAGGGTGGGGGGCTGGCCAATAGTCCCTATACCTACTAACCTATGCAATTTTTCTGAGTGTATGAGGATAGTGCAGCGGCATCCAGTGTTGGGGAAGTTACTTAGAAAAAGTAACTAATTAAGTTATTTCGTTACTTTACAGAACAGTAACTGAATACGTTACCAATTAAAGTTACTTTTTTTATTAACTTTTCCTCTAATTACTTGTAATTATTTAGAATTAAAAAGGCAGTTGTAAAGAAGTAACTGGTTTATTCTTTAACTAAAAGTTTATTATTTACATTGTACTTCATTGTAGTGCAATAAGTGAGGTGATAATTAATGTGATAATTTTATTAATAATCATTTATTATTGTAAAAATTATTGGCTTTCAAAAGTAATTGTTTTCAAAATTATTGTCTGATAATATTGTTCTTTTTACGTGAAACACATCCTTCCCTAAACTTAATAGCCTTTCTATCGGAGCGCTAGATGGAAGTCCAGTATTATATTTTATAAATATAATTTTAATTTTATGAAATCCTTGTTTATTGTTTCCAGCCTTATTTAGTGGAACTCCATAATCATGAAATAAATAAAGAGAAACAAATATGTACATGGGCTATTTACAACCAACAATACAACAACTTTTACAAAAAATGCATTTATTTAGAGTAAAACGTTTCCAGTATTGTTCTCCATTAGTAAATGCAATTATAGATGGTATAAGTCAAAGGTATTACTTTAATAAAAAATACAAGAGAATTACAATGACACAAGTTTTTATTTTAGGTTTAAAGAAGTATTGAAGAATTCCGCATAAACTTTGGCAGCTGTTACTCATCCATATTTTAAATTTGATTGGATAGATAATAATGTGGATCGAGAGAATGCAACTGAATTATTACAAAACGAAATTGCTAATTATGCTGATGCTGATCCTGTATCATCATGTTCCAACTCCAGTCCTCAAATTATGAAGAGAACAGTTTTTTTTTCTTTTAAATCTACAAAAAATACCAGGGATTTTAATGAAATTGAGAAATTTATTAACTGTAGCTCAACAGACGTTTCAATGTTAAATGGATTTCATAAACATGAAATAAATAAAGATTATTAAAAGTTTCACAGTTTTATTAAAATACAACCTGACAATATTGTTTCGACAGCTATGCTGTCATTATCAAAGGTAATACAATTATAAACAAACACGTCGCTAAGGTAGATACAAAATAGGTAACTAGATAAAATAATAATAATAATCATAATTAAATATCTAATACTTCTAGTAACGGAGAATTACTGAACTCAAGTTGTTCATTCATTAAAGGTACCCTGAGTTTGTGTTTGTATATCTCAAAGGTTTCTAAAATGTCTAATTTGCGTTTGTTATTACAAAAATGTAGGAATTTAATATTATTTTGAGGAGTCATTGTGTGATTTTGTTCTAAAAGGTGTTTGGCGTAATTCGATTTTTCAGGATGTTTATTTTTGTAATGACGTACGTGTTCTTTATATCTTATGTCAAAATTTCGAAGTGTTTGTCCAATATATACCGAACTACAAAAAGAATAATTTAAACGGTAAATGCCCGATTTCATGATATCATGTGTTCTGTCTTTAGCATTAAATAAAATTGAAAAAGAGTTATTGTTGGTTTTAAATGTTATTTTATAATTGTTGGTTTTTCTTAGTATATGTGCAATTTTTTCTGATATTTTGCCAAAATATGGTATAGATATATAATTTGTGTCTTCTGTTTGATTGTCAATGGGATATATTCTTTTGATAGCTAACCTATAATCTTTTTGTTTAATTAAAGTGTCAATCATGTTCGGATTATAATGATTTGCATGTGCTAGTTGTTTAATGGTTGATATCTCTTTGCTAAAATCTGATTTTGTTAGTGGAATAGTTAAAGCTCTGTGTACTAATGATCTGTATGCAGCTATTTTATGTGTATTATGGTGACAAGATTCATTTGGTATTGTTATGTCTGTTTGTGTTGGTTTTCTGTATATGGAAAATTCAAATAGATTGTCTGCGTTAATCTTGATATTTAAGTCTAGAAAGTTAATAGCCCTGTTTTGTTCTGTTTCTAGTGTAAATTTTATATTAGGGTGGATACTGTTTATAAGAATTAGAAATTCATTGATAACCTCAAAAGAACTGTCAAAACAAGCTAAAATGTCATCAACATAACGAAACCAGAAGATAATGTGTTTAGAGAGGTTTAATTCAAATATTCGATCTTCAAACTTAAATATAGTCCATAAATATGTTTTCAATTTTATATTCTTAAAATGTTTCTTCGTTGTTCTTAGCAAGAATGTTATAGCGAATATTTCCTCTTAATCGTCTACAAGCGATGACGGCGGATTGTCGTTGCAGTGAAAAGCTTTCTATCCAATGGACCGTCATCCCCAAAAAACTTCTAGAAATGTTAAAAAAATTAAAAATAGTACTAAGTTGTTGATTTCGGAATTTACCTGTCATACATTCTCCACATATCTGCCGTTACAGCTACAGTCTAGGGTTCTCTTAATTTATCAATTAGGGCTTCTTTCAACGTGTTGAAGGACTGATTTATATAAAAATTTTCCAAGGCTGCCTTTCTATAAACGAAAACGGTAAAACCGCTTGAACTACTAAACGCTCCGTAATTTTATTTAACTTTTGTTGTGTAATATCTACTGAGCGATGGAAAGCCGTTTCTAGAGTTTGCTATCGTTTCGGCTTATTTTCTTCTGATATCACTTTTATGCGCTTGCAATCAAATATAGCAGTATCCATTTTTTTAAAAGAAGATGTATGCATGGACTCCAAAAAATATAAAGAAAACTACTAGAATATATAATTTGAAGCGGATGAAACAGAACATGAAAGAATTTTTGTTTGGGGCAAACACAATTTACAAAACACATAAAAGTTTTTCTTTGAAGTTCTTAAGTTCAAAGTATTTTTCATAACCTGGCCACGGTAATTTTTGGCCACTTCCCGCACATCTTCAAAATCATCGACTTCTTCGAAACGATTCATTTTTACTGATATTTGGAGTTAAACAGAAAAGCAATAAAGCAAAGCAAAACTAAACGCACAGATCGAGTGATGAATTTGAAGTGAGAATTTACAAATTCTGACAAAAAGTAAAAATGCGTTGAATGAATTGGTATTCAATATATAATAATTGTTAGGTTTTCACCTTTTGTTAATAAGCGGGTTTCTCTTTAGCCTACCTAAACATGTCGAAAACCACAAAGCATAAAAACTGTTAAAGAAACTTCTTGTCATAAATATTGCTTTCATATTATTGTATTGCTTTTGTTACGAGATCGCGTGTTAATTATTTACAAGGGGATTCAAAAACAAAATAAAAACAGTTCATTGAATAAATGTAAACATACTAATATATATATTGGAAAAAAATGATAATGAAAACAAATGCAAAAGTAACACAAACAAACTGTAAATGATAATATTATAAACTTACATAAAAATTAAAAAAATAAAATAAAATAATTTATAATTTAAAATCGTCGGTCAGGATAGACGTGCGGATTGGCCTGTCTCTGGAACAAATGAGAAATTGCGTGAGACTTCAATCTCAGTAAGTACGCACAAAATGGTTAATAGTTCTACGACGCGTCATGTACCTTGTGATCGAGAGTATTCATCAATTGCCCCTTCGGCAACATATTGAAAACAAAGAAAACGAGAGTCTATAATAATCATATATTCATCAAAGTTAGCTTGTCCAAGGGAGCCAGGGTGGTAGCCCGTATAACCAAAGTGCACTTCGGCATACACAAACAACAAAATAGGCAGTCGCTAAAACACGCAGTTTAACGAGAACCAGTAGCGCACTCAGTCTAGTAGTTATGCTGCCACAAAAACAACGGGGCTCCTCCTGGGTCCCAGCATTTAGCGATCAACTAAATGTAAGAGAGGCGCTACCCTCACGGACATCAACAAATAGTATTTCTCTTAATAGATGAATACTCCCGTGAAAGTAATTAAAGGAAAACATGCCATTATGTTATAAATAAAACATTAGCGTGCGGTACTTACAATATTTTATATCCAACACTTAAAACTTCAATTTTAAATAAACACTTAAATGATGTTATTCAAACTAAAAATTAATAAGATTGGTTCGACTGCTACATTCACGCACCCCACTTTACTAATGAATGTTTTAAAAACAACGAAAGAATGTTACCCAGCACCACAAAGGACATCTGTAGTAGGCTATCGGCGCAGGGTAGTGCTCGAAGCGTGAAATTGGGATTAGTTAAGCTTGTATTGGTTTCTTTTTCTGTAATATGTCTATGATTATTAGGGTGACTACAAAATAGGGAATGTGAATACAACACTTTGTCATATTATTTACAATTACATTGCCTTATCCTTTTTATTCTTTAACAGTTCAAATAAGTACCGAATGCTTGTAACTGCACCGAAATCTTCTTTGAATCATATTACTGACTTATATAAATATTATATTTTCAGGGAGTCTCCACTTAATTTATCGAGCAAAGCACGTAACTTCATAAATTTTGCAGATTTCTCTCAATATAGTGATATCATTAACAGCGATGGGCACATCTTGGATATTGTTTTACCAAATATGGAAATCAGTGTCGCCAAAGATACGAATGCTCTAGTTCGAGAGGATCTTTTGCACCCGGCACTTAATATCGCCTTTCAAAGTAGTTTAAAACCAAATAAAGTACTTGTTCCGATTAATAAGCATAAATATAACTTTAAACGGGCTAATTTTGAATTGATGTATGAAAAATTTAGTTAACTGGAGTCGTTTAGACCAATGCGATAATGTAAACAAAATAGTACAATGTTTTTATGAAATTATTAGAAGTATATTTTACAAGACCGTGCCATTATCTAAAAAGAATAAACAAAAATTCCCGGTGTGGTACACAAAAGATATAATAAAATTGATTAAAGAAAAAGAACTTTACAGAAAGAAAAATCGATTAGAAGAATTCAAACTAGCTAGATCAAGACTTAAAGGTATGATTAAGAATCAGTACCGACAATATACCGAAAATGTTCAAATCAATATAAATAACAACAATGACATTTTATGGGATTATGTGCGTAGTAAGATAAAAGCATCTGGTATACCCTCAGTAATCTACTCAGATTCCGATATGTTAGATACAGAAGAAAAAATTGTGCAAGGTTTTGCTAGCTACTTAAGTGTATATGCAAACTCTGGGAGGCAGTTGAAAATTGGACCGAACATAACAAATACCAATGCAATTATATTAAATAGTGTAAATGAAAATGAAGTAAAACTTGCTATAAAAAACTAAAAAATCTGTAGAAGCCAATGAAGTACCGGTGTATATAGTGCATATAAGATCTTTAATAAATCTCTCAAGCAAAGTACTTTTTTAACTGAGTGAAGGATATCCAAGATATGTCCTATAGGGAAGGGGGGATTTGATTCAGAACTACAGACCTATAAGTATATTAAGCGTATTTTCAACAGTTTTTGAAAGTGTAGTATACAAAAACATTTATTACCAGATTAGTAACACAATAGATATAGTTACATCAACATGGATTCGTTCAAGGTAGATCATCTACAGTGACCAATTTATGTAATTTAACACAAAATGCCTCGAATGCATGAGTAAAAGGGAGACAACTTGATGTCGTATATACAGACTTTTCTAAGGCATTCGACAAAGTTGAACATAGTATATTGCTAAATAAAATGTCGAAATCCGGTTTTGCTCATAACTTAATAAACTTTTTTAAAACTTATTTAGTGGACAGAATCCAATATGTCGAGTGTATGGGTCGTAGTTCTGAGTCATTTCTTGCTTCCTCAGGTGTTCTGCAGGGCTCCAATCTGGGCCCACTGCTGTTCATAATATTTATTAATGATATCCAATATTGCTTAAAAAACTCTGAATACTTAATGTACGCGGATGATTTCAAGTTGCTTAGAGAAATTACTTCAGTAGAAGACTGTAGACTATTACAGTAAGATCTCTGTGAGATTCAACAATGGTCTGTAATTAACAAATTACATTTTAATATTAATAAATGTCTAGTACTTACCTTCACACAAAAGACATATTATATTAGCTTCCAGTATAGTATGGCTAATAGAATACTTACTAGCAAAAATGAAACTACAGATTTAGGAGTACTTTTTGATGTTAAATTAACTTTTAATAATCATATGATTAACAGAGAGAATAAATGTTACAAATTATTAGGCTTTATTTTTCGTATAACTAAAGATTTTCAAAATATTTATTTCTTTAATAAGATCGAAATTGGAATATGCCTCTGAGATATGGAATCCGTATTATATATATCAAAAACTTAATATCGAAAGAATCCAAAAAAAATGTTTCAACTACTGTTTTTAAACAAAATCATCGTAATCAAGAAGGTGGATATATATAATGAACTGCTGCAATATTTTGGTGCAGACTCTCTGGAAAGTAAACGCTTTAGCCAACAAATTATTTTCTTATATACAAAATAGTAAATAACGTAATTAGTGATCCTTCACTCTTAAAGCAAATCAACTTTAATACTTTATTAGTAAATTTGTGTAACCCTGTAACTTTCGTATGTGAATGTTCGAGAACAAATTATCATTTAAATTCCCCTTAATTAGAATTTGTAATGCTTTTAACAAAATCAATGTTGAAATATATATTTTTGGCATGGCGTTAAGTCAATTTCGGAATGTTTTAAAAAATTCTTGAATTTAATTTAGTTAAATACCTAACTGATCTGCAAAAATGTTTATAGTTTTTAGTTTCCATTTGACATTTTGTAAATTTCATTAATTCTTTTTGGTATTACGACATACGAGTATATGTAAGCATTTTTTTTTCTTTTTGTAAAATTTCTTAACCTCATCTTTATTTATTTGTCTTAAAATGTTTACTTTTTTTACCTTGTTTTTTATAAATTTTAATAGAATTGTATGTGATATTACATATCCACATTTAAGTTGATTAATTTCTGTATTATTTGATACCTATCAATAGTATCAATTAAAATTTAATTATTTACATGTATTAACCTTAGTACTTTTTCTTTTCTCTCTCTTCTTTTTTTACATTTACATAATTGAATTGTTTATGAGATCGCATATCCACATTTAAGTATTATTTGTCTTTAGTTTAAAATGTTTTAATTAAAATTTAATTAATTATATGTAATGATTAACTACCTATTAATAGCATGCTTTTTTCTTTATATTAAGTTAACGAATCCACATTTGATTCATCTTTTGCCATTTTTTTAATTATAATTACATACTTAAGTAAGTTTTTTTTTACTCTGTAATTGGGATTTCTCCTGTTGAGTAAATAAAGCATATTATTCTTATTATTATTATTAAAATTTAACATACAAATGGTTACTCAGCAATATGAATGAGCATGTGCTGTTGCAAATGCGTTTTCCGTATGCATTTATAATTACAAATACTACAATTAAATGGTTTCTCACCACTATGATTGAGTATGTGCCATCGCAAAATTATTTTCTCTGTGCATTTATAACCACAAATATTACACTCAAATGGTTTTTCACTACTATGAGTAAGCATGTGACTTTGCAAACTTGATTTCTGTGAACATTTAAAACTACAAATATTACACCCAAATGGTTTTTCACCACTATGGGTAAGCATGTGATTTTGTAACGTTGTTTTTAATGAGCATTTGTAACTACAAATATTACATTCAAATGGTTTCTCACCAGTATGAGTGAGCATGTGATTTTGTAAACTTGCTTTTAATGAGCATTTATAACTGCAAATAATGCACTCAAATGGTCGCGGCATATTTCTTTTAATCAGCGATCGTTACATGTTTACATATGGTTGTTTAGTAGCAGGAACATGCAATGAGTTTGAAATTTGGCTTGAAAAATCATTTACAAGTACGTTTTACATTTAAACTTTGGGGTAGTTTCAATTACTAATTGTTGTTGCCGCTACACTTTGAATTGCTACAACAAAGGGAATATATTTTAGAATATAAGTAGATTATAATGGGAATTATATATAAGTTCTGGCATAGCCTATATACAGTAGCCAATCGATTAGATGAACTAATTAAAAGCAAGCGTGTTCATATAAACGATATGTTCACTCAATTGAATGTACTGTTTAAAAAGAGTTTATTATATTTATTAACTTAAATACATTTTATAACAGAACAACACTGTCTGGTATGCAAAAATTATTACCGAGAGACTATTCATACATGAGAATTCAGCAAAGGAAATCATATACTTCACTAATTTATGCTGTTCATTGAATCGAACATTTTATTGTTTGAATTTTTGCTGTTCATATAAACAAACTGTTCATTTAATAAGAGAATTCACTTCAACGAGAGGTTAATGTATATAGCGTAGAATTAGCGTAACAAAACTACTGTAGACATTTGTGCTAACATACTATTGAACGGTTACTGAGTTGAAAACACTTGCAAGCACTTCCTTAAAAACCACAGTGAAATAATTTAGGCTTACATAATCAGCTACAATACAGCCTTTCCATGTAAAAGATGTTGCAGTGGTTGGACACCTGCATACATGTATCTATGTAGTGTATTAATAGGTGTTGCAGCAGCTGCAACTAGTAAAAGAACTTTAAGGTAAAATATTTTGTAACATTCACAAAAGCACTTACTAATTCATTGAGATAACCAAATTGTTTCTAACCTTTCCATAAAAACACACAATTGCTGCTAATGCAATAGTATTGTACTTAATACTGTTACTTATGTTATAAGTAATTACCTATAACATTATAAGACGTGTGTATTCGTGACTCATGAAAAAGGTTTCAGCTACTGTAGTACAATACTGAAGTCTGAAAGTGCATTGAACTGACGCTCTGTCAGTGGCGAGATTTCTAAACCTAATGGACTTTCTTATGGATCTACATTGTAGCGCCGTGATTGGCTGTTTACGTTCCCACTAGTGGACGGCCTTCGGCGCTTCGAGAAGTTTCATAACCTGCTTGCCTTCATCTTTACAATATAAAAATCACAATAATTGGTGTCTAGTATTTATTAAATACTGTCGTGTTGTTGCGCTATGATTGTTGTGTGTTAATGATAGTGTTAATCGTACGTAATAATAATGGTACGTGATTTCCAGTTTTATGCTTTGCTAGATGCTACCCCTTATTAATATTTCTTATAACAAGTGCTTGTGCTTTATATATTTCTGTGGATTATAATTAGTTTTTTGGATTAAATGGGTATTTATTGAGTAATTAGATGACTACTTTATCTGTAGATGCATTTAAATGGTTTTTCTCCAATTCTCCGAAAATATGTATCATGATTTCTTTTTAATTTAATTTTTTATTCAACTTAATTAATCGTCAGATTTGAATTAAGAAACTTGTTACTAGTTTGAAACAATTCGATAGATTTAATAGTTTCCTGTACATATTATCTCACACACGAACTATAATTTATTTTAAAGAGCTTTACATTAGATTTCCTTCTTTTTTAATTTAAAATCCTTAATAATGTACTGATGACATTTATATTTTTTGATATATTCTGCAAGTTTAAAGGCTTTTTCCTTGCAAGCAGTGGTGATTAACTTCGAAAATTATTTAAAATATTGATATTTATGTCACATTTAATATTAAAATTAGTCCTATTTACATAATAAATTTCTAAAAATGTGAATGGCCACAATTTTCATAATCATTTGAAAGAGATGATGGGTTCTGATAATTCTAGCAAAAAGTTTAGTCGACCCTGCTGTTTAAATTATTGTGACACAGTATTCGACAGCACGAAATCGATTATATTATTTATTTAAAATATCAAAGCTTCTTTTAATAGTTAAACCTTTAAACATCTATCGTTATAATTAATTCTAATTAATTAAAACGACTTATTAATTAAACTATTATTAAGTCACAAAAAGGATTAATATGCACTCTACTATAAAACAACATTGAATTTATCTAAACACGTCAGTTGTTATGATAGTTTTTATTTCATATTTGTGCGCCACAGAAGCTGACCAATCACGGCGCCACAATACACGTCCGTAAGAAAGTCCATTAGGTTTAGAAATCTCGCCTGTCAGTGTTGCCAGAGTCTAAATTAAGATATCGGTAGAATAGGACTCTAAATATCGATAGATTGGAAAAAAAATCGGTATTTTTTCTTGATCTGAGTTTTAACGCAATTTTTATAGATATGTTTGTTACATAAAAAATATCACATAACATACAAGAAATAAAACATTTTTCAATACTAGAAATGTATTTATTACAAAACGAACTAACAAAATTATATACAAACTTAAAGAATACGATGCACTCAACTTTATGAATTATACAGTGATTTGCCACCCATTGCAGCTAAGTGCTTTTTTTTCAATCTGAAAATTATAGCAGGTTTGATATTTAATGTATCTTCTGGTGTGAAGAAGTCCCGAGATAGTTTCATTATTTAATTTATTTCTTTGTTTTGTTTTTGTTAAATTGATATAAAAAATATTCTTTCTATATTTGCTGAGGAATGTGGGAGGCTTAAGATTGTGAAAACAAAATTTACTAATATTTTAAAAGCTGGTGTGTCATCCTCTAATTTCATATATTTAACTTTTTGCCAAAAACCTACAGCGTCATTAGGAAATGTTTCAATTTCTTTGCAGTTGCGCAAAATTCGACATTCTGTATCTACAGCTTGTAAATCATTATTGCGAATTACGTTTGGAAATAAAATCGCTACGTCAGTTATTGACTGAATTGTTCCCAATTTCACAATAGCAGGATCTAAAAATTCAAACTTTTTTATAGGGTTATTTTTCAAAGAAAATCTTTGAATAATCTGATTACAGGCTTCGATATAAAAATCTAAGCACCTAAGTCGAAAGAACTTCAGTTGATCTTGAGAGAGATTTATTTCAGAAATTGTTTTCTGTACATTGGCACCTAAATAAATTTCTTCTATTTGCAAAAAATTTGCTGGATTCTTAAAATCAACATTGTCAAGGACAGTATTTAACAAATAATTCCGTTTTATAAAACACTCAAAAATAGTTTTTATGATGTTGCTAATATTTTTATAAAGCAAGTGACTTTTCGGATCCTCGGCCTGCATCTCTTTGTTTAAAGTGTTAAAAAATGGCAAAACAAAATCCAAAAACTGCAAAAATAATTTTGTTAGAGGATCATTTAATTTTTGTAAAATATTTTCAGATACTAGTAAATCTTTATTGCTTACAGCATCTATAAAATAAAGCTTTAATGCTCCTAACTGCTCCAAAATTCTGGAAACAGCTGAATGGACTGACAGCCAGCGAGTCTGAGATGGGTGTAATATTTTTTTTATTTTAAACTGCAAAAATTTTAAACTGAGCTAGTTCTGCTGTTCTTTTTGGACTGGAATTAAAATAGTTAAAAATGTCTCTTGTTAGGTCTTCGACAAATCTGGGACTTTTTCGGCAAGCATAAAACGCACAAAGATGAAATGAATGACATATACATTTCATAATATGTAAGTTAGGAACATCTTTTTGTCACAAAGACATCACTGAATGATGTTCTCCCATCATAACGTTAGCTCCATCCGAAGCAAAACCTATTAAATTGTTTTTATAAGGAATATCGTGTTTTACAAAAAAAATCCAATATGTTCACGGAGAGTTATCGCATCTTCTTACTAGTAAACAGATGTGCTTCTCGGTACTCACATCGGTGGATTCGTCAGCTATTAAAGAAAACTTGTTATTCTGAAGATATGTTTGTAGAGTTTCAAAACTATGCCGGCCAAGTACATTTTTTATTATTAAAGTTGATTTTGTCCTTCCACATTCTAGGTGCGTTCCACAACTAGTTTCGGTAAGTGATCCATGATGGTGAATGGTAGATGGTGTTCTGCTAGAAAAGCACTTAATCGGATTTCGCCTGAAAAAAATAATATAATTTAAAATTACAATATATAAAGATGAACGTCTGACTTGTATCTTAAAGTTAATGCGTTTCAGTCTCAGCATAAGAACTTAACAATAAAAATGCATTTTTTCTAATTTTACATTAATACATTTATATACTTCTTACCTTCTTTTATGCTATGATCTAATGTAATTTTTGAGGCTCCCTGTGTTCCAATAAATGACGTGATCGATGGTTGACTTGCAATACTTTGAATCTTTTTAATATAAAATTGTCTTGCTTTGTGTTTAATTAGAGCGTCCTTTCCGCTGCTTATATTAATATCCTTATCACACGCTTTGCATTTTCCATATAAACTTCCTTTCAAACTATTTGTTAACCACCCCTTAAAATCTGGAATATTCTCCCAATCTTTTTTGTATTTTTGATCGTATTTGGCTTTTTTTCTTATGCCTGTACTGCTGCCCTCACCACCACTATCACTGGCACTAACGTCACTGTCACTAATACTCATGTTCAAATAAAAAAATCTCCAAATTTTAAATGTGTGTGTAAAACGACTAACCTCTCACAAACACAAACTTAATGCGAATAAAATAATGAAATAAATACAAGTCCAATTCCGATGTCCGGTAGTTCCCCTGTTTCATTTATTATAGCGGCTAGCGGTTCTGTAAATCCACGTAAATGCAATTGAGACGAGAGACGACAAATACGCTTCGGGAATTCCCCGAATCGATATTGCCAAGAAAATCGTTAATATATGCCCATTATTGGTAAATTTTTTTGGACAAATTTATGGGTTTTTGGATTTTACAGGAAGGAATAAAAAGATCGGTAGAATGTTAATAAAAATCGGTATATCGGTAGATCCTAGCCGAAATCGGTAGATCTACCGATAAATCGGTAGCTCTGGCATCACTGCGCTCTGTATGCCGGCAGTGTTGCCAACCTGGACGTAAACAGAAATAGTACACGGGCGTTTAAAATTATAGTACACTTGCCAAAAAGTATAGTACTCAAGTCAATTTTCCAACTGTTCGGAATGTCTAACGTAAATTAACTAAAGGACCTATTCTGTATCTTCTAACATACATGTTCTGGAACAGTAAGCGTTACGTTACATACGACGGTTATTCTGTATCTTACAGCGATGTAAGCTAACAATTATTAAATAACATATTGTATGTTATAGCGGCTGTTACATTATGGCTGCTTTCGACTTGCAATACAAAAGAAAACGCATATTCATTTAAAAAACTTATTTTTGCTTAACATACAAACATTACTAATTATAAATATTTATTTCAATAATAGTTGAAATGATGCATACCCCTACTATCCATTTTTTTCTAGAGTCCTCTGACTTTGAAAGCGTATTTTTCGGGAACTACTGAACCAAATTAAATATTTTAAAAACGAGCAAATAGTAAATTTATTTCTACATACGACAGTAAAATATTATATTTCTAGCTGGTATACTTTTATTTTTATCGGACGATACGCAATAAAAGGTACCCATTTTTAGGGACAATTTCATTGAACGTAAGTTAACGAATTTTTTTCTCAGAAAGTATATGTTAGAAAACTATGAGTTTTTGTAGGGGTTAGAAAGAAACCTTGCGATTGTTATCCTATTAATTGTCGGACAAAGAAGTGTTTTATTTAAGATTTATATGAAAAAATAGCGAACTATGCGTTCTTGTTTATTAATGGAGATAGCGTCAAATTTTTTTCGCTAGATCAACACTTTTCATATGTAGACATTGTTTTCTTTAAAGAAATGTTCTGAATCTTAACAATAAAAGTGCAATAACAAAAAAACCGTTTTTTGTCGAAACCGCTTGTCATCAAACATCGTTTTTTTTGTTTCCGCATTTTTATTATTAAAATTAGGAACATTTTTTGAAAAAAATAATGTCTACACATTAAAAGTGTTCATTTAGTGGAAAGAATTTAACGCTATCTCTATTATTAAACAAGAACGCAGAGTTCGCTATTTTTTCGCATAAATCTTAAATAAAAAGCTTTTTTGTCTGAAAATTAATAGCATAAGAACCGCAAGGTTTCTTTCTAACCCCAACAAAAATCTCATAGTTTTATAACATATACTTTCTGAGAAAAAAACTCGTTAACTTACGTTCAATGAAATTGTCCCTAAAAATGGGTACCTTTTATTGCGTATCGTCCGATAAGAATAAAAGTATATCAGTTAGAAATATAATATTTTACTGTTGTATGTAGAAATAAATTTACTATTTGCTTGTTTTTAAAATATTTAATTTGGTTCAGTAGTTCCCGAATAATATGCTTTCAAAGTCAGAGGACTCTAGAAAAAAATAGATAGTAATAGCAAAGAATATTAACCTAAAGGAACAAGAAGCGACACTTAAGGCGGTTCGTTTGATGTTTCCACTTCCCTTTTTCGTGACCTTCAAGCACGTCAGCCATTTTGCCAGGGTGCTATACAGCGCGCGAATTCACATTCGGTTCACATGCGAACAGCTTACTGACCGCTCCTCTGGCCCTCAGCTGCTGTTCAACTGACACTTCCAGTAAACATGCGCATTAGAAAACACTTTCACCCCATTCGCATTAGTGTCGCTTCTTGTTCCTTTAGGTTAATATTCTTTGGTAATAGCACACATTGCCCGATGGACGTTCTTTTTAGGTCCATTCTAGGTACGTATGTCCGAGGATATAAAATGGACGTCTGCTGAACACTCGCACAAGGACGTTTTTCAGAAGTACAAGAAAACACGTCCAGCAGACATTTGTTTTGAGTCCATAGTAAACCCTTAAGTCCCAGGACAAGATACGGACATTTGGCGGACGTTCATACGCAGACGTTTTTCAGAAGTAGTGTAATGATATTCATTCCATATTACCTCAAGAAGGCATTGCATGCTAAGTGATTGCCATGACAACAGTAATCAACAACAAAATATAAATAAATATCTCATAGAAGTTATTACATGTCTTTTATTGTCTTCTACAAGAGATATCATATAAGTAATGTACAAGACCACACACAAGCAACCTGTATTACCACATGGTCATCTATACGTTACATTGGTGACCCCGTAAGAAGAACTTAGATGATCAACACCAGATCTTCAATAATTCCATTGCTCTGGTTTTCTGTCTGCCGACAAACAAAGCCTGCACTCCTGGAATCTTGAAACGGTTATTTGATTATCTCACGCAAGCAGTCGACTTTCAGAAGTTTATAAATATCCTTTTTTATCATTTAAATAAGATAAGTAATCTATATTATATTGGGTACGTTTCAATATGGCGCAGTTAAAAGCAAATTTAGTTAAATTTCCTATTTTTGACAGTTCGCATGTACAAATGTCAATAGTCCTGATTAATCGATACTTTAACTTCCTATATATTGACAACGAGATTCAAAGATATAATGTTCTGATTTCAAACTTGCCATATAACATTTTACTTCGTTCTTCTCTTCTGTTTTGTTTTTCTTTAGATAAACCTACTTCATACAACCCAAAATCAAATACTATCTTTTCTCCCAAAGAGATTACAGATTTCTGGTTACAGCAAAATGATTCACCTGAATTTTTTGGTCTAGTTAACCTATTTAAAAACGAAATCATTTATCCTTATAATTTCATAAACACAAACTGTAATCAAATATCGCAAGATCCGTCACTCAGCGTAACTCAAAACGTCATTTATCAATGCAATATTCTTTCAGATGCACATGCATCCACTGATAGTTTCTGTATTAATAATTCTGAACATTCAAATTTTGAAAAGCATGGTTCACAGGAATCAAAATCTCCTACAAACATTCAAAAAACATCACAGTCACTTAGGGTACAGCTAAAATACAGCATATTGAATCCTAACCAAGGTGTTTTAAATCAGAAAATGCAAGAGCTTCCGAAGGCCGACGGTTTGGGGATATCAACCGCCGTATCTTCTACGAAGACTTCCTTGGATCCAGAAAATAATTCCTGGAATCTACAAACTGCAACACCTCCAGTTCCTGATGGAAATCACATCAATAACGTTCCTCAAGAACCAACAGCTACGACACCCGTAGTAACAGCTCCTGAAAAATGTCTTCAGCAATTATCGGACACAACGATGCCGACATCTCTCATTTCGCCATGGGAACGATGCCATAAAAAGAGATTGTTCTTGGATATAACAGGATTAATATCTTTTTTTCTTTATTTAATTTTGATGTTTAGTTTGTTTTCTCGGATAATCATCAATGAACTTCGCAAAAACCTTAAGCTTAAACAACAAAATTTTGTTATGTTAAAACGCGAAATTTTATGCAAAAATCACGAGATTAAACAGCCTTATTACCTCGTAATTAGAATAATGCGAACATTCGACTTTTTGCTAACCGAGAAAATTACAACAGTGCAACTGCTATTGACCGAACTCAAATTATCTTATCATAATAGCAAAATCCATTTCGCTAATAAACTTTTTCATTATGTGCAGTTTTCTGTGCATGTGTAACTTTCCAGTTATACACCATAAACACAAATGCAGAAATAACAGTAGTGACTTATAAATTTCCACGTGAGCCTTGTCAACTCGACATTACATGATATCATACATTGATAACATTCAACTAATCAATCCTGAATAGCATTTGGACCTCCCAAATATATGTGCTACCGGATCAAGCTTCAAGTGTTCACGCTCCTCAAATAACAGGATACAAGAAGATTCAATCTTACTCTCCAACAGGCAATTTCACCTAGTACTTCCTACAATCTCAGGACAATGCTATGAATGCTGCCTCTGTTTATGAGTACAACCCCACTTCTTCCATTCCTACGGACAAAATGAATATAACTACATTTATCAATGTTGACCACAAACTCACTACTTAGGCTAACGCTTTTAGATTCAATTAGCATAGTTACTTTTAATTTTAAAAGTTACAACAAATAAATCGTAACGCAAGCATCACTTGTTCACGAAACACTTATTATGTTGTTCCTTGGTTTTGTTCACGTTCCTAAATTTTATTTCTTTCTTTCTAGTAAGAATTACAGAACGTCCTAACAAGTGATTCCTGTACATGAAGTTTATTTTAATTAGGTTAAGTTTGCGGCAACACCTTGCAATAAGCAACTCATGTTTTTGCCTTAAGCAATTGATGGCCCTTAGCTATCAGCAGCAAAGGCTTTTCAATTCTCTGATTATTAGCACCTAATTCTTAACATAAGTTTTATTGTCTTAGCATGTAAGGAACCATTGAAAAGATGCAAACGACCTCAATTTTTTGTAGCTACTATACATTAAACATGCCAATACATACAAGTACGACATTAATGTATGCTATTTTTTTGTTGAGGAATGCATTAAATGCCCTTTTGACTCACGGCTCATTTCTGTTGGTACATGTTCAGCCTTTTTTTACCCGGGGTGTAATGTAATTATATTCATTCCATATTACCTCAAGAAGGCATTGCATGTAAGTGATTGCCATGACAACAGTAATCAACAACAAAATATAAATAAATATCTCATAGAAGTTATTACATGACTTTTATTGTCTTCTACAAGAGATAACATATAAGTAATGTACAAGACCACACACAAGCAACCTGTATTACCACATGGCCATCTATACGTTACAGTACAACGAGATACGTCCAGCGGACGTTTGTTTTCTGCCCATAATAGGCCCTTGAGTCCCAGGACATGATACGGACGTCTGGCGGACGTGCACATGAGAACGTTTTTCAGAAGTAAAGCATAAGACGTCCAGCGGACGATTGGGTTGGGCGCATAAAAGAATGTTCATATGGGGAACGTTTTACAGAAGTACAACAAAAGACGTGCAGACGTTCGATTTGGGTCCATAATAGGTCCCAATAGGAATTACAAAATGATACAAACAAACAATTTATAGAATAAGTTTAACCATTATTCTGGGAATCTATTTTAACAAATGATGTCCACTGAACGTTCAATTTAGATCATGGTAGGCCCGTGGCTTCAAAGTCATAAAAAAGCCGGTCTGTACTTTAGATAAGGATCTTTTTTACGAAAAGTCTGTTACATGTATATCTAGTTCTCTAAAAAAGAATTACAACTATTATCGAATATCGGAAAATTGCTTCCCCCGTGTTTTAAATTAATTATATTTTCTGTACTTTATGGAATACTATTTAATATACTAAAGTATATATTTTCACACGTTCATACCATCATAAACTCATTAAAAATATACTTTTCAAATTAGTACGGCTATTTAAATTTCTCCGCCAATATGAACATGAGACAGCATGTGTGTGACTTCAGTATGTACGGGTCATAAGCTGCCATTCGGTTTTCGCTTGTTCGGTATTTGTTCTCATCTTTTTTGTCTTGCAGTTTCCTTTTGAGCTAATTATTTATATATGCTTTTTTAACATCTATTTAATCAGTCATTTACGTTATGTGTTTTTAGTAAATAATGTGAAGTGCAAAGGTGACTATTAATATATATTTTATCAAATTCCTTTTATTCGTTTATTATTATTATTCTGCAGTAATAATGGTAATACATACAGAAGCGTCCCTACGGTCAGTCAGCCGGGCGTATGCCCGGGGACCCGAGAACTAGTGGGGCCCCGCACCGAGCTACCTTATTTTAATCAACAACACAATATACTATATCTTATGCGTTAATAAAATAGACTGAGAGACCGGCATTTGATGCAAGTTTTTATACACAAAGCTAAAGCCTACTTTTAAAATAAAGCGCACCAAATTTCTAAAATGAAAAGGATTCTAACATTTCTCGAGACTTCGGGTGGGCATCAGAACACACTATGCCTACCCACAAAACTGGTCCTGGTTAACCTATCCCAGACTTGTCTGGGGAACGGTGCCTTAGTAAAAAAGTTTAGGTTCCCCGGCTAGGCTCCCAGGTTAAATGTGTGGGTGAGATACACGTAAGTTTACTCGACGAATACTCATACACGTTGCGGAGGAAGCTCTGCTAACATGAGAACCGGGGTGGGTGGATTTGATTCTTACCTGGGACAAGGCCATACATGGTCGCCGCGAGGAACCCGGTGTGTGGCTAAATCCTAAGGAGGATAATCGAAGTGGTTTATCTCGGCTCTGGTGAGTATAACAGGGCTGAATGGGAAACCGCATGCCACCAGGTATTGTTGTTCATAGAACTTCTACCTTAAAGGGAGTTGATGCGAAAACGGGGTACCATAGCGTCTCACTCTCAAGACAGCTTCACCCGAAAGGGTACATACTGGGGGTCTATAACGTATAGACTTGTACGAAGCGCTGTCGAGTGCATACCAAGCCTGTAATCTGGAAGACCGGAGTGAGAAACCACAAAAGTCGAACAACGATCCCCAACTAAGCTTGGGGAATTATAATCAAAACACACTAGGGTGGGTGGAGCAGACCGCACGACACCTGCCCAATGAACTGGTACCAGTTAACCTATCCCAGGCTTCTCTGGGTAACGGTGCTCTATGAGAGCAGCCTAGGTTCCCCTGCCTAGGTTCCCAGGACTAAATGTGCGGCAGAGAAACACGCAAGTGTTGCAGAGGAAGCTCTGCTAACATGAGGACCGGTGTGGATGGATTTGATTCTTACCTGGGACAAGGCCACACAAGGTCACCGCGAGGAACCCGCTGTGTGGCTAAATCCTAAGGAGGAGAATCGAAGTGAGGTTTATCCCGGCCCTGGACGAGTATAACAAGACCAAATGGGAAACTGCATGCCACCAGGAATTGTGGTTCAATTAGAACCTCTACCTTAAAGGGAGTTGATGCGAAAAGGGGTATCATAGCCTCTCACTCCTAAGACAACTTCACCAAAAAAAGAGTACACACCGGGGGTCTATAACGTTTAGACTTGTAAACAAAGCGCTGCCCAGCGCATACCAAGAATATAATCTGGAAGACTGGAGTGGGAAACCACAAAGGTAAAAAATGGTCCCCAATTAAAATTGGGGACTCAAACAACACTAGGGTTGGTGGTAGACCACACGACACCAATGCCAATGAACTGGTCTCAGCTATCCTATCCCAGATTTAGTCTGGGTAACGGTGCTCAACGAAAACAAGTCTAGGTTCCTCGCCTAGACCCCCAGGTCAAATGTGTGGTAGAGATACACGTAAGTGTTCTCGACGAATACTCATAAACGTTGCGGAGGAAGCTCTGCTAACATGAGAAGCGGTGTGGGTGGATTTGACTCTCGCCTGGGACAAGGTCTCTCAAGGAGTAATGAGTATCCCGCTGTCTGACTGAATCTCAAGGAGGAGAGTCGAAGTTAGGTTTATCCCGGGACAGAGGGGTAAATCTGAACCAATGGGAAACTTCATGCCACCAGGTATTATGGTTCAATAGGAACCTCTACCTTAAAGGGAGTTGAAGCGAAAAGGGGTATCATAGCCTCTCACTCTCAAGGCAACTTCACCTGATAAGGGTACATACCGGGAGGCAACGGATGATGCAGTCAGGTCAAATGTGTGGCAGAGAAAAGTAGGGTTAACGAATTCTCGACGGTTACTCATCACCGAGCAGAGGGAGCTCTGGTAACAGTAGGACCGGTGTGGGTGGATTTGATTCTCGCCTGGGACACGGTCGCTTATTGGTGCTAAGCTCACCCGCTGTTTGACTGAATCTTAAAGAAGAAAATTGAAGTGAGGTTTATCCCGGTTGGAAGGGGTAAATTCTTGCCTATGCGAAACTGCATGCCACCAGGTAACTGTGCTCAGGATGCTATTCGGACCACCCTATGACTCAGACTGCAGACTGAGTACTGTGATCTGAAGAAGCTCTAAAGCCATTACTCTTAAGGAGTGTTGAAGCGAATACATAGCCTCTCACACTCAAGACAACTTCACCTCATGTAGGTACAAACCGAGAGTCTAGGAGGTGTAGACCTAAGAACGAAGCTCTGTCGAGGGTTCACCAAGCCTACAATTTGGTAGATCGGGGTGGCAAAACCATTTAAAAACAAAGTCTTGCCACAATTGAGGTTGGATTCGATCGGGGAGTAGCTGCTAACAGTAAGGGACAGCATGTTCCTGGAGATGGAGCCGACGGGTGAGCACGTTTATCGCTCCGGTACTAGCCTGGAGAGCTAGTAGAGTATGGATAGTATCTCGCTCCCACCAGTGAGTTACTGGTAGCATTGTGAAGTGTAGGCAATGCGTGCTAATTGAGCGTAATCTCAATTCAATGTCTAAAAGGGGGGAAGGAACTTCCTAAAGTTCATAAATTAGTCACGTACATTTACCTAGAAATACAATACTACGGCCTATTGTATAGTAGTAGGTATTCGGGCACCTGGCCAGCCCCCCTCCACTTTTATGCAAATGACCCGCGATCTAATTAATATTCAAATGGGGCGTGGTCTAATTAAATGCGCGAATTAAATGCGCGAATTGAATTAATTGATCTAATTAAATTAATTCACGGTATCGTTTACATATCTCCTCTCTCATTTACATATATCATTCCTCATATGCATGCGCGAATTAAATTAATTGATCTAATTAAATTAATTCACGGTATCGTTTACATATCTCCTCTCTCATTTACATATATGATTTCTCATATGCATGCGCGAATTAAATTAATTTAATTACATTTATCATTTCTCATATGCATGCTCGAATTAAATTAATTCAAGGTATCATTAGCATATCTCATCTCTCATTTACATATATCATTTCTCATATGCATGCTCGAATTAAATTAATTCACGTTATCATTTGCATATCTCATCTTTCTCATTTCTCATATGCATGCTCGAATTAAATTAATTCACGGCATCATTAGCGTATCTCATCTCTCATTTATCATTTCTCATATGGATGCTCGAATTAAATTAATTCAGGGTATCATTAGCATATCTCATCTCTCTCATTTCTCATATGCATTCACGAATTAAATTAATTTACGGTATCATTAGCATATCTCACCTCTCTCATTTCTCATACGCATGCTCGAATTAAATTAATTCACGGTATCATTAGCATATCTCACCTCTCTCATCTCTCATAAGCATTCACGAATTAAATCTCATTTACATAACTCGTATCTCATTTTTATATATCATTTGCATCTGTCATCTCCCTCATAAATTTATTTTAAAATAAATCATTCCTATTTGATATTTAAATATAGATCTATAGGTCATCATGTAATTCTGCGAAAACAATTTAACATGTAGAAACGTAATAATAAAAATTTATTTTCAACTATACAAAGTAACTCTAAAAGTTACTGTCAATCACATGTCGGATTATCTCTGTTGCAATAGACCTGTTTAAATATACGTCATAAACATTTAAAATACGGTTTACAAGTAAAGCAAATTCTAATTTGAAAGAAAACAATTAGCATCGTTCGTTGTGATTTCATAAAAATTTATTTAAATGAAACTTTTAAGAATATAGAATACTGTAGAGCATTATTTTTAAAATTCAAAAACATTATCTATAGCTAAAACTGTTTAAGAAATAACTTTCAAACTAAATGTTTTTGCATGAAAATACGTACAAACTAACTTACTTTCAAGTATACAAGGTAATCACCTGTCGGATTATCTCTATTAGATTTTGGCATGTTTAAATCCAAACGTCATAAACATTTAAAATACAGTCTACAAGTAAATCGATGATGGTCATGTAATTATTATCTTAGCATCTTTTCATTTACAATTATCTACTAAAAATGTATTGTTTAATACGACAGACAAAGCGTCATGCGAATAAAATGTAGTAAAAGCCTTTACTATACATTCATCTTATTCATATTAATTAAAAATTATATCTGTTATCTTTTATTAATAGTACTAAAAGCACTTGCAACATTTTATTCACATGGCCCAAAGGAATTTAGTGAGTTAGTCATAAAGAAACTTCAGGAGGAATCTCAGTCACTTGTTTAGTATTTCTGCTTTCAAATGAATCATAGAGATTTGATGTACGCTTCATTAACTTTTAAAACAATAATTTATTATTATTGTTACTTAAGACAAAGTGTTTTTATAATAACTAACAGATTTCTTTGTGTAATTTTAAAAATAATAATGTTCATGGCGTACTAATTACACAGACACCGAAAACTAGTATAAAAACCCCGAAATTTCTGTTTCCCAATCATTCCAAAAGTGTTCTTCGAATCATCAAGATACATCAAGTTACATCTAGTACAATATTAAAATCAGGTATGTTTTATTTTTGTTTATATTTTAAAAACTGTTGATTTACGATTGTTTATAGATTAACTTCCATTTAGACCGTCTACAATTTCGTATCTTTGAGAAATATTAATTTTCCTTATTTGAAATCAATCGTGTGTCTTTTAATTTTTTAATTATTTTATGAAAACTAATCATTTTGAACTTTTTAGATCGTCTAGAATTCCGTATCATTAAGAAATACATTTTCCTTATTTGAAATTCATCGAGTTAGTTGCTTTTATTTTTAACGATGTTGTGTAAACTTATTTTGAAATTTGTTATAGACTGACTGCAGTTTTCCAATCTGATAGAATGTCTGCTGAAAATTATCAAGTTGACAGTGGTGATAGCGACGTCGACGACAATGAAATTGAATGTTTCGTTGAAAGTGAAGATAAATTTGGAGAAGAGGAAATCTTCTCTAAATTTAAAAATACTATAATTAATACCAGAAGCAATACGACGTGCTGAAGTACGTCGTCATCATGACTGTTGTAATAGAAGAAGAAATGGAACTACCCGGGGGAGGAATCATAAGTGAAACTCGTAGGTTCTCATCGTATACCGTTTTGTTCAATCACGAGGATATTCAGATAAAATTTAAAGAATTTTTAAAGTTCTTATCTTACATAAAAGATAGGGTAGGTGTAAACAATATTAGTAATATTTATTTTATTATTGAGTATATTAGTTTTATTCCTTTAATTTTTATATAAATAAGATTTAGTTTTAATTTTCTTATATTCGTTTATTTTTTATGTAATAAGATTTAATTTATGCGTGTATGTTTTTATATAAAATATAATATTATTTTAAATGCATTCTGTTTTATTTTAAAAAGAAAATAGATTAGCAAAGCAACTGAGACGTGTATGAAAGAAAAGTGACAATTGAAATTCTTAACCAATAGAATGGGAGCCTTTCTAATATATTAAAGGAATGAAATAACAACTTGATAACACTAGAATTTTTCATCATATCGTACAATGCAGACATTTCATATCATTATTAAAATTTTATAAATAAAACGATATAAACAAGTTTATAGTTTTTCATTTATTTCTACGTATTCATCATATATGAAAGCACGTGCGGTAGCGAGATCTAGAATGCTCCTACCCCTCAGAAGTGAAGGTCTTCAGCAGCTTCAGATCAGCTAATTAAAAACTTGATAGAGTCAACATCTAACTCCGAATGTCATACAGAGCTATCAACTAAATCATATACAGCTTTTGCTTAATTGTACGAATAACTCGTTCGATTATTGAAGTCTTAATCACGGAACACGTAGAGTAATGATTTATGTTGTATTCATTCATAACTTTAACTCGATATATACAAATTCATATATGAGAGAAATGTTATGTATCTTAATACATACCTAAAACGTATTCTTCGTATATTCAGTAAGAGCTCCCCATTTTTTCTAGACATTCGAATTTTGAACAGCTTGATAATATGTTTTCTCATTTATTCATAATTAGGGTAAAGTTGAATAAAGTACATAAAAGTTAACAGGTTAAAATATAAATTCATTTTGCTACTTTTATATGTGCTAAGTAAAATAATAAACAGATATTTCGAAAATTTTATGCATTCTTGAGAGAACAGGGTATAATATTTAAAACACACTGTAGAAAACATATCAGCAGAGAAAGGGAATACATAAATACAGTATGTTTTGTATGATGAGGTGTCGTGAGTTTAAAAGAAATGAGTTTAATGTTGCACGTATTACATCAATTGTATCTGTACATAAGATTGTCACGAACGTATGTAGTATACTTCTAAATTCATGAATACCCTATACAAGTATTCTAACTAGACAATAAAGGTTTACTGAGATTATATACCTTATAATATAGCAATAGAATTTTTCTAAATTTTATTCTTTAAGTTTTATTTAAATAAATTTTAGGATTCAAAAGCATTTTCCTATTATTATTAATGTACATAGACTCCTTAACCCTTCACTCTCAACCCTTCGATGTAAGATTACGAGAGGGTACATGAAGAAAAGGGTATGTTGTAAGAAAAACTAATAATAATCCTTCTCTAGGAACTGGGTAGTCGTATCAACAGCAACATAGACGAATCCAAGCATGAAATAAACAAGATAGAAAAAATACATAAAAACCTTTATGTGTTTTAAACATAATATATGGTAAATAAGTTACCTAAGGACACATCACAAATGTCTACGAAGTCGAATGAGTTGTTACCGGCTCTTTAACAAGCGTATGCTACAATTTTCTAGTTTCTAGACATAATGTAGTTTTGAACAGATTTTAGCCTTTTTCGTTATATCTACTACCATGTAAACTGTTTCTATATATGTGTTCTTATTGTTTATGCATCATATAGATATTCGTCGCCGTATTTAAACGTTATTTTACAATATATCATACATTTTCAATAGCTTCGAAATACGCAGGTATGTAATAATATACTATATACTCTTGTAGGATATTCATCATATCTATAGTAAACTCGTATGATTAATAATAAAGTGTAACCATTTTCGATACCTTCGAAATATAAGTCTATAACATATGTTTGTAATACGTCTTTATAACTTCGAAACACACGGTAGTTACCTCTTGCAATATCTACAGTTATGAGAACCCTGAAGACTTAACCTAGAGAAATAAATCAGATAAATATTTTACTTTTTATTGAAACGATAACTTTGCATACTAATATATGAAAATAATATAATGTATATCGCCTGATAAATAAAATTGAAATTATTCTTATTCTTTTACAATGAAATGTGTTTTGAAAAAACACGATGAAACGTTATGTATATTAATGCAAGAGTTCTGTTAACGCATTCGTTATTTAGAGATTCACTTATAAGTACACTATCTATTTAGCTGATTCAATAAAAATTTCGTTATTTTTAAAATTCCTAAATAGGGTTCAGGGTTCTTTATCTGTTTTAGAATATTCAAAGACAGTATATGACAATAAATTATCGTGAGACTCCTGATCTATACAAAACGCTATATATAAAATTAGAGATAAAAATTAATCCTATGGTATATGGTGAAAACGCAAATATTCATGGAAATAACAGCTGGGTACATGATCCTAATCAGCATGGATTATAATTTATATTATACAAACGGTGAGACAGGAGTAGGTACAATCGGTTTATGTTATGCTCCATATGATTAAACGTCTTAGTAGAGTAATTATACTATGCAAGCATTAATACGCTACATACGATTACGAGCCTAAGTATAAACATGAAGTTATACTTTAAGCGCTGACGAATACTATGCATATTTCGAATAGAGTATGCGGAAAACAGCATCAGTGAGGGATATAGGAACCTACAGACCGTATCAAACAGGATTCAACGAGTTGAGACAAGCAGAAATCGGTTAGTAGGAGAACCGTTGTATTAAATGTTTAGGTATAGGGGAAATGTAAACGTTTTAGTGATTCCTCCCTTCCTCTTTAGACGGTAATAAATAACAGAAGCAGCAGACCTACTTATTTAGTCACGATTTATCGGTGTTGCTGTTTATTTATAGTTAAAATGTCATTCTACAAAGCTGAGCGCATTCAACATAATAGTAGATGTGAACCGTATAGTGTGCATAAGAAGTGTGATTCACCTCAATTTCAACCGAATAGCGATGATATCAAAACTTTTAAAAAGTTTGCAAAAGAAACATACGATATACAAGTTCAGGATGATGATGAAAAAATTCTAAACTACGAAAAATCAAGACTTCTTTGTGAAATACAGCTGCCGTTAAACAACAGCGGGTCGAAGTATTTACATCTGGGACTGGATCCTTTCAAGAATTTTGATGTGTGTATAAGAATCTTGAAGAAAGGCACTGAATATATGGTGAAAATTCAAATATTCAACAATTCTAACCCCAATTTTTCTACTTTTCTAGACGTAATGTAATTTTGAACTGATTTTTAACCTTTTTCGTTATATCTACTACCCTTGTAAACGATTTCTACATATGCCTTCTTACTGTGTATAACTTTGCCCCATGTAGATATTCGTCGTATCTATAGTAAACTCATATTTTAACGTTATTTTACAATATATCATCCATTTTCATTGGTTTCGAAATACGCAGATATGTAATAATATACTATATACTCTTGTAGGATATTCATCGTTGTAATGAATATAGTAAACTCGTATGATTAATATTAATTTGTAATTATTTTCAGCACCTTCGAAATATATATCTATAACATATGTCATATGTTTTGTAATACGTCTTTATAACTTTGAAACTCTACGTGATTTTCTCTTACAATATCTATAGTTATGAGAACCTTGAAGACTTAACCTGGAGAAATAAAACAGATAAATATTTTACTTTTTATTGAAACTAGTTAACTTATATTCTAACATACATATTTGAAACTAGACAACTTATATTCTAACATACAAATATACAACAACAAAATAGAAAAGTATACTTGAGGGTAACATTTTGTATAACCATTATCTTTTATTCTATAATACCTTCTTCTTTAAGCTCAGAAATAATTGAAATAATCTCATCCTAGTTTTCTAAACTACTGCTACCCCTCTGTTTTAAGGTATACAGTAGACGAAGCCTATCGACAACTTGATTCCAATACGGCGTTTTGTTTTTGGAATTTGAAATTGGTAGCTTGAGGTTAGAGCCTACGAATACATCTTTAGGACAGAACCTTTAGGACGAATCAATCCTGCACCCCACGAGATGTACAGCTGATTTCAAATAAATCTAGGACAAGTCTTGAGAGTGAATTTTGCGTTTTTAACAACGTGTGAATCAGGCTTTAAATTATATTTTTATAGTTAACTGCATAAAATTTATTAAATATCAAGTAAGATAAAAAACAACATTTAAACTATGGAGTACTGACTGTCCTAGATTTATTTGAAATCAGCTGTACTGGAAGCGATGTCAGAACAATTTTATTATTTTAGAAATATAAAAATGTAATTATATTTTTTTGCAAATTGATTATGAAAGTTGACTTTTTTTTAACGAAAAATCGTAATGAAAGTCGCACTATTTTAATTATGTTTTTAATTATTTTTTAATTATGTTTGTAAAAAACAAACTTCAATCTTCTCGGAGTTTATTGTTAAAGAATACTATGTTTCTCTGATTTTTTGAAAATTTTGCATAATCCTTTTAGGACAAAATTCTCAACTTACAATATGCAAAAAATGTCGTGTACAACACGTTATGAAAGTCTCATTTTTCCACTCATTTACTTGATAATCTTGGGCTTCACCCTCGTTAATCGAACGGCAAATTTGTGAAAAAAAGTATGACTTCTATAGCTAGTTGTACGATATACTATTTATTGTATGCAGCAAATGTATTTTACAGTTTGATAAGTAAATATGTATACAAATTTATTGAATACTTAAAACATTTATGACATACATTAATGATAAGTCTACACTACACAATTAACAACATTATTTAAATAAATATAATTCAAAAACAATATACCAATACTGTATGCTATTATAGTTAATGTTATATTTTACTATTAATATCATATGTTGTATCGTTTAGTTTTATTTTCACTTAAACAATGACTATAAAATTAAGGGATGATTTTATGTAAGTATTTCTTTTTAGTAAATGAAAATTATTGTGATAATCACAGAAATACATCAAATTAGTTTAAGAATTTATAAACATAATGAAAAATTATCATCTCTGACTGGGATTCGAACCCAGGACTCTCTGCTATCCAGGCAGATGCTCTACCAACTGAGCTACCTGAGACGACTCCCAATTGAAACGACAATTCTTCATATAAGATGGAAATAATGTTTACAACATGGTTTATAAATTCTTAAACTAATATTTCTTTTTATACGTAAATATGCCATAAAAAGAAATTTACCCGAACAACTGTGATTATAAAAGACTTGCGTTTTGAATTAGAAATCTAGGGCATCCTGCACTTGGGCATGGTGGCATCTGTTTGTTTCTTTTTTATTATTAATTACTTCTATTTCTTAATTCTTTTTTACAATATTACTTATTAAAGTACATTAACTTATCAATTGATTAATATTATTTAATCAACAATTAATATTAATTCATTTACGCATGTAAAATAAGCTTTAAAATCTAGAATTATATGCGTTGCGGTGTTGTAATTGTATAACAAAGAGGTAAAATCAGTGGGAAAGAGATGCATGAGTCCCACTACTCTTGTGGGCGTGTAATTTTAGAAAACAAATCAACTCACATTATAGAAGATTATTTCGAGTATACTCCAAAAAGATGAATATTCCTGCATACTATAGATTATAGACCGTTGCTATTTTAGTTAAGGTTTAAGAGTAAACAAAATTTTGTTGTTAATTTCTATGGCACTTTCAAAGCAAAAATAAGATAATTTTAATTCAATTCTTATAATACATTTAAAACAATTATTATTATTCAAGATTGTCTAATCAAATTTTGGTTTTATGATTTTCAGGTGGTCCAGAACAAATTTCCGTCGCGACTTTTACAATATTAAACAAGGCCTATATGCTTTTTCAATTATTTGCATTTATCATCAATTGTAGTAGGCTGGTGGTTTATAATAAATGGAGATTATGATTACACGCAAACGTCTTTTAAGGGATTATATACCTTATAGAAATTTGGAATTGATTCCGTTATAAATAACAAATATATAGGGGTGCCAAGCTGTAAAGTGAAACTCCCTGTATAAAAAATTTAAATATCAGAATTGTTTGATCTTCAACGAAATGACTTTTATCCATTATGAATGACGTATTAAAAATTAATTATGTATTTAAGAAAAGCTCAAAGTCATCGATATTGAAGATTTATTTCTATAAACTTTCTTGGCTGTGGGGATGAAACGAGTGGGTGTAGATGTTTTTCCCAATTTAAACATAGTTCAACTCTTTTAGACCATTTTTAATTTTTTCCCATTATGGCCAAAATGGCCATAGATTTTGTCCCTGATGGATTTGGCAACTAATTCTTTATGTATAGACTACTAGTTACTATTACTATCTCTTGATATACCTTTCGTCGATTTTCTCGGGGGTCACTTCCAAACCTTTCCTGTCAGTCAATTTTCCAATTGTTCGCGAATGTCTGGTCGGAATGTCTAACGTAAATTAACTAAAAGCTAAAAACGAAATTTAATAACATTTGATAATTAAAGGGCAACATTTCCCATGTTACTATGCTTACTCATTTATTTCGAGAGTTTTTATGTAATTAAAACAATTAATTATTATTTATACGCTAAATTATTTATATCTCTTTTAGGGTCTTAAATTCTGGATCTTCTAACATACATGTTATTGAACAGTAAGCGTTACGTTACATACAACGGTTATTCTGTACCTTACAGCGATGTTAGCTAACAGTTGTCAATTAACATGTTGTACTAAACTTGTCGTTATCGTCGTAACATGGAAAATTTGAGGTTAGATAGTTTGAAAAACAGCGCAATGATAAAGATAAAGAAACTGTCGGACACTTTTGCCTCGTTGTATATACAGAAAAGTTCATCTAACTACCCTCAAAGAGAAAAATAGGTAGATTTAACAAAAATGGTGATATACAATTGCGCCAATCTAGTTTCTTTGTTATATTTACGCATCAGAGGTTGTTAAACATCACATCTTTGCTGTTGAAAAACTCAAGAAGTAGTTGTTTGCACTTTATTCAAATTAACAAATTAAACAGTTTTGTTAGATTACAAAACGGCATTGTTACAAAATTATTGTTTTTGTGATTTTACAAAACGTTTTGTTGAGATATATGTATTTTATTGTTAAGAGACTTTTTCTGCAAAAGCTATTACTAGTAATTGTATATAAACAAAAATATGGTTCATCTATTTTATACAAAAGAAAACGCATTGTTACCACCCTCGTGTGATAACTTGTAACTACTTGTCGTTGCAATCTATTTTACCTTATTAACCCTTTAGTTATGCAACACACACTTCCTTCGAAGACTAGATTCTTGCACTCAAGGTAGTAAGAAATTAAAGCAGAATGATTTAAAAAAAACAATAAATTTTATATATTAAGAACAACATTCTATGTTCGATAACGAAAGTGTGAACATCACGTGTGGTGTGTGGCTTTAGTTCGACAAGAAAACATCAATCGATAAGTTTTAATTTAATATATTTACTTTTTCTTGACCATTTATATATTATAAAACTCTATTATCTTTACTAATATCTCGCCGGCATGTCCGGTGCATCTGAAGATCCTGGAAGAGGCGAAAAGCCCCCTGACATAACGAAAGATTCATGCAACTTATCGAAAGTTAATGTTGAAAATAATGTAGAATATAACAATAATGCACAAAAAAATGTTATGTATGATTTAAATGTACGCTATGAAACTCATGATAACGGTCCATTTATAATATACGTAGGGTGTAGGTGTTCAAATATATCGCGTTTACATCCTATGCGTGTCGGCCAAATGTTACATTCTATTTCACATATAAAGAATAATATAATTGCAGTTAAAACTATAGGTTTAAATAGAATAAAAGTTGAACTAAAAGATAGAGATTCTGCTAATGGCTTGATCAATAATGAAATCTTAAATAAAAGTAATATGGTAGCTAAACAATTTGTACAAAAAAGGGGTATCATTAGAGGTGTTGATACAGTTTACAGTGTAGAGAAATTAAAAAGTATTATAGTTTCCAATCGTAAAGTTCTTGAAGTTAAAAGATTTTATAGAAGGGCTTTTAATGAAAAAAATGAGAAGATTCTAATTCCTCGTCAAACAGTTATGTTGACCTTTTTAGGTTCTGAACTACCGGTTGAAATTAAAGCATTTAGTTGTGTTTTTGAAGTAGTCTCATACATTCAACCAGTTTTACAATGTCACAAATACTTACGATTCGTTCACATAAATAGCCAATGCAGAGGTAAAAACAGGTGTAGACGCTGCAGTGATAATCATGAGGGAGATTGCATAAAAGATGAAAAGTGCATTAATTGTAATAATTCCACTTCCCATAACGCAACAAGCAAAGATTGTCCACTTTTCAAACAGCACAAGGTAATCAAAGATATCATGGCAACTCATAATCTATCGTTTAAAGAAGCTGAGGTTATCAGTAAGAGACCCAATTTCTCAAATGTTACGCAACTTTGTAATTCCACCTTTAATGTAAATACAACACTTCAACCTAACAGATATTCTATTTTACAACATGAGGACGAGTTCCCCAATCTCCCTAGTAGAAACTATAGCGGTAATAATAAATCAACGAAAAATCTTCAAATCAAAACAAATCTATCTACTATTACTAAAACTCACAAAAAAGTAAAAAAAGAAAACCTTCTTCTCCAATAACTTCTCCTTTAGAAGTAGCTAGCCAAGTAAATATTCCAGTTAACACGATAATCCCAAACCCATACAGGCAAGAATTTCGTGTTTGTAAGGAAAAATTAAAAGTTAATATCAACTCTTTCATTGAAGGGATTATTACAAGTCTTGTCCCAAATCAGAGTGTTGACTTTGAAGATATGAACATCCCTGATTCTCTTTACTGCATACATTAATGAATCTTTTAGTTTTTTAGATAGACAATTAGTAGTGTAACGAGTGCAAAGCCTCGTCTGGCCTTCAACGGGCTGTGGAACATTCCAGAGCCGCGGCGTAGACGCACGGCCTTCTGGTGTATTCTAGAAATACATGGTATGTTCAGGCGACTTCTGGAACGTTTATAGGAGGGTATAAAGTCGGCTTCGCGGAGAAAAGAGGCAGTCAACAGCAAGTCATTAACTGTGTATCACAAAATAAATAGTGAATGTAAAGATAAATGTTGTATTAGAAATTCATAGTCTGTAAATAATAGTTTTTAATGGTTTATAATCATAGCGTTAATTTATAGTGTATTCATTAGTGTATAGAAATAAATATTTGTTTGTGAATAGACGATTTAAACAGCACTTGTGTTATTATTTGAAAAAGAACGTTACAGTGATGTCAGGTGTGGAGTTTTAAAATAAATAAAATCGCGTAATAATTAATTAAAGTGCTGTGAGAATAAAATTTTTGGTGTTAAAACATAATTTCAACAAACTATTAAAATGGTGATGAAACTGTTAAAAGATCTCAAAGTAATAGACTTGAAACATGAACTTGAAGAACGAGATTTAGACACAAAGGGCCTTAAAAGTGTGTTAATAAATCGGCTAAGAGAATGGCTTTTGGAGCAGCAAGAAGACCCTGAAAGTTTCCTCTTCGAAATACCTGGACCCGTAATTAATACTAATTTGTTATTAAGTAAAATAGAAGAGAATTCTAGAATGTTAAAAGAGGAATTACTGGAAAAGTCGGAAGAGAATTCTAGAATGCTTAAAGAAGAATTATTGGAAAAGTCCGAAGAGAATTCTAGAAAGTCTGAAGAGAATTCTAGAATGTTAAAAGAGGAATTACTGGAAAAGTCGGAAGAGAATTCCAGAATGTTAAAAGAGGAACTATTGGAAAAGTCTGAAGAAAATTCTAAAATGCTTAAAGAAGAATTACTTGAAAATACTAAAGCACTGGAAGAAAATGTTAAAATGCTTAAAGAAGATTTATTGGAAAATTCTAGAACGCTTAAAGAAGAATTACTAGAAAAGTCTGAAGAAAGTTCTAGAAGGCTTAAAGGAGAATTGCTGGAAAATGTCAAAGCGTTGGAAGACAAAGTTTTCGAAGAATTTTTTGAGAATGCCAGCGCGTTAGGACTGTTGGAAGGTAGATTGGCGGAACATGATAGGGTAATAAAGATGGTAGAAGAGAAAATATCCCAAATGCAATTACCACCAACAACTAAGAAAGACGATATGACCGAAATGATGGAAGATAGAATGAGGCAACTACGATTTCCCTCAACTTCTGAGTGGCCGTTTAATGAAGTAAAGAAACAATTTAAAGAAGAAAAGGTTCCTGCCGTAGGGATGAAAGTAAAACCACCCACGTTCGATGGAAAGATACCTTGGTCCACCTACTACAAACAATTTGAGGCGGCCGCTGGGGCCAACGGATGGACAGGCAAGGAAAAGGCCGTTTCTTTAACTGTGGCTTTGCGTGGAGACGCGTTGAACGTCCTGCAAACAATCCCAGCAGGACAGGAAAATGATTATCAATTGTTAGTGTCTAGATTGGAGATGAGATATGGAGATGCGCATCTTCAACAAGTGTATCACGCGCAAGTGAAGAATCGTACCCAGAAGAATGGAGAAAGCCTGCAGGAGTTTGAAGCCGATGTTGCGCGGCTTGTCCGATTGGCGTACCCTACGGCACCCGATTCATTTCTGGGACAGCTCGCTGTGCAGACCTTCATTGATGGGTTAAGAGACGGGGAAACACAACAATCATTAAGGCTAGCACGACCAAGAACAACTGATGATGCGCTTGCTCACGCCTTAGAATTTGAAGCTGCAAAACAAGCGTCCCGAGGTCACGGGCGTGTTCGGGCCGTTGTGGAGGAAGAAGAAGGTTCTAAAGATCACCTAGAGGAGTTAGTACTGAGAGTTCTTCGGAAGGAAGAAAGCCGTAAGAAGAATCATCAAGAAGTTCGAGGGCCTCGTTGTTGGAATTGCGGCGAACAAGGTCACATACGACGTCGTTGCCCTAAACCAAAACAGGTTCAGCAGTCGGAAAACTAAAGAAGGTCGACGAGCGGGGGCGAACGTTGACCTTGAGTAGAGATGCCCCGAAGATCACCATCCATGCCGTAACATCAAACAATAGTACCAGCAGTTTGTTCGTAGATGGGAAAATTGCTAATCGTACTGTTCCACTACTCATTGATACGGGGGCGACAAAGTCCATCATACGCCCTAACGTTCTACGAACAAGTATGAAGCTGTTACCAACAACTACTCAACTCCGTACAGCAACAGGTGAAGTGATACCAACACGCGGAGTGGTGAAGATGAAGATTGGCAATGGAAGTGAAGAACGTGATCATGAGGTGCTGGTAGCCGATATCACTGATGACTTCATCTTGGGAATGGACCTCCTGAGAAAATTTGGTTTTACGTTGGATTTGAAAGAGGGTGTTTTGAAGGTCGGTAACGAAGAACTTCCGTTGCACCCACGAGAAGATCCGGTTGTAAGGGTTTTGCTGACTGAAGATGTGATATTGCCGGGTCAAAGTGAGATGGTTGTCGAGGCGGGTTTGGATGGAGATCTTCGGGTAGGATGTGTGCGAATGATGGAGCATGTTTGTGATAAGAAGATCCATAGTGGCATACTGGTGGGAAAAGCGCTGATCAAGGTTGGAAAGAGAGTACCGGTGAGAATTATGAACGTTAATGTGGATCCGGTGACATTGAAGAAGAGTACCCTTGTGGGACAGTGTGTGCCAGTATTTCGAGTAGCCAGGTGTATGGCTGATGTTCCAAAACCAGTGCCCAAAGACCATGGTGGAAAATTAGTGGGTATGGTTACTAGTTCGTGCGAAGACCTTAACAGAACGGAAGTGAAAGAGGTACAGGGTTTGGTTCACCGATACCAAGATATCTTCGCTCTTGACGATAGCCAGAAGGGACGAACAAATATAGTAAAACATAAAATCAATACAGGCAACTCTATGCCTGTCCGTCAGCAGCCGAGGCGTCTACCTCTAGCAAGGCGAGCAGAAGCCGAAAATATTATTACTGATATGGAAGAACAAGGGGTCATCGAGCCATCCAGCAGTCCATGGGCATCACCGGTGGTCCTGGTCAGTAAGAAGGACGGGTCAACGAGATTTTGTGTGGACTATCGGCAGCTCAATAACGTGACCAAGAAAGACAGCTATCCCTTACCACGCATCGACGACACGTTAGATACCCTGTCTGGTTCACGATGGTTTTCGACTTTGGACTTGAAGAGTGGTTATTGGCAAGTTGAAATGGAACCTGAAGACCGGGAGAAGACCGCGTTCACTATTGGTTCCGGACTATGGCAGTTTACAGTTATGCCTTTCGGTCTATGTAACGCTCCGGCCACCTTTGAGCGTCTAATGGAGACCATCCTGAGAGGGCTGTCGTGGCAGACCTGCCTGGTATACCTAGATGATGTGATTGTAGTCGGAAAATCATTCAACGAACATTTGAAAAACCTAGAGGAAGTGTTCCGAAGACTACGTGGAGCCAATCTGAAACTGAGTCCGAAAAAGTGCCACATATTCAGAAAGGAAGTGAAATATCTCGGGCACGTCGTATCACAAAATGGAGTGGCAGCCGACCCCGATAAGATTCGTGCAGTTCAAGAGTGGCCAACACCGAAAGATAAACACCAAGTTCGTAGTTTTTTTGGGTTATGTACCTACTATAGGCGTTTCGTTCCTGGGTTTGCCAATATAGCGAAGCCTCTGACAAGGCTAACTGAAGATGGACGCGAGTATGTTTGGAGCGGAGAGTGTGAAACAGCTTTCCAACAGCTGAAGCGTGCCCTGACAACCGCACCAATATTGAGCTATCCACGGACAGAAGGGAAATTCATACTTGACACAGATGCAAGTAATCTGGCCATTGGGGGTGTACTTTCTCAGATACAGGATGGACAAGAAAAGGTCATCGGCTATTTCAGTAAGGTTTTGTCGAAAGCCGAAAGGAATTATTGTGTGACCAGAAAAGAATTATTGACCGTCGTGAAGTCCGTTGAGCACTTCTACAAATACTTGTACGGACGGAAGTTTTTATTGAGGACGGACCATGCAGCGTTGAAATGGCTTCTACAATTCCGTAATCCTGAAGGCCAGATCGCAAGGTGGATCGAGCGATTACAAGGATACGACTTTGACACAGAACATCGAGCGGGTACTAGTCATCGAAATGCCGATGCTCTTTCAAGAAGACCCTGTCCAACGGATTGCTGTCATTGCTCTCGCTTGGAAGAGAGGGTTTGCCAGGTATTAAGAACCACCATCGTCAACGACAATTGGTTGCCGGAAGAATTGCAACGACAGCAGAAGGCTGATCCCGAACTAAAAATGGTACTGGAATGGAAGCGCGTGGGAGAAAGGCCTGCCTGGGAGGCCGTCAGCCCTTTCAACAGAACGCTCAAAGCATATTGGGCCCAATGGGAGTCCTTGAAAGTGGAAGACGATCTCCTGAAGCGAGTACTGGAGAGTGAAGATGGCACCACCATTAGGTCTCAGTTCGTGGTTCCAAGAAGCCGAGTGGCTACAGTATTGCGACATCTTCATGGCGGTGCCTCAGGAGGACACTTCGGTGTGAAAAAGACTTTGGAGAAAGTTAGGGAGCGTTTTTATTGGGTCAACTGTAAAGAAGACGTGAAGGAGTGGTGCCGGAAATGTGAACTATGTGCCACTGGTAACGGACCCTTGGGGAAACGAAGAGCACCTATGAGGCAGTACAATGTGGGTAGTCCTCTGGAAAGAATAGCTATAGATATTGCCGGACCATTTCCCGAAACCGACGATGGGAATAAATACATATTAGTGGCAATGGACTATTTTACCAAATGGCCAGAAGCATATGCCCTACCAAACCAGGAAGCTGCGACTGTTGCTGACGTACTAGTCAAAGAGTTTTTCAGTCGCTTCGGAGTGCCCATGGAGCTGCATTCGGATCAAGGCCGCAACTTTGAGTCTGTACTATTTGGAGAAGTCTGTCGATTGTTGGGCATTCGCAAGACTCGGACCACACCGTTACATCCGCAGTCCGATGGAATGGTAGAACGCATGAATCGGACAATGGGCAAATATTTGGCCAAGGTCGTCTCCGATCATCAACGAGACTGGGACCAATACCTGCATCTGTTCCTGATGGCTTATCGTGCATCGGTCCACGAAACAACCGGTCAGTCACCAGCGTCTGTGATGTTTGGACGCGAGTTACGGTTACCGTGTGATCTGGAATTTGGGTCTCCACCTATAGAGCAGGAGGTAGCCGGGAATGATTATGTCATCAACTTAAAGAAGAAGTTGGAGGATATTCACGACCGAACCCGAAATAATAGTCGAATCGCGAGTGACCGGATGAAGGCTACGTACGATGTGAGAGCCCAAGAAGGAGGGTTTCAACCTGGAGAGCTTGTCTGGTTATACAACTCGCAAAGACGTCGTGGCTATTCTCCAAAGTTACAGCGGAATTGGGAGGGCCCATACCAGGTAAAGAAACGAATAAATGACTTGATTTATCGCATCCAGAAATTGCCAAGAGGGAAACCAAAGGTGGTACACTCCAATCGTCTGGCGCACTATGAGGGAAATAATGACGCAGTCCCGGATCGGGAAGATGAGGCTGAGGTGGCTATCAATACCGTAAGGCTTGAAGATGATCAGCCAACCTTTAGAGAATTTATGGCTGCGTTCTCTGGAACTAGAAAAGCGCGATTCGGAGTCACGACTGAGATGCAACAAGATCTCTTCCGGGTCCCAGGTGATTATTCCATTGCCCACTGTGTCTCCGAGGATCTCCGTATGTCCAGGGGGATCGCAGTAGTGTTTAGAAATAAATTTGGACGGCTGGATGAACTTCGAGAACAAAATCCCTCTGTTGGTAAATCCTTACACTTGCCTGATCATGACCGATCCATTTACTACTTGGTAACCAAGCAGTTTTACTACCAGAAACCGAGTTACGCCGACTTGTGGAGGACATTATGGAATTTGAGGATCGAGTTGCTTACCAGGGGTATTAACAAATTGGCAGTTCCCAAACTCGGCTGTGGGCGGGACCAGCTGGATTGGAGAATCGTTAGAAACATGCTGGAAGTCGTCTTTAGAGGTACGGACGTCAAGATCTTCGTCTGCAGTTTTGACCCACAGCCCGCATTAAGGCCAACGAAGAGTGTAGACTGTTACTTCTACCGTAATGGAACGTGTAGTCGAGGTGAAGACTGTCGATATCGTCACGACCCTTTCTACAGAAACCAGGGAATAAACTTGTTCTGGGACAGAACAGACTTGAAGAGGGGGGCAGTGTAACGAGTGCAAAGCCTCGTCTGGCCTTCAACGGGCTGTGGAACATTCCAGAGCCGCGGCGTAGACGCACGGCCTTCTGGTGTATTCTAGAAATACATGGTATGTTCGGGCGACTTCTGGAACGTTTATAGGAGGGTATAAAGTCGGCTTCGCGGAGAAAAGAGGCAGTCAACAGCAAGTCATTAACTGTGTATCACAAAATAAATAGTGAATGTAAAGATAAATGTTGTATTAGAAATTCATAGTCTGTAAATAATAGTTTTTAATGGTTTATAATCATAGCGTTAATTTATAGTGTATTCATTAGTGTATAGAAATAAATATTTGTTTGTGAATAGACGATTTAAACAGCACTTGTGTTATTATTTGAAAAAGAACGTTACAGTAGGTAGTACCAATTATGATAATAACGCAATGGAACTGTAGATCCTTAAGTGCAAATAAACCATCTTTAACGAAGTTCTTAATTGAGCAAAATGTACATGTATGTTTATTAAGTGAAACGTGGATGTTTATTAAAAATTATAGTATCATTAGAGAAGATCGTCCAAATTCAGAAGGAGGAGGAGTAGCAATCTTAGTTAGGAAAAACATTGTATTTAATAAAATCCAATTTACAAGAAATTTTAACGAATACATAGAGTTATGTGGAATCTCATTAAAAATATCAAACCGAACCATACAGATTGTTTCTGTATATCGACCCCCTAAAGTGAAAGCAACGACACAGGATTGGTACAATATTCTAAATCAATTATCAGATAATATTATCTTTGTGGGAGATTTAAGGGAGCTGGATTTAACGTTCACTTCTTCCCGTTTAGCTCTATCCATAGATTGGTCAATTGACACCCTAGGATCTAATTACTTCCCTATTATTTCTAATCTAAGTAATTTAAATATAGGTAAGGAGATTATCTTTCCATCCACTAGATGGAATGATAAAAGTGAGAATTGGTGTTTATACCGCTCTACACTAGACGAAACACTCTTTGAGCTTCCTCTCACTGACAATAACAAACAAAAATGCGAAAATCTACTTTATGCTATAACCTTAGCAGCTGATGCTTTAATAAAAATTAAAAAACCGGTAGCCTGCGAAGATCTTCCACCCAAATGGTGGGATAATGAATGCGATGATTAGGTTAGCAAACGAAAAGGTAAACTTGATAACTATAAGAGGGAACCTTCAGAATATAATTATATAGAAGTAAAAAAATGAATGCACTTTGTAAGCGTAAATTTAAAGAGAAAGCAATATTAAAATGGATTGCATACTGTGAAAGCTTTCAACAGGCGTCGGTTAGCTCCGTATGGAAAGAAATACGGAAATTTAACAACAAAAAGGTTAGGTCTCGTGGAAAGAACCCCGCACAAATCTTATGGGAATTGGCTCCCGGTCAAATTGGCTGAAATTTCGATATGTTGTTCGTTTCGGCATCCTGAGCAAAAGTCTCAATGGGCACAAAACTCAATTTTGCGTATTTCGGCTCCTACGGAGCTCCGAAGCTCCACGGATTTAACATTATTTACTACTTAAAAAGGCAATCTTTGCAAAAGTTTAGTATTTGCTGCGTTAAAAAAAAGTACCCTTTTATGTTTTCAAGGTCGCTGCATTCAAATCTAATGCCAATATAATAATATTGACAGTTGACAGCTGTCAACTAGCTATCAAACAACAAGCAATAATCAAAATTGATAAAATCCACATGTAAATATATGTATTTGAGGTTGCCGAGTTCAAAACTGATGTTAAAAAATCGATATTGACAGTTGACAGCTGTCAAATAGCTGCCAAACAGCAATTTACAATTGAAATCGATAAAATTAACATGCAAATATGTATTTTTCAAGGAGCTTATTTCAATTCTAATGTCAAAAAATTGTTAAAAGCTGTTAAAACTAGCTGCCAAAGAGAAAGCTACAATCAAAATGGATGAAATTCGCATGCAAATATATGTGTTAGAACTGGTACTCCAGTGTAGTTGAGGTTCGACTGGTCAAGGGGTTCCCTGAATAAAGCAGAGACTGTGAGTACGTTGAGTTCTAACTGGACGGACGTGCCGTCTATTTATTAAATGCTTGAAGGACAAACGCAGTGCGACCAAGCAGACCTCCACAGCTGTGGGTGGAGCGAGATCGAGAGTCGGCGCAGAGCTGCTATTAAGCTAGTTTATTGAACTGGCTTTAGCAGAGCTCCGGCGACTGATCTCATGGTCGACTGCTGAATTGAAACTGCTTAAATGAGACTGTGGTTGAGACTGTAGCTGAGACTAGACTGATTTTGAACAACGATGAGCGGCTCTTTTATAGCGCGCTCGCACATGTAAAACAATAGGCCCGTGACGTTGTACGAGGCCTTGACAATAAATGTGGGAAAACATATTTGGGCTTACATGAAATACATACATGAAATGATTCGTAACATATTTAGGGGAACTTGTAGTTCCGCGTTTACATAAAAACTTAGATTAAGCTTATGGTGAGAATATAATATACAGAAAATAGCTATGTGATGGGCGCGGTGGCCGTGAACTATCGTAAGATGTTTTTCTAATCTCATTGACGTCATGAGTGACCTCGCGAGTATTTTTCGGAGATCTAGCTCGATGACGCCACATATGTTTCTGAGATCGCTAAATTCAAAACTGAAGGTAAAAAAACGATATTTTAAAAACAACTGAAGCATGCTTGCTGCCACCTAATTATTACTCTATCTTGACACATTATCATGCACAGTCAAATATTTAATTAACGATAGTACTCAACTGTCAATATCGTCTTTTTGGCATCAGATTTGAAATAAGCAACCTTAAAGACATATGCTTACATGTCAATTTTATCAATTTCGATTGTTACATGTTGTGTGACAACTATTTGACAGCTGTCAACTGTCAATATCGATTTTTTAACATCAGTTTTGAACTCAGCAACCTCAAAAACATATATTTACATGTGGATTTTATCAATTTTGATTATTGCTTGTTGTTTGACAACTAGTTGACAGCTGTCAACTGTCAATATTATTATATTGGCACTAAACTTGAATGCAGCGACCTCGAAAACATAAGAGGGTACTTTTTTTTAACGCAGCAAATACTAAACTTTTGAAAAGATTACCTTTTTAAGTAGTAAATAATGTTAAATCCGTGGAGCTTTGGAGCTCCGTAGGAGCTGAAATACGCAAAATTGAGCCCATTGAGACTTTTGCTCAGGATGCCGAAACGAACAACATATCCAAATTTCAGCCAATTTGACCGGGAGCCAATTCCCATAAGATTTGTGCGGGGTTCTTTTATTTAAAACTAAGTAATTTGTTTAATTATTTAATAATGAACTAACGCAAATAGAAAAAAATAGTATAAAGTTTTCGTTTCATAACACGTTTTAGCGCACTTGTCCTCATTAGAAAACTCCCCGCTATACGGGTCGTTTTCTAAACTCGGACGCGTGCGCTAAAAGCGTGTCTTATGAAACTAATACTTTAATATACTATTATAAATCTGTAAATTTTATAACCTTTTTATGTACGTTTTATGAAATTAATTTACTTAACTACTTAATAAATAAAAATCACTTACTACACACTTAACAACGAATGAAATAAAGCGCCAATGTAAAGATCACAAATCAAACTTTTTATTGTACCATATAACCTAAAAATGTCTGCTTCTGCTGTTACGCTACAGGGATTGTGAACATACACTTTACAGAATAAGATTATCATAACGACCGTTGTAAGACCATGTTAGATAACATAATGTAATATAACATTAAGATACAGAATAAGACCATTATAACTACAAATGGTTACTCACCAATATGAGTGAGCATGTGCCGTTGCAAATACGTTTTCCGTATGCATTTATAATTACAAATACTACAATTAAATGGTTTCTCACCACGATGATTGAGTATATGCCATCGCAAATTTATTTTCTCTGTGCATTTATAACAATATTACACTCGAATGGTTTCTCACTACTATGAGTGAGTATGTGCCTTTGAAAAGTTGATTTTAATGAGCATTTGTAACTACAAATATTACAATCAAATGGTTTCTCACCAGTATGAGTGAACATGTGCTGTTGCAAACTTATTTTATGTGAGCATTTATAACTACAAATATTACACTCAAATGGTTTCTCACCACTATGGATGAACATGTGCGTTTTCAAATGTGTTTTTTGTGAACATTTATAACTACAAATGTTACACTCAAATGGTTTCTCACCACTATGGGTGTGCATGTGTCGTTGCAAATGTGTTTTCCGGGAGCATTTGTAACTACAAATATTACATTCAAATGGTTTCTCACCACTATGGGTACGCATGTGTCGTAGCAAATGTGTTTTCTGGGAGCATTTGTAACTACAAATATTACATTCAAATGGTTTCTCACCAGTATGAGTGAGCATGTGCTTTAGCAAATTTGATTTTATTGAGAATTTATAACTACAAATATTACACTCAAATGGTTTCTCACCAGTATGAGTGAGCATGTGCCTTCGCAAACTTCCTTTTATTGAGCATTTATAACTACAAATATTACACTCAAATGGTTTCTCACCACTATGGGTGCGCATGTGTTGTTTCAAATATGTTTTTACTTTGCATTTATAACTACAAATATTACATTTAAATGGTTTCTCGCCAGTATGAGCGACCATGTGATTTCGCAAACTTGCTTTTAATGAGCATTTATAACTGCAAATAATGCACTCAAGTGGTTGTGGCATATTTCTTTTAATCAGCGATCGTCAATGTTTACATATGGTTGTTTAGTAGCAGGAGCATGCAATGATATTGAAATCTGGCTTGAAAAATTATTTACAAGTACAAGTTTTACATTCAAACTTTGGGGTGGTTTCGATTACTAATTGTTGTTGCCGCTAACAGCATTGCCATCAACTACACACTAACAATAATTAATCTTGCATGCATTTTTTATATTAATTATTTTTCTTCTGAGGTTTTTATCGTCTTCTCACTATAAATTACACTTAACACTTTGAATTGCTACTTCAAGGGAAATATATTTTAGAATACAAGTAGATTATAATAGGAGTTATATATGTTCTGGCATAGCCCATATACAGTAGCCAATCGATTAGATGAACTAATTAAAAGCAAGCTTGTTCATACAAACGATATGTTCACTCAATTGAATATACTCTTTAAAAAGAGTTTATTATATTTATTAACTTAAACACATTTTATAACGGAACACTGTCTGTTATGCAAAGATTATTACCGAGAGATTATTCATACACGTGAATTCAGCAAAGTAAATCATATATTTCACTAATTTATGCTGTTCATTGAATCGAACATTTTATTGTTTGAATTTTTGCTGTTCATATAACCAAGTTGTTCATTTAATAAGAGAATTCACTTCAACTAGAGGTTAATGTATATAGCGTAGAATCAGCGTAACAAAACTGCTGTAGACATTTTGTGCTAACATACTATTGAACGGTAACTGAGTTGAAAACACTTGCAAGCACTTCCTTAAAAACCACAATAAAATAATTTAGGCTTACAGAATCACAGAGTGCTAGAATACAGCGTTTTCATGTAAAAGATGTTGGGGTGGTTATATGTATAATGTACTGCATAAATGTATCTATGTAGCAGTGATGCCAGATGGGTATAGTTGAAAATACCTAGATGTCGCTCAAAAAAATCCCCAGAATTCCCTAGATCCTTTAAACGTAGAACTCCCTAGTTTTTCCCCAAATAAATAAACAGAAAACATTTTTATGAAATATTTATTAAACAACACTACAACATAAAACATAATAAATATATATAATATATAATATAATGTGTAAAATTCCTATCTATTTGTACAAATTTTTAGATGACATTAATTTTACATGTTCATCATGAACATTAAACGATTGGCAACATTTGTCTCTACTTGACATGCGAATCACACATACCGCATTTAAAGCTTCGCTACCCAATTTGTTCCTTTTTTTGGTTTTTACATCGGTGACAGTTGAAAATACTCGCTCAGTCTCTGCATTACTGTGTGGGAGAGACATACACAATTGTGCTAATTTTACAATGTTTGAAAACTCATACTCATCCCGAAAATTTTTACAATTTTTCAATGTACTCCAAAATTGTTCAGTACTATTTTTAAGTAATATTTCTTTGTCATTTTTGTTGTCACTAAAATGAATTGCAATTTTTTTCCATTCCAAGTCAATTTTGTTACCATCTATGCCACTAAGTTTTGAAAATTTTTTCCAAATGATTTCTAGTGATACTAAATTAGTAGGTTTAGTTATATTTACAGCAATTTCAGGTTTCAAAAAACATAAGGAATTAAAGAAAGGATCTGTGAGTGGTAACCGTGTCTGTATTTCTGTAGCTGCAGTTATAAGAAACTCCAAACACGATTTTCTAATTGATACCTGAATTTCTTTCGGCAAGTCTAGGATTAAAAAATTAAAATCATGTCCTAAATCGATTGACATCAAGTCTAAAAACACTCCAGGATGTCTGCAGTTGATATTCAAGTCGTTTAGGTATTCGGGTTTAATATAATGCATGGTAATATTCTTGAATATTTTCTGCTTTCAGACGATAGGTCCTGAATTAAAAGTTTTTTTGCTTGAAACAAAGCATTAAAGGTATTGAAAAAATTTAGAAAATATTTAAGAAACAGCAAAACTGCTTTTGTGCAACTATTGTTTAATTCATCAAAAATAAAATCAACTATCTTGGAATTCTCTTCCAAGTTAGCAACGCGAAAATAATCCAACAAGATGTTCCAATTATCTAAAACTCTTGCAACCGCATGTTGCATGCTCAGCCACCTTGTAGCGGATAACTTCAACATTTTTTCTGTTCGTTGTTAAAAAAAATGCATTTCTGCAAGCTCAGCCGTTCTCTTTGCCGAAACTGAAAAATAACTGGCTACACTTCTAACCAATTCTTCAGGTGTCCGCGGTAATTTTGCGCACGCATTATTTGCTATTAAAGCCGCTGAGTGACATATGCAAGGCAAAACTATCAACGCATCTGTTTCAGCTTGTAATTTAGTCATGAAAGAATTGTTTTTTCCTATCATTACACTGGCATTATCTGAAGCAAAGCCTATAATATTATTTAGTGGAATATCTTTTAATTGCAAACAATTTTTAAAAGCAAGGAACAAATTTTCGGCAGTACAGCTTTTGGCATCAATTGTAATTAATTCCAAAAGTTTATCAGAAATATTGCCAAAATTATTCACATACTTTACGACTACACAGGCCCGGCGTAAGCTTTTGCGGGGCCGGGTTCAAAAATGCACTTGGCTTAAGAAAATCTAAATAAATTATTTATTATAAACATATTATTACATACTCGTGTATTACGCTAAAACCATAGAGCTCATTATAGTTATATTTACGAAGTACACGAAGTCTTTATTCTGGGCGTCTTTCGAAGCACGAGCGACGAAGAAACGAGTAATGAATTTGCGCGAATGTGTCGAAGATGATTTCTCGCGTCGAGTTTTGCACAGCATTTTTTGAAACGAACTTTAACAATAAAAAAACATAACCAACAAAAAAATTTAATACTGTATAGAATTCAAAGTAAACATAAAACCAAGTACATGCCAATAGATGGCGCTCGCACATTTGTCAGTGTAGACACTACATCTAGTCACCTAGGCCGCGCTGGTCGATCAGAATACCGCAAAACGCCGCCATTTTGAGACAGAGAAAAGTGATCTTTAATAATGGACAAATTAAAACTACATTTTACGTATTTGATATATTAGTATTAAAGGTTTGAACTTTCAGAATAAGAGAAACTTTTTAAACTAAATGTGGATTTGATTAAATTCAAGCTTAGCCTAAAATAATAAATAACTTGCTGTGTTTTTTTTGCCCCAATATGGCGGCGTTTTGCGGGCTGCAAAGGGGACTAGATGTAGTGACTTTATGTCAGTGGATTATTAGCAATTACTAATCTTTCTTTTGTGATTTCTGATACCCAAATGGGAAAAATGGCATTTTCTAAATTAAACTTCAGGTATTAATTAAAGAACTCCCTCACCGAACATTCTTTCCCAAGCTGATGTGATTTTAACGAAATATAATGCTGATTCTGAATATATAAATATTTAATAATATAATATTTTTGGGGCAAACACCCCAAACCACCCCCAAACAAAAATAATAATAATTATATTAAGTTACTATGATTGCCAAATTTAGTTAGGTTAGGTTTAGGTTAGATTAGGTTTAGGTTAGGTTAGAATTAGGTTTAGGTTACCTTAGGTTAGGTTAGGTTGAAAAAAATTCGAATTTTTTTTGCATAGCGATTTGGTTAGGCAGTGGCGTTTTTGTGGAGGTTAGGTTGGTAGCAATCAATTTTGAAGACTTAGGGGCGTTTGCCCTAAAAATTATTTACATATTCGGAATCACCATAAATTATTTTTTATGGCCTTTTTAGTTGCCAAGTTTTTAATTACATCATCAAAATTTACGTAATTTGAATGGTGGAAGTTTGCTTTGCCAGTCGTTAAGTCACACGGAAACATCGGTGTGACTACAGCAGCAGAGAAAGCGCGCGTATTTGTAAGTTGTAACGCGGAACCATATAAAACCCGTGGCGTCTAAAGCGCGGGGCCATCTAGAGCGCGGGGCCGGGTTCTGGGGAACACGCTGAACCCGCTTCGCGCCGGCCCTGCGACTACACACAGAAGTTTATTTACCGATATATCAGTACTCTCGTCTACGAGAACACTGAAATGCGTTTGTTTAAGTTCATTTGCGAAATCTTGTGTTTCCTTTTGAGCAATAACATTTTTTATAACACCGACTGTTTTTGTGCGACCCAATTGAACATCTTTCAAAACAGAAGAATCCGGAAAACATTCTTTTAAACCAGGTACTAGATGTTCCACAACTTGGAAAGCTACATTATGATGAGCAAAAAAATTTGAAATTTTTATCTCGGCCTTTGTGACTTGCTTACTGTGCAACGTGTGTTTTTCGGTAAAAGATGTTATGGTTTGCAAACCTTGTGTTTTGTTGATATTTTTCTTGTGCTTCGCTGTCGCTGCATGTTTTTCTAGTTCCGATTTTCCACACTTGAGTTCGGCATTACACACCTGGCACATGCAGTATAATTTATTCTGGGGATGCTGGACGAGCCAAGATTAGAATTTTGGATTTTGAAGCCATTCTTCTTTAAACTTTTGAGAGTAGGAGTGTTGTTTTGGTGCCTCATGTCGGATTTTTCTTTTCTTTATTGGGGTTGTGGGACGCACTTGTGAACTTGTAGGTTTGTGTCTATTAAAACAATAAAAGTCATTATTCAATTTTTACACCGGCAGTAATAACTAATAAACTTACAGTTCATCCGATGACGAATCTGAATCCATATTTGATCAATATCAATTACTGCACCAAAAAATATTTTCTTGAAATACCTATTTGTTACACTTTCCACTGTACTACTGTATTTACTTCTGTAGGTTTGCTAGGTTTGTTACTGTAACAAACCTAGCATTCCTAGGAAACCTTTTTCCTGTAACAATGTTACAGGAAAATCTGCTGATTTCTTTTTATAACTTTGTTCGGTAATTCCCCGAGAAAAATTTCTAACCTAAATTTATTTGAACAATTCGAAGGAACTCCCAGCATTTTTTTAACCTCAAGCCGATAATATCGATACCTACCTCTACACACTCGCCACTCACACTTCAGACTAAGATTAAACTTCTTCTTGACGATAGATGACACTAGTAAATAAAGTTGTTGGTGAAACAAAAAATTTTAAGAAAAAATTTATACAGGAATTTTTTTATTGATTTCATTACTTTCATAAAAAAGAATTAAGTTTTTTTTAATAAAAAGCCGATAGGTTAAAATTCCCTAGATTGGCCTACATTATTTAAAAAAATCCCTTTTTCCCTGTTTGCCCAAAAAATTCCTAGAACTAGGGATAAATTCCCTAATCTGGCATCACTGCTATGTAGTGTATTAATAGGTGTTACAGCAGCTGCAACTAGTTAAAAGAACTTTAAGGTAAAATATTTTGTAACATTCACAAAAGCACTGTTGTGAACGACTCACAACTCATATATTTTTGCATAGATACGAAATGGTACTAGGCAACGCGTATCAATAAACTAGTAGAGTCAAATAAATAATTCATAAAAGTAAACCTGCGTTTTATTTCCTTCTACAAGAATTAATAAATATAGCCCTAACACTCAACCACAGTGTTAAATCGCTATATATGGTGATCCCCACGTTCCTGAAGAAGAATTTGGCGGTATTGGTCTTTGCCTGCTGCATTGGATTCTCCAGGTGAACCACATCTAGTTATCCCTGCGTCATCCGTCATCGGCTGCTACTCGACTTCTGTCATCGTAAGATCCTGCTACCTACCTGCTTCGCTTGCGTGACTTGTCGTGGCTGGCTGAGGGTGACCGTTGAAAACAGAACTAGTGCTCCTCCTGATTCGATAAGTTTCAAATTTTATTTACTTTAATATTTAATATTTAAAATGGCGACTGTCAAAGTTCCATTTCCAGTTTTTACGAGTAACTATATCGACCTATATTTTATTTTGGTAGAACGATACTTTACTCGTATGCTGATCAACGATGAACTAGCCAAATATAACTTATTAACCCTAAACTTACCTTTCGACGTTTTAGGAGCTCATTGCGACTTAATCATTAACCCCCCAAGGCAACAACCATATACTACATTGAAACGGACAGTAATAAAATCTATTCTAGGTCCACGAGAATCTCGCATTAATAATCTTTTGGAGACTCTTCAATTCTCTAGTAGTGTCAAAGAACTACTCTTTGACATCCAAAAATTGGATCTGGGATTAACTGAGGAATTAACCAAAGACTTTTTAATAGCTAAACTACCTTCAGAACTTAAAATTCAATCCTTAGATTTCAATGACTTACCGTTAATATCCTTTGTAGAGAAATTAGATTTAATTTATTCTATGCAGTAAGCACCACAACCTTTAACTACTTCTGCATTAGAGGCTAAGCTAGACAATTTGACGACCAATCTTACAACCATTTCCAATGAACTTTCTACCATGCACAAACGACAATCCACTATGACTTCCAACATCTCTCCGAACCCACAAAATCCTCAGCATTTCATTAAACGCCGTTCCATGCCTTCGGGAAATGCCAATTCCCCATTTCCCAGGGTTAATTCAATACCTCCAACTTCTTCTTTACCAAGCACTTATCCTTCAATCTTTTTGCAGGACCTAACCTACAAAATTAATTTTGTGGTTGACAGTGGTGCGAATTATTCGACTTTACCCACCCACGTTGCAGTTTCCTGTAAACAAAGCCACGCCTGCCAACCTTTCATTTATGGCAGTGAACAATACGTCAATTCCTGTGACAGGTATTGTAACTTTGAGGTTACATTTCCCAATTCCTGGCCTACCGCCATGCCCCTGGAAATTTTATGTCGCTCACATATCTACAGCTATTCTAGGCCTGGATTTTTTGCAGCGGCACAACCTAACTATTGACTGCTTTTCTCGACGAGTCATTTGCACGGCAGATGTCAAGCTCGCACGAAACCGCAACCAAGGTTGTCAAATTCCAGCTCCAACAGTGAATCCTCTCACTGACTGCTCTTCTCAGCGGGTCATTTGCACGGCAGATGTCCAGCCCGCCCGAAATCTCAGTCGAGGTTCCACAGCCCCCCCAGTTAAGACTAACTGCTCTTCTCAACGGGTCATTTGCACAGCAGATGTTCAGCCCGCCCGAATTAGCAGTCGAGGTTCCACAACCCACCAAGTTAAGACTGGCACTAAACGCAAAATATTTTCCGCACAGGCTAATGTTTTGACTCCTCCTTACGAGTCAATCGTTACTTCTTCCCTTACCTTCAAACATTAACGTACACTCTTCAGGTACTGTTAACATCTCTAGCGATCTTGATGTTTATAGCAAGATGCTAAACACACACTTCCCAGAGCTTTTACGTAAATTCGACTACCATCAACCAGTTAAACATACTGTAGTCCATCTCATTGACACGACCGGACCTCCAGTTAAAGCACGCTGTCGCAAACTGAACCCTAATCATCTTTCTTTTCTAGAAGATCATCTTAATGAGCTCTTGGACGCTGACGTAGTACAGCGGTCATCGTCTAGCTACGCCACGCTAATTCACATCGTCGGAAAGCGAGCAGTAGGCGCAGCAGAGGCACTACCTCCTGGTGACGACCAAGACATCGCAGCCCCCATCGCCCCAACAGACAGTTATCGCTTGGTTGGCGATTATAGAAAACTTAATTTAGTGACAGTACCAGACCGTTACCCGATTCCTTTTTTAACGGACTTTACAAGAAAACTTGCTGGTGCAACCATATTCTCGAAGCTAGACCTCCAAAAGGCCTACTTCGCAATACCAATAGCGGCAGAGAACATTCACAAGACTGCTATTATCACACCTCTGGGACTCTTTGAGTTCAAACGGATGTGTTTCGGACTACGGAATGCAGCCAGCACTTGGAGTCGTTTCATGGACACTGTGTTATCAGGGCTCCCATTTTGTTTTTCTTATCTAGATGATATATTAGTCTTTAGTGTTGATTCGCAGCAACATATTGAACATTTACACCAAGTGTTTTCCCGATTAAAAGACAATGGCCTAATTATTAACCTACCAAAGTGTCTCTTTGGAGTCAATGAGCTCGATTTTTTAGGACATCATGTTAATACACGCGGTATCAAACCAATGGCTTCCAAAGTCCAAGCTATAATTGATTACCCATTGCCTTCAAGTCAGAAAGCACTCCGCAATTTTATTGGATTAATTTCGTATTACCATAAATTTGTACCAAACTGTGCGAAAATTTTGGCACCGTTAAACTCTATTGTTATTCCTGGTAAAGCTTCGCTAAAGCCTGTCCAGTTAAATCATGAACAATTAGAAGCCTTTAGGCACGCGAAGAATGCTTTGATTACCGCTACTTTATTGGTACATATGCGAATTAATAACCCTATTAGTATAGCTGCAGACAGTTCGTCTTCCACTATAGCTGGAGTATTACAATCTATTGTAGTACCAGATGAACGTTTTACTAAGGTCCATCTCGACCTAGTACACCTTCCTTCTTCAGGAGGTTATAAATTCCTCCTTACCATTATTGACCGCTACAGTCGGTGGCCGGAAGCCATTCCTCTGAAGGATTCTTCCGTGGAGTCAGTAATCACTGCATTTGTCGACACGTGGGTGTCCCGCTTTGGAATTCCCAAGTACCTCACCACGGACAATGCAAGAATTTTCCTTTCGCATTCATGGATCAACTTCATGGCCATGTTAGGAATTAAACACGTCAAATGCACGTCCTTCCATCCGATTAGTCAAGGCGTTATCGAACGTTTTAATCGGACACTCAAGCAATCCATTCAAACCACAGGCACTTCCTCCTGGTTAACGTATCTCCCTTGGATTCTCTTGAGCTTACGTGCAACCCTGAAATCACAAGTTAATGTTTCTCCTGCAGAAATCCTGTATGCTACACCTTTACGACTACCTGGTGATTTCTTCGAAGAAGAACAACTGGCTAACGACATGAACCTCCCTAATTTCATAGCCAATATCAAACGTCGTATGAGGAAGCAGAAGCATTTTTTTACAAAAACGTATTCCGGTCAGTCCTTCGTCCCCAGCGACTTCACCAACTGCATACACGTATACGTTCATAATAACTCGCACAATCTGGGCATGAAAGACAGTTACTTAGGCCCCTATAAAGTATTAGAACGGACAGTTAAATACGCCACTTTAGAAAATCACACTGGCCCTATCTCTTTAGATAGGCTAAAGCCTGCATATTTTTTAGATTAGTTACTTTATAATGTTAAGACAACAATAAACTGATTTCAAATGCTGCGCGAAGGCATCTTTTGAAAACCTTTTACCTGTTGACTTTAAAAATTTGGACACTTTTCTGTTTTTTCTTTATGTTTACAGGTTCCAAGAGTTGCCGTCGCAAGTTCCGTAGTTGTTATTTAGCTTAAGTTTTTTATTGTAACTACCTATACTACCTAGTGGAGTTTTTGTAGCTGGAGAATTTTACAACTTTGTTCAAGTTCCCTTAAAATACTCCATTTTTTCTCCAAAATACCATTCCGTATTTTTTCTTTTTCATGTATGTAATACCCACGTTTCAGACCGGGCGGGGTAATGTTGTGAACGACTCACAACGCATATATTTTTGCATAGATACGAAATGGTACTAGGCAACGCGTATCAATAAACTAGTAGAGTCAAATAAATAATTCATAGAAGTAAACCTGCGTTTTATTTCCTTCTACAAGAATTAATAAATATAGCCCTAACACTCAACCACAGTGTTAAATCGCTATAGCACTTACTAATTCGTTGAGATAACCAAATTGTTTCTAATTTATCTTGTTTATTGTTTCCAGCCTTATTTTGTGGAACTCCATAATCATGAAATAAATAAAGATTATTAAAACTGTGAAACTTTTAATAATCTTTATTTATTTCATAAAAATTGTTTCTAACCTTTCCATAAAAACACACAATTGCTGCTAATCCAGTAGTATTGTACTTTATACTGTTACTTATGTTATAAATAATTACCTATAACATTATAAGACGTGTGTATTCGTGACTCATCAAGAAAGCTTCAGTTAATACTGAAGTCTGAAAGTGCGCTGAACTGACGCTCTGTATGCCGGCAGCGTTGCCAACCTGGACGTAAACGGAAATAGTACACGAGCGTTTAAAATTATAGTACACTTACCAAAAATTATAGTATCAGTCAATTTTCCAACTTTTCGGAATGTCTAACGTAAATTAACTAAGTAAGGGTCGTATTCTGTATCTTCTAACATACATGTTCTGGAACAGTAAGCGTTACGTTACATATGACGGTTATTCTGTTTCTGTATCTTACAGCGATGTAAGCTAACAGTTATTAAATAACATATTGTATGTTATAGCGGCTGTTACATTATGGCTGCTTTCGACTTGCCATTATCGTCGTAACATGGAAAATTTGAGATTAGATAGTTTGAAAAACAATGCAATGATAAAGATAAATAAACTCTCGGACACTTTTGCCTCATTGTATTTACACAAAAGTACATATAACTCCACTAAAAGAAGAAATAAGTAGATTTAACAAAAATGAAGATATACAATTGCGCCAATCTAGTTTCTTTGTTATATTTACGCATCAGAGGTTGTTAAACATCACATCTTTGCCGTTGAAAAACTCAAGAAGTACTTGTTTACACTTTATTCAAATTAACACACAGTTTTGTTAGATTACAAAACGGAATTGTTAAAAAAATATTGTTTTTGTGATTTTACAAAACGTTTTGTTGAAATACATGTATTTTATTGTTAAGAGACTTCTTTTGTAAAAGCTATTATTAGTAATTGTATATAAACAAAAATATGGTTCATCTATTTTATACAAAAGAAAACGCATATTGATTTAAAAAACTTATATTTGCTTAACATACAAACATTACTAATTATAAATATTTATTTCAATAATAGTTGAAATGATGCATACCCCTAATAGCACCCATTGCCCGATGGACGTTCTTTTTAGGTCCATTCTAGGTACGTATGTCCGATGATATAAAATGGACGTCTGCTGAACACTCGCACGAGGACGTTTTTCAGAAGTACAACAAAACACGTCCAGCAGACATTTGTTTTGAGTCCATAGTAAACCCTTAAGTCCCAGGACAAGATACGGACATTTGGCGGACGTTCATACGCAGACGTTTTTCAGAAGTACAACGAGATACGTCCAGCGGGCGTTTGTTTTCTGCCCATAATAGGTCCTTGAGTCCCAGGACATGCTATGGACGTCTGGCGGAAATGCACATTAGAACGTTTTTCAGAAGTAAAGCATAAGACGTCCAGCGAACGATTGGTTTGGGCGCATAAAAGAATGTTCATATGGGGAACGTTTTACAAAAGTACAACAAAAGACGTGCAGACGTTCGATTTGGGTCCATAATAGGTCCCAATAGGAATTACAAAATGATACAAACAAACAATTTATAGATTAAGTTTAACCATTATTCTGGGAATCTATTTTAACAAATGATGTCCACTGAATGTTCAATTTAGATCTTGGTAGGCCCGTGGCTTCAAAGTCATAAAAAAGCCGGTCTGTACTTTAGATAAGGATCTTTTTTACGAAAAGTCTGTTACATGTATACACATACACATTTTTCTTATCGTTATTAAATACTACATTATGTACCTAGTTCTCTAAAAAAGAATTAAAACTATTATCGAATATAGGAAAATTGCTTCCCCCGTGTTTTAAATTAATTATATTTTCTGTACTTTATGGAATACTCTTTAATATACTAAAGTATATATTTTCATACGTTCATACCATCATAAACTCATTAAAAATATACTTTTTAAATTAGTACGGCTATTTAAATTTCTCCCCCAATATAAACATGAGACAGCAAGTGTGTGACTTCAGTATGTACCATAAGCTGCCATTCGGTTTCTGTTGTTCGGTATTTGTTCTCATCGTTTTTGTCTTGCAGTTTCTGTTTGAGCTAATTATTTATATATGCGCTTTTTAACATCTATTTAATCAGTCTTTTACGTTATGTGTTTTTAGTAAATAATGTGAAGTGCAAGGGTTACTATTAATATATATTTTATCAAATTCCTTTTATTCGTTTATTATTATTATTGTGCAGTAATAATGGTAATACATACAGAAGCGTCCCTACGGTCGGTCGGCCGGGCGCATGCCCGGGGACCCGAGAACTAGTGGGGCATCGCACCGAGCAACCTTATTTTAATCAACAACACAATATACTATATCTTATGCGTTAATAAAATAGACTGAGAGACCGTGTAACACCGGAATTTCCGGTTACCAACAAATGTTTGTTAAGCTTTTATAATTGATAGGACCATTTTCCTTTAGTAGGGAGGATTCTAAATTTACCACATCAAAAACCAATAACGTATTCTTCCAACATGTCAAGATCAAATAAAACACAAACAACAAAGTTCATGGGTAAAGCTAATAAATATTCGTCAATTTGACTATTTATTTTGCCAACTTTAACAGAAGGTTCCAGAAGGTAACATTTGTCCACACAGTAAAAGCACAACCTTAATTACTTCTTGTCAAAATCTTGAGGCTATCCTCATCCTCATTTTTGCATCACAGTTACCATTTAAGTCGCTTTGAAATCTTTTGTTTTCTTTGACAGATATCCAATTTGATATTAAAATTTACTAGTACTCAACAAAATGTCTTTTGGAACCTTGTCTGCACCATCTCACTTCGAGATTCAAGTTCGAAGTTCACTAATACACTTGGAGCGTGTCATATATTGTCACGCTTTTTCTATCACAAAAACAAAATTAAACTTCAATAATGCTAAACAAATAAAAGTTCTGTTTCCAAACGACAAATCAAAAATTATTTCTTGGCACAACCGGCATTTGATGCAAGTTTTTATACACAAAGCTAAAGCCTACTTTTAAAGTAAAGCGCACCAAATTTCCAAAATGAAAAGGATTCTAACATTTCTCGAGACTTCGGGTGGGCATCAGACCACACTATGCCTACCCGTAAAACCGGTCCTGGTTAACCTATCCCAGACTTGTCTGGGTAATGGTGCCTTAGTAAAAAAGTTTAGGTTCCCCGGCTAGGCTCCCAGGTTAAATGTGTGGGAGAGATACACGTAAGTTTACTCGACGAATACTCATACACGTTGCGGAGGAAGCTCTGCTAACATGAGAACCGGGGTGGGTGGATTTGATTCTTACCTGGGACAAGGCCATACATGGTCGCCGCGAGGAACCCGCTGTGTGGCTAAATCCTAAGGAGGAGAATCGAAGTGAGGTTTATCTCAGCTGTGGTGAGTATAACAGGGCTGAATGAGAAACCGCATGCCACCAGGTATTATGATTCAATAAGAACTTCTACCTTAAAGGGAGTTGAAGCGAAAAGGGGTATCATAGCCTCTCACTCTCAAGGCAACTTCACCTGATAAGGGTACATACCGGGAGGCAACGAATGATGCAGTTAGGTCAAATGTGTGGCAGAGAAAAGTACGGTTAACGAATTCTCGACGGTTACTCATCACCGAGCAGAGGGAGCTCTGGTAACATGAGGACCGGTGTGGGTGGATTTGATTCTCGCCTGGGATCCCAAGCAGCATTTTTAGTCACCGCTACGTACCAGCAACCACCGGTGGAACTATAAAGTTTTTGCCGTTAGTCACAAGAACGTAATTGCTACGGTATTGTTACGTGTCTGGAACCAAAATGGGGAACAATTTTTGGGTAGCAGGTACGTGGCGGCGTAGTAATTGCTACTTTCGTGGAACTTCTTTTCTCTTTGACACATCATGTCGCGTGTTTGTTCTCTCTTGCTCTTGCAACTTAACAAATATTCTATCATTTTCTATACTATATAATGCTGGATCGTGTCACAAAATGAACTACCAGTTTATTTGTAATACGTACTTAATACAAAGAGCGATGAAATGTTTGATTATTTTGTCATTCCAGTACACCAAAATTATAAACCATTGCAACTTTTCTGTTAAATATGATGATGATAGATCGAAAAATAACAACGCGCCTTCTTTAATTATATTTTTTAGTAAAAAAATGTCACAAATGTCAAAAAATAAAACATGATAAATATACACGAAATACTTATACGTTTGATACACATGATAGAAACCATTTTTATATTATTCCTGTTATGTTCTTTTATGTGTTTAAATAAAAGATACTCAATTATGGTCATTAATTAACTTTATTAATATTGAGTGAGCTGGGCGAATTAAATACACAATGCATAGACTGTAGAAGACGTATATCCTCTAAGGCGACTCGAGTGTTACTGACGCACGCCCAGAGCATGCCAGGATTGGTTAGTTAGATCACTATAAATAAATGTTGCCAACTTCAACCTACATACATAACAATCCCTAAGGCACAATTTGGCACTAATTTGTTATTTTTATTGAAGGTTATATAGTAAAACATCTATTAACAATCATAACAAATTGCAAATTGATTAATGATTATTGATTAATCCAACATTTTACAAGTAAATATGGAGATGGAGTAGTTTACGAAAAATTACTTTAATGTGATTTTTCTGGGTAGCAAAAACGTAAGTGTTACATTCAATACTACTGTAAGGTTTTAAAAACTTTAAAGTAGCTTCGGGCAAGTTACTGCTACAATCATAATACCACTTTGAAGTTGCAACGACTTTAAAGTAAGTATACTAAGTGGCAATACGGTTCCAAATACTTTAATAGTTACTCAGAAGTAATGAAACTACATAGTTCCAATAAATAGTAGAAACAACTACACAATTACTAAAATATTCCGAATTGAAGAAATTAAACCTATAAAGTCATAAATTTAGTTGCAGTTACGTAACAACTACTCAATCAAAGTTCCGATCTCAGTTACTGCTACTTAAATGCTGCTTGGGATACGATCGCTTATTGGTGCTAAGCTCACCCGCTATTTGACTGAATCTTAAAGAAGAAAATTGAAGTGAGGTTTATCCCGGCTGGAAGGTGCAAATTCTTGCCTATGGGAAACTGCATGCCACCAGGTAACTGTGCTCAGGATGCTATTCGGACCACCCTATGACTCAGACTGCAGACTGAGTACTGTGATCTGAAGAAGCTCTAAAGCCATTACTCTTAAGAAGTGTTGAAGCGAATACATAGCCTCTCACACTCAAGACAACTTCACCTCATGTAGGTACAAACCGGGAGTCTAGGACGTGTAGACTTAAGAACGAAGCTCTGTCGAGGGTTCACCAAGCCTACAATTTGGTAGATCGGGGTGGCAAAACCATTTAAAAACCAAGTCTTGCCACAATTGAGGTTGGATTCGATCGGGCAGTAGCTCCTAACAGCAAGTGACAGCATGTTAGGGGAATAGTCCTAAGCTAGACGAGGTAAAGTCTCCTTGGTCGTATGATACGTCCCTCATACCTTCCTGGAGATGGAACCGACGGGCGAGCACGTTTATCGCTTCGGTATTAGCCTGGAGAGCTAGTAGAGTATGGATAGTATCTCGCTCCCACTAGTGAGTTACTGGTAGCATTGTGAAGTGTTGGCAATGCGCGCTAATTGAGCGTAATCTCAATTCAATGTCTAAAAGGCGGGAAGGAACTTCCTAAAGTTCATAAATTAGTCACGTACATTTACCTAGAAATACAATACTACGGCCTATTGTATAGTTAAAAGGTAATAGGCTATAAGTTGCTGTAGAGAAGGACTAAATGATCCTTTTCGCAGATAGAAGCCTTACTTCTTGAGACTTCACGATAAACAGTAGAGACGCGTCATAGCATTTTGTTAACGGAAGTACCTACTAACGATCAAGTTGGTGCATTGTTCTAAATTTTCTATTTCAGCTACCCCTCATTACGAGGTTTCTAGTTATATTAGTTACACCCTGAATATTTATTTATTTATTCACTTTCTTATTTACTGGAGGCCCCACTCCATATTTGTGCCCGGGGCCTCAAAATCCAAAGGACGGCGCTGAATACATAGTTGAATGAGTGACTCACCAGCAAAAAATTCATGGTAACCTGCAGTTAGGGTTGCCAGATCCTTTTCATTCTTATGTATGAGATAATCTATTAAAATATATGAGAATAGGAAGAAAAATGAGATTTTTTGTATGAAGTAAAAACAAACATGGAAAAGCAAATAAAGTTTATTACAAAATTTTTATTAATATAAAAAATTATAAATTGTATTTTGAAGAATTTCTTGCTACTATTTTTTCTGTCTAGTGCTACACTTAAGTAAAAATATTTACAATTTATAATATAATTAAGTTTTAATTATAATTTTAATTAATTTTAATTTAATTTTAAAAGTTCGGCTCTTATCAACTTTGTAGAAGCCCTGTTGCGAACGTCACTCCATTTGTTTCCCATGATAGAAAAGAGTTCGTGGATTTCGTAAATTGTTTAGAACGAGAATTATTTAAATGAAAGAAAGTCTAATAATATATGACATTTATCTTACAGATGCAGTTTTTGACATATATTATACTTTTGTTTTAAGTGACAGAAATCAAAATTTATTCACAAGTGAAATAATATATCAAAATTACTCACTAGTGAGTAGAACTGTCAGTAGATACAAAATATTCAAAATTTGCTTTTAATTGTTTATTCGAAATAACTACAATGTAATTTATGTTCTATGTGCATAAACGTTAACATTAATTGTGCAATTGTTATTGTTGAAAGAAACCGGAGTATCGTGTAAATTCAACTCCTTCTTCTGACATCCAACTTTAAACTCTTGGTTAACTGTATTGCTGCTGCTTTTCAGCCCAAGAACTTGTTGTGCAATATTTACTTTGTTTTGTAAGGAATCTTCAATATAACCATCAACAACTGCATCACTCTTCCAGCCACCAAAACGTTTCAGCGTTCTTACATCAGCCCCACAATCCGCTAACAAAGTTGTACCTGATCTTCGGAACGCATGGCCTGTATACATGTTTGAATTCTCTAATTTGAGAAATGTAGCTATCATTGCAGGCATCTTTCCAAAACTGTTAATACCTATTGGTTGCACTGTGCATTTCCCACCACGGTAGCAAAGAAACAATCGCGTGGATTTTCCGTTTTTAGGGCGTAAATTAATATATTTCCTGTACAAATCTAATGGATTAATTGCAAATCCTTTGTTCAGAATAGTAAACGACCTTTTTTTATGGGTTTTTGTGTACGGCAAGTGAATTAAGAGTAAACCTTCTTTAACTTCTACATCCTTGAGCTCCATCTTCACCAACTCGTCACACCTGCATCCACCCGCGATTGCGACAACAGCAACAAGCTGTAAATACGTACAAAAATTGATTATACCGTTGACACATGTCAAATCTACTCGTACCTTTATTGCTAGAAACTTGTCATCAGGCGCAGTTTGCAGGAATTTGTCGATTTGATCTCTTGAAAACGTCAACGATTTTTTCGCCTCGTATCCAACATGCTGTCTCTTCAAAAATGCAGTCAATTTGTAATATTTGCCTATGTCTACATCTTCATAAACCTTCATTGTGGTTTTGATCATTGAGTACTGCGCCCAAAGCGACGATGACTTGTACTTCTGTGCCTACAAAACACAATGCATGTAGATACTAATGCATGATGTAATTCAATTCAACTCACTTTTTTAGCAAAATATGCCAGCATCACTTCCTCCGAACTGTCACCTAACGAATTTTCCGCCTTCCAATTTTTGAACAAACTATACTCCTTGTAATGATCCTTCGATTTTGCCGGAATTAAATTCGAGATAGCAGATTCTGCGTCTAACTTAATATTTTCTGGCAGACAATCCATTTTACGGATGTAGTTCAAATTGTGAAAAAAGCAATGCAAGCAAATGCAATGTTTATTTCTCAAAACAATCAATTGTTTCGTTGCTACGAACGTTCATATCTACAGTAATACGATTTTTTGTGATTTCATTTTTATTTACAGTCTTTAATTCTTTTTCTATTGGAGTCGCATCTGTAAGATAAAACGTCGTATTTCAAACGTGAGGCAAATACATCATTCGTTCGTGAGAAATTGCCCCACTCACGTGCAAGCACGCTCGTGGGTCAAAATTCTCACTTACGTATAATGATGTATTTGCCTCACTTATAAAATAATATACTATTATCTCATATATTTAATGCTGGTATGGGAATTCATTGAAATATATGAGACTCATACCAAATATATGAGATCTGGCAACTAAGGATTTATTATTATTTTCAGAATATCTAAAGCAAAATTATATAAAGGTTGAACATGACTAAAATAATAATCTCTTAACTTGAAAAATGAAATATAAGGTTATAGCCTGCAGATTCAGAAAGGCTACTTAAGTTTACTTAGGCTACGATCGATCAAATATAACCATTCAAGTGGTCGATTTGATGGACGCGAAATTTTCTCCGCTGAAGCGAATTACACCAAACCACTTCCTATTACATCTCACATTCAACCATCCTCTAATGAAAGTCCACCATGTTTTTATGCCTAATGCACTATTGTGAATGCGCTTGACCGCGCTAGCGCCCGGGACATTTTAAAAACGTCGCAAGTTCGTGACATTTGGACTTCCCGTGGATGTCCATGTAACGTCCTACGTTGTATAAATCGAACGTCTATTACTTCCCTTGGACGTTTTTAAAACGTTCGTCAATTTCTCGAAAGACGTACGCAAAACGTCCGCCCGAGACATTTGAAGAACTTCGCAAGTTCGACATTTGGACTTCCCGTGGACTCCATATAACGTCGCACGTAGTATATATAAATCTAACGTTTATTACGTCCCTTTGACATATAATGGACGATTTTAAAACGTTCAAGTTCTTGGAAGACGTACGCAAAACGTCCGTCTGAAACGTTTTAATAATGTCCAACTTTCTTACATTTGGACTTCCCATGGACGTTCATATAACGTCCCACGGACTATAACCGATCGTCCGATAGACGTTCATTAAGTCCGCCGAGGACATTGCTCAAACGTCTGTGTGCTGTTAGGGACATCAACAGGAGCATAATAAAATTCTTTATTATTAACACAAAATAACTATTACTTGGTTTTAATACTTCAACGGATTGTAGATGATGAGTATTAAATTTTCCTATTCTACATTTTCTGCATAGATACAATTTAACAATCTTCCTTGCTTTGTACAAAATAGATGTATGTAACACTATTAGTTTTAGATTTACCCTTGAATAACGCAAAGAACTGCCTAAACCCCATCCACTTAATAAATTTTATAATGCAGCGGATTCAAATTCGGATAATGCACTTTCAGATGTGGTAATTTCACTTCCACTTGCAAATATGTCGAGAAAATTTGAATTGTAAACACTGTCCATTTTAAGAAGTTAGAAAATGCACCTAATTAACCTGCACACTCCAACACTGATGAAACTGCCAGTCGTTCCTTGTTAGCAATTCCTACAACTAACAAGAATGCTGATGTTATGTACGACCATTGAATCATCATTATCATCATCATTATCATTCCTGTAGCTCCATTGGAAGCATAGTGCGTCGTTTTCATCGACTATTCTTCGGCAATTTTTGGCGCTTCCGCCTGTACAGTAGCAGAGTTGCCAACTCTGTACCAGGTTCACTCAAGCTGTTGCACTGTTCTGTTCCTTTTACTGTTTTCTTAACACTTTCTATCCTTCACTAATTCACTATGTACAGAACACTTCACATAATGACCTCCATTCGATCTTGTTCTTTGCCTTCTCTTTTATTTCACTCCATTGTAGTCCTTTTCCGGTAAGTTCATTTTGCGTCTTCTTTCTCCATGTGGATTTTGGTCTTCCTCTCCTCCTTTTACCTCTTATATTGTGTTCTAGTGCCTGTTTTGTTATATCATTGTTCGGTTTTCCCAACGTATGTCCAATCCATTTCCATTTTCCTTTTTTTATTGTTATCCTTATCGGTTCTTGTTGTGTTTTTTTAATAATAAATTAATAATTCATTTTTTATTTTTTCCGGCCAGTATATTCCCAGGATTCTTCTAAGGCATTTGTTTATGAATGTCTGTGGTCTTTTCATGTGCATTTCATTTATTGTCCACGTTTCTGAGCCGTATAACAATATCGTTTTTATTACTCTTGCATCATAATACCTGTTTAAAAAACTAAAAGCGTGTGAAATCTCAACATTAAAACACCGGAGTGCTTTAAAGTTGCTATAGAAACAATGACATCATTTTTAAAGAAAGTTGTATTTGTAATTTACACATGTAGTTAGTAAGATATAACAAACAGTATAATTTTTATTTTAAATAAATGTTAAATGTACAATTATTATTATTTGAAATGTGGATTCCAGCAGTTTCCAGCTCGCTATTACTTGCTTCGGTTATCACAGGATCACCAGTATTAACTGACAACGATGACGTAGTAATCGTCAAACTGAAAAATGAAGTAACTGTTACTAATCTGTCAAAACTATCGTATATCAGTACCTTTAAAAACAAGAAAATGTCATCAGGAGCTTGAACGAAAAATCTACGAAGTTCTTCCTCCGTGAAAACGAAAGACTTTTTAGCTTCATAACCTTTATTTACCGCCTTCATAAACTCATGCAGCTTGTGAAAAGATGCCAGATCCATTCCGTTTCTGTCTCAACATTGCTTGCAATTTTGAATGTATACACCATAAAGTTGACGATTTAACACTAGACGGTCATAAAACATAAAATATGAAAAACAAATAATTATAATTGTAATTAATGTTACCATTTCCATCATGTAGGTAAGCATCAATGATTCATTTACAATTTTTGAATTTTACTTTCCATTCACGTAAGCAGTTTTTCATATTCTTTGCAATAAGCATCTCTTGACTTCTCCGGAATCAATCTTAATTCCGCTTTTTCGGCCAATTTTTGAATTTCCCGTGGAATACTTTCTTCAAACCGACTCATTTTTTACAAAACAGCAAAGTAAACAACAAATGCAAACCAATCTCCATATCAACGACATGACGTCATTGCACAAGCTACTGTACGAAATGATACAAATTCAAAATTAAAATGCTCATTTAAAATATGGATTTCAGCTCTATTTCTCGAATTATGATGCAATTGTAATAAAAAATAGCGTATGACACGCGTGTATAAGTGCTTTTAAAGCACTTACGCCATTAAAAGCACTCCGCTTCGCGTCGTGCTTTTAAACTTGTCGTGTGTGCTTTAAAAGCTTGCTTATACACTTGTATCATAATATACTATTTTACGTTTGTATTGAACATTCTAATTTTGGTTTTCATATGTATTTCCTTTGATTGCCACATTTACTTAAGTGCATTAAAGGCTCGTTGAGCTTTGTGTATTCTTGTTTTTATATCCACTTCAATTGTTCCTCTATCGTCTATAATTCTTCCCAAGTATGTGAATCTCTCTAACTGTTTTTTGTCGGGTTGGTTGCTCTCTGTTCCTGTTTTCTTCTTGCCTTTTTCTAGTTTCATAATTTTGGTCTTATTCTTATTTATATTCAGTCCTACTTTTATTGCTTCTTCTTTTAGTTTGTCTAGTTTTTTTCTCATGTGTATTGTGCTTTCTGTTAACAGACATGCATCATCTGCAAATTCTATGTCTTCCAGTGTTTCGCCGAAATCCCAACTAATTCCTGTCTTTTTATCTTCCGTTTTTCTCATAACCCAGTCGATTACAACCAAAAATAGTATGGGTGACAGAACCCATCCCTGTCTCACCCCGCTTTCGATCTGTATATTTCTCGTTAGTTTGTTGTTTATATCAATTTTAGCTGTGTAATTCGTATATAGAAGTTTAACCATTTTTATAAGTTTCTTTGGTATTCAATATGCTTTTAAGATTGTCCACATTTTATCTCTGTCTATTCTATCGAATTCTTTTTCGAAGTCTATGAAGGTTATTTGTAATTCCCTTTGCCATTCATTTGCTTGTTCAGTGATGGTGCGCAGTGTTAATATGTTATCTATGCATGAACGCCTCTGTCTGGATCCTGCTTGGTTTTTTCTTAGTATCGTTTCTATTCCTTATTTAATTCGATTTAGTAATATTCTTGTTAGTATTTTGCTTGTTGTGCTTAGCAATGCTATTCCTCTCCAGTTCGAGCATTCTGTTTTGTCTCCTTTTTTTGGTAGTCTTATTATTATTCCTTCATTTCATTCTCTTGGGATTTTTTCTTCTTTCCATATGCTATTTAGTAAATTATGTATCATTTCTTCCATTGCTTCGCCGGCTTCTCTAATTAGCTCTGCTGGGATGTCATCTATACCTGCTGCTTTGTGGTTTTTAGCGTTTTTATGGCATTTTTAATTTCTTCTCTCGTAATCGCTTCTTCATTTATTTTCATTTCTTCTCCTATTTGCTCCACTTCTTCCACTATTTCTTCTTGTATTGTTGCTTTTTTATATATTTCTTCGAAATGTTCGATCCACCTCTGTTCAGTTTCCATGTTTGTTTTAAGGGTTTTTCCATGTTTGTCTTTCACCTGCGTCTCGTTTATTATTTTATTTCTTGTTATCTCTTTTATTATATCGTATAGCGTTTTCATGTCATTTTTCTGTGCTGCTTTTTCCTGCTGTTCTCAATGTTTCTTCTCTATGTTTTCTCTTATCACTTCTAGCACTTGTTATCACCTGTTTATCTTTTTCTTTATGTAACTTTTCCTGTGTTTCTTTTTCATTTTCATTTTTGCCAATATTTTTTTGTCATTATTTGCTGTTTAAGCTATCTTCTTTCTTCTATTCTTTCCCATGTCTGTTTTGACAACCATACCTTTTGTTTTGCTTTTTTGTATCCTAGTACCCTCTTTTCCGTATCTTTGAGAATTGTTTTCACTTCCTATTTTTGCGTTCATATCTCCTATTAATATTTTTATGTCTCCTTTATGTTGTTTATTTATATCGTCAGAGCTTTTTGTAATTGTTCATAAAATTCTTCTTTTTGTGTTTCTTCCTTCTCGTTTGTCGGTGTATATGCGTTTACTACAGTTATATTGTAGAAGCTTGCTTTAAATCTGGCTGTTATAAATTCTGTCTGATATGCCCGACCACTCCATAAGTGCGTTTTTTGCTTCTGGTCGTAGCATAAATGCTACCCCATTTTCGTGTCTTGCATCTTCTTCAATGCCTCCTGAATATATCACTTTGGTTCCATTTTCTGTTGTATACTTTACGCATCCTTTCCATCTCGCCTCATTTATCCCCAGTATCTCCACTCGATATTTTTCAATTTCTGTCGCCACTTGATTTACTTTGCTTGTTTCTAACATTGTTCTAACGTTCCAAATTCCTATATATTTTGCTTTTCTAGTTTCTAGTTCTTTTGTTGTCTGTGGTTTTTCTTCATTTTCATACCTTTTAGCTTCTCTCTCTAAGTTTCTAAGTGCACTCTCGTGATTTATTTCTTGTGAATTCCACGTTGCCATATATTTTTTATCTTTCTTTTCCGATTCCTTTTCCATTGCCAATTTCGTCACCATTAATTCATCATCCTTTACTAGTTGCTATTTTTATGTGTTTGCTGAGGTTGTTCTTGGCTCCCTCTTGCCTTGGGGTCTTTGGTTATTATCGGAGCTAGAAGGGTTTAGATTGTATGGGCCCTTACTACTTTGTATAAATTTTTTCTTTCACCTTTATTTTTCTCTCTTATTCTCTTTGGCTCCCGCGTTAGTTTATCTGTTAGATTGTTTGGTGATTCTTCTATCTTCCCCTTTGCTTTATTGACTTCTGGTTAATCTTGTTCTTCTTCATTTACAATTTCTGCAGAGTCGTTGAGTTCATACTCTTCACCATTCACTACAAGCTTGTTGTACTGTAATGATATTCATATTACATCCATATTACCTCAAGAAGGCATTGCATGCTAAGTGATTGCCATGACAACAGTAATCAACAACAAATATAAATAAATATCTCATAGAAGTAAACATGTCTTTTATTGTCTTCTACAAGAGATAACATATAAGTAGTGTACAAGACCACACACAAGCAACCTGTATTATTACATTAACCTTCAGAACACTACATTGGTGACGCCTGTCGATAAAAAGAAGAAAGAACTTAGATAATCAACACCAGATCTTCAATAATTCCATTGCTCTGGTTTTCTGTCTGCCGACAAACAAAGCCTGCACTCCTGGAATCTTGAAACGGTTATTTGATTATCTCACGCAAGCAGTCGACTTTCAGAAATTTATAAATATCCTTTTTTTATCATTTAAATAAGATAAGTAAACTATATTATGTTGGTTACGTTTCAATATGGCAAAGTTAGCAAATTTAGTAAAATTTCCTATTTTTGACAGTTCGCATGTACATATGTCAATAGCCTTAATCGATAGATACTTTAACTTCCTACATATTGAGAACGAGATTCAAAGATATAATGTCCTAATTCATAACTTGCCATATAACATTTTACAACTACATTCTAATCTTATCAGGTTTATTGATAACAATAAACTTTCATTCGAACCATACACCACGTTCATCAACGAACTATTAAAATACTACTTGGGTTCTTCTTTAGATAAACCTACTTCATACAACCCAAAATCAAATACTACCTCTTCTCCCAAAGAGATTACAGATTTCTGGTTACAGCAAAATGATTCACCTGAATTTTTTGGTCTAGTTAACCTATTCAAAAACGAAATCATTTATCCTTATAATTTCATAAACACAAACTGTAATCAAATATCGCAAGATCCGTCACAAATTCAGGATCCTAACCCCCAATTAAGTGACGATACTCAAAACGTCATTTATCAATGCAATGTTCTTTCAGATGCACATGCATACTTTCTGTTTTGATAAACCTGAACATTCAATTATTGAAAAGCACGTTTCACAGGTTAATACTTCCATTACAGAAACTATTACAAATAATTTAAATATTGATTGTGTCAATAAAACTGTCACATCTAATTTGACAGTAGGTATTGCGCCACCTGAGACCAGCCCCTCCAGTTTTTTTTTGGCCACGCCTGCTGCGCTCTGATTGGCTATCCCCTCTCCTCTAGCTCCTCCCCTTGCTTCTGATTGGTCGACGCCATCTTGGATGACACGCCTCCTGTTCTCTGATTGGTTAACCCCCACCCCTGTAGCTCCTCCCCTTGCTTCTGATTGGACGAGCGCCATTTTGGACCTTTGGACGCCATTTTGGCCACGCCCGTCCGCCATTACGGGAATCTGTATTACCGGCAATCTGTGTGCTGCCAATAGAGGGCGTAATGCTACAATTAGTGTGTATTGCTAAGAGAGGGCGTCATGAAGAAATCTGTATTATCGACGGGCTGTGTATTACTACTACTACTACTAGAGGGCCGCGGCGTCATGAAGAAATCTGTATTACTACCGGTATGATGTAGAGGCAACCATTTTATATCACAGCATGTGGTGCGCGCGCTAAATTTGAATCTGTACTGTGAATCTGTCAATTTAAAATTTGTCATTTGTGCATATGTCATTTTTACATCTGTCATTTTAAATCTGTCAATTTTACTGCTGTCATTTATACGTATGTCATTTTTACACCTGTCATTTTAAATCTGTCAATTATGCTTGTCATTTTAAATTTGTCATTTTTGCATATGTCATTTTAAATCTGTCAATTTTACTGCTGTCATTTTTACATCTGTCATTTTTACATCTGTCCTTTTAAATCTGTCATTTTAAATTTGTCATTTTTGCATCTGTCATTTAAATCTGTCATTTTGAATTTGTCATTTTTGCATATGTCATTTAAATCTGTCATTTTAAATCTATCATTCTTAAAGCAACCATCTTACCAGATTTGAATTTTAGCGCTAACTCTGGGATTGGATCCTTTCACTAAGCTGAAACTCTCTCTCTCTCTCTCTCTCTCTCTCTCTCTCTCTCTCTCTCTCATAGTATGACTACTTACCGGATTTGTAGCTTAGGATGTTCGCCGTCGGAAAGCTTCGGCTTTATTCGTGTACTCTGTCGCTGATGACAACGATCTACCTTTTTTATATAGTCAACCCCTTCACCCTGTGCTAGTAAATGAAACAACAACAACAATGTTTATACATATTATTTATTTTGATATTTAATGGACAATTGTAACATATGATTTGACAAATTATTCATTACACAGTATGAGTTGAGATCAACGCGTAAAACTTGCAAATTGTTCAAATATTTTTGCAACCTATTTCTAAGATAGTTTATTTCCGCCATGGTGTTCTTAATACGACGGTGCAAACGTTGTTGTCGTTGACGTCTCCGACTGCTGCTGCTGCTGATATGATTGCAGTCGTGTACGTACGGCATCGATAAACTTTTGCGGATAATGTTTTATTATTTCTAATAAAATGAACGAGTTCAATCCACCACCAATTGCTGCTGCTGCTGTGTTGTCTATTAAACTGGTAGCTGAGTAGTATCCGCATAACAGTTCGGACGTGAATAAAATTGAATCGGATGTCGGGAGCGATTTATAGGCATCTTCATGGCGTCTCAGTTGACCTTCTGCTACGTTCTCTATGTTTGCGTGGTAGAAACGTGAAAAGTCGAGGTGACGTAACGTTCGAGCATGATGATTGATCAACGGTGCTAAATGCATTATAGACTGAAACTCGTAATCTTTTAAGGTTATAGTCCGCTGTGTATCATGTATGGCAACCCTGTTACCGAAAAACTCGTTGTGAATAATCTCGATGTATAAATTGTCACATAGATGGAATTTCAAATGTTTATCGCAATGTAGTACACTGTTGTCCTTGTTGCAACAGCAGCAACCATAAAAGAAATTTTTAAACATTGCCTCGACTCGTATATCATACAGCTCGAACCAGTCCCGTTCCGACAACACCAATTCACCATACTCACATACGTTATTCACGCACTCAAGCTTCACTACCACGGCAAATTCTCCCTGGGCGTCGTCATCGGGCGGAATAAGTCCTACTTGGATGTTGTGTATATGATCGTAGTTTTCTTTTTCCCCTGGAGGTCTCGTAACATACAACGGATACTGGACAGCCCCGAGCAGCTGAACACGTACTTCACGTTTAGCTGCTGCTACCGGTGTATCTATGATGGTAAAGTTTGCTGATGCTGCTACAGCGTCATCAGCGTAGTATAGAGGCTGCTGCTGCGACAGGAACGCTAAACAATAATAATACAATAATCGATTAATATAAGCATAAACACACACACAAAAGTCTTAAACATCTTACCTGTTTCTTCGACTTCGTTGTTCCAAGCTTGACCGTCGTCGTTGTCGGTACTTGCTGTTGATGATGATGATGCATGATCTGCAACATCCGAACCTTCTTCATCTAAAGAAGTAACAAAATAGACACAAATTAGCATACAAACTTGAAGTTTTATAAACAACAATAACTTACCTATTTCCAGAGGTTCGCTCTCACAGTTATCATAACAATAATTAGGACTGCTAGCCATCATCGTAATTGCTGTTGCTGCTGCTGCTGCTCTTGCACACGTACTGTCTACTGCTACACGCTAACGACGGTCGGCTTTATATAGTCACCTATACTTACCTAGATCCAGCGCATGCTCAGTAACACGCATACGGTAAACAAGCGGTCATCGCTGGCAGACAAGTTTCATCCTGTCGCTGACACGTCATCATCATCACAGGCAGGTGTGTGTAGGTAATTACCTCATTCTCTCTCTCTCAGTTATAGCTATCACTTTTCATGCCATGGTACAGCTGGGTGAGAATAGTAATAATACACATATATAAAACATTAATCTTTTTATTCTATGACAATCTTTCTCAAAACATTATTAAACAACAAAACAATAATACTTAAATAACTAAACAACTATCTGTTCTCGGATAACCATGATAGAACATCTTTTATTCCACGACGACAATGTTTCTTAAAATTATTAAACAACTAGACAATAATCAAAATAACTAAACAATTATTATTAGGTTGAAATCTGCTCGGATAACCACGAAGACATACTCATTTTTCATGAAACATCCTATTGAATGCTTTGTACGCTTTGTTATGCCAAATATTCTTTTCATCAATGTCTTGATCTACTACTACTACTACATAATTAAAAAGAACAAAATCGCGTTTATCAGATCTATTTCATGAGTATGTTCCCCTGAGTATCCTCTTGTGATTTACATTCAATCACCCTTAAGTTTCACCATCTTTTTTAATAATTACTGTACATAAGGTATAACTCTTGTCAGCTTCACTTATTATTAACTATATTCAATTATCCTTATTCTTATTATAACTACACTATACTGACAAAAGATGATTGAACAATTTACAACAACAACTAATTACCTAATTATTACATTCTTAAATAATTTCGAATATAGTATACACAAAGTATAAACCTAGACATCATCATCATCATCACTTATAATAATAATAATTACATCAAGCCGAAGGTCGATCTCTTGTGATTAACATAACCCCCGACTACTGCTACTACAGTTGAACTGTACATGTACTTATTACTATACAAATATTTTGCTACTTAAGAGTTAGATATGATACTACCTATACAAAAATTTACAAAACTTAAAAATACAACTATACTACTACTATACACATATCTATTACTACAACGATTGAACTGTATAATAATTATATACGTTATGATAATATTTTACTACTTAAGATCTAAATATAATACTACCTATACAAATTTTACAAAACTTAAAAATACAACTATACTACTATACACTTACATATATACAAGAGGGGCTTTAATGTTTATACACGTGGTCGCTTGTTGTTGTTGTAGCCGAACGGAACGGAATCAAAATCTTCTATACGGCGTCTCTTCGCGAACGTTATCTTATAGACTTTTGATTCCGCTCGCGTTACAAGCTGATGGTCAGCCGTACGCCGGATGTTGTTGGACTCTACAATAATCTTTTCGTCCATACCTTCCAGCAGTCTAAGCATGGACTCAAAGTTTATTTTTTGGGTCGCGGCGTGGTTTAGGGTGATGCCCTTGACCTTGACGACCACGTGTATCTGCCCTGTGGTCGGTGAATAAACTTTGTAGGCGTAGTTTTTCGGCCCGCCTGACACAAACTCTATAATATACGATCCGGGACCGTACTCTTCGAGCTCGTCTGTGAGGTCGCCCAGGAAGCTTCCTGTTGGTAGCTCGAAGTCGCCCGGCTTCGAAACGTATATTACGGAATCTGAAACAACGAAAAAAAAAAATTAACTCTAATATAAACGGTGTTGATGTTTGATAGTACAATGACTTACCTGTGTCATAGTATAATACTCTCTCTCCTAGCTGATCCAAATAGGAATACAGCTTAAGACGGGCCTGTGCAGTGACAAATGCCGCGATGACCACGTTAACTGACGACAGAGGATCTGCTGCTTCCTCTTTATGCTGCCAGTTAACCGCAATCACCTCGTCATTTATTTCCTGCACATGATTAACTTCTACGCCTGGGCTGGACAACAGGTCGAAAAACTCCTTGGACTCGCTGATTATGGCTGTTTTCGCCTGGTTCTCACGCTGACCAAATTTCCCTAGAATACAAAAAAAAATATTAAGTAAAGAAAACTACATAAGGTTATTATAACTTACCCCAGAAGGAATTCAGCATCAGTTTGGCCAACGATCTCAAACCAGGGTTCTTGACGATCTTCAACGAATCCAAGGAGACTCCCTCGTTCTCGAAGTAGTCATCAACGTACTGTTTCCGGGCTCCATCGATACCATCCTCGCCGTTGTTGTTGGCAGTTATTGAAGATGGCCAACCGCTGGCTTCCTGCTTCATCTTCAGGAACTTGTCGATGAAACCCGAGAACAGTCCCCCGGTCTTGGACGCTTTGTTGTACTGGGTTACATCGTACGACCAGATCTCTTGTATGTCCTGCACGATGTAACCCTTTCGTGTGGCCATTACCAGTTCGTCCAAGACCCAGGTTCCGTTGATGACTCGGTCCTCTACGCCGTGCTGACATTCGGCCTGGTTCAATTCTTCGGCGCAAGTGCGACATAGAGGGAACAGCAGCTTTTGGTGCATCTTGACGGGTAAGACCGGATGGTATAGATCTTGTGGCGGTAACATTGTGCATTTTACCACGCCGTGTTTTCCAGGCCCCCTTTATCCCTGATTAGATTTTCACAAGCCGCCTTGCCTACGTAAACTTCTGGATGGCCAACTGGGAATTTGGCGTACTTGCATACCCAAGGATAAAGGGAGCATACATCTACATAACGGATCTTTTCCCCGTCTTTTGCAACTCTCTTTAATTTTGCTGCCCCTGTACGGCCGCCGTAAAATGCCTCTCTCGGGTTTAAGGGCGTGTTTACTAACAAGGGATGTTTCTCAACCTGCTGTCTGAATTCGGGTGTTAACTGCCTTCGGAAGCGACATTCCCACTGTTCAACAACCTCGTATCCTAACGACTTTAACTTCTCTGTTGTGGCTCGGGTCTTCTCGAGCCTCATATCCATGGTGTCGCTAGGATCGTCGTGTAGAGGCTCGTTGCGACGGGTAGTGAAGCAGGTGGGACATCCATGGAAGTAACACCCGTGAAATTGAAATATGGTATTACCATACAGCCCGTCAACCTTTAACCCGCCCACGATAGCTTCTCTCTGCCTGCCGGCGTGTTGAATCTCAACACCTCTTTGATGTTCTTCCAGCAACAGCCATTGGAGAGCTACCTTAGACTGGTTATCTGCGCGTCTATAACCACCCTTTGGTATCAGTCCAATGGTGCTTTCTTTGAGGAATTTCCTCCGGAACATGAGATTGCAGGCAGAGGCGATGGTGATGGCTTCCGTGAACGGGTCAACGTCGCATTCCTCAATAAAGAGATTCCTAAAGTGGATACAGGCTCTCTTCAAAATATCGACGTCTGTTCGACAATATTCGACCAGGTCACGTTGCATGTCGAACTCCGTGATCCCGTCCCTGTTCGCCTCGTACCACTTTAGGAACGCTTTACGAGCCTGGGGTTTCATGGTGTCGGGGCTGTAAAATTTGATGTCCGGAAGAGGACCCACGTAATGGGCATTCGCCTCGGTGTTAAAGAGGTGCGGGAAGTATCCTTTGGGAGCCGGTAGATCGAACGCTTTAGGCAAGTCAGCCAGAGCCATGGGGAAAAAGTTGAGCGAGTCGATAATCTTTAGATTATCTAGTTGCAGCAGCAGAATTTTTGAACCGCGCATAATGAGGTCCGGTTTCAAAGAGGTGTTGTTGGTTATCAGATAATTTAGAATGAATTGCGTATCGAAAGCTTGCCCGTTATGGGCAACTGCTACAACTTTTTTGAATTTTTTACGCATCTCCATCAGGTGCGCGAGAAAACCATCTATACATTTTCCTCGCAAGATCTGTTCTCGCAAACCACATCTTACACAACTGGTAGCAGTTGATGATGAGTCGTTGTTGTAACATTCAGAACAGACTTGCTGGAAAACGCATAGATTCGGCTCGTGGAGGTTGACGCCGGGCGCAATTTCTTTCTCTTGCCGGGTCTCCAGGTCGAAGAACACAAACAAGGTGTCTTGCTTTATGTTCCTAGACCCGGCCGGCTGTATGTGACAGAAATGATTTTCGGGTTTATAACTCTGACAGATCTTACAATAGATCTCCCCGCACACGTGAGCCTGCTTCCGGGTCTTGATGTTGATGGTTTTGAAACATCCCTCGCATTTTTTAACTTCCAGGCACATGTTGCCCTCCTGATGGTTGTTAAAGCAGGCTTGACTTTTAAAGTCTCGCCTGCAGTCCGGACACCTAATCAGCTGCGCTGTTCTTTCGCAGGGCGGAGAGCTACCACAGCCTACGCAGGACTTTTCACACCTGTGATGGTTTTTATGATCGTAGGGTACATGACAGTGCTCACAGAAATAACGGCAGACAAAGGCTGAGGTCAATGATGTTATGACGTTATAATGATGCTCGTGATACAACAGCTTGATGTTCTTTGTTGTGGCATCATTATCAACGACCCCCTCAAAGATAAGTGAACGCCCTTTCGAGCCGTAGCTATACACTACTATCTTGTAGTTGGGGGCCAGGAACTGCTGGAACAACCTTAATTCATTGACCCCGGCTCCCTCCGGTGGAATGAAAGCTACTCCAGCATCCCGCATCATTTCCTCGGCCTTTATCTTTTGCACGCTCTGATTTCGGCGTGTCTTCATGTAATCAGCACTGTTATCTGCGTGAGCCCTGCCTACGACCAAAGCCCTGGGTAGGCATAGATTATCACTGGTGTTGTTAATTGTGACAATCCCTCTGCGACGGCTACACTCTTCGGCAAAGGTGCTGTACGTGCCGTTACGACTGCGACCTTGTCCAGCAGGTGGTGTTACAATAGTAGCTATTAGTCTGAAGGTGTCCGAACTCAGGGCTTCAGGATCGCTCTGTAAAATCGATTCTAAAATGCCCCAGACATCATTGAAGGTGATTTCATCAGAGCGCCTGAGGCTCATGTAGCCGGGAAGTTTTTGTTTGAAAGTATCAAATTCAAACGTGGCCCCTACTTTATCGTTTGGTTGTGCTCGGATTAACACATCCCGCAAAATTTGGTTGATGGCCGATTTAAAATGCTCCAAATGATCTTCACCGACTGACGCGTCGTTTACTTTAAACACCAGTCGATGTTTCAGGGTGCCAAATTTCTTGATGGTGGATACGTTTTCATCGATAATTTCGTAGAGAGAAGACATTTTGTACAGGAGTAACAGCAACAATAGCAAAAAATATCGCACTTGCACACTTAACAAAGGCTAAAACAACAAAGATTATATGTTGTTAATTTAAATAAACTTTGACTAATTATTATTATAATGCACTGCAAGCTATTAAATATTATAAATTAATTATAAAGATCAATTTTAATGCAAATTAATAAAGTCTTTTAGCCAATCTTAAACTTTTTTAATAGCAAGCTAATTTAAACAAATATAGAGTTTAAAATTGTTACTAAATCCCTTTGACAGATTATTATTATAAACAACAACAAAATAAGCTAAAATTGTTTGAAATATAACAGCAACAGGTAAGAAATCATATAGCGACAAATGGACAGATAAATCTTTTACCATTCACGAACTGCTTCTCTTAACCCCTAATTAAAAATAAAAAGCTTAGATGCTACGTGATGGTAAAAAAAATTGACCCAAAATAAACAATAACCTCTGAATGCAATGCAGGCTATTAAATATTATAAATTATTTGCTTTAACAAAGTTAAAGAAAGATCAGTTTCAATGCAAATTAATAAAACCTTTTAATCGATATTACACTTTTTTAACAACAATCTAATTTAAACAAATATAGAGTTTAAAATTGTTACTAAATCCCTTTGATAGATTATTATTATAAAAAATAAATAAGGAACGGCTAAAAACAACAAAGATTATATGCTGTTAATTTAAATAAACATTGACTAATTATTATTAATGTTTAAATACGCTGCAAACTATTAAATATTATAAATTAATTATAAAGATCAATTTTAATGCAAATTAATAAAGTCTTTTAGCCAATCTAAAAAAGCATAACCTCAAATTATGATTTAAATAACTATGTTACAACCCCTAGATAAACAACTAATAACGATCACACTTCGCATAAACAATTACTACTTTAATCGATAATCAAACTAGGGGAATTAAAATAAATATAAAACTATTCCTGTTGAAATTCAAATTTACAACTATTATTATAAACAAAATACGTTATATATATTGTTCAAATGTAACTTAAATAATTATTTTAAACCGACTATGTTATATTGTCGTGAAAAGTCATGCGAGACCGAGATTACCGATTATTATAAAGCAATAATAATAATAAATCCTACCTTTTTGTTCGATTAAAGCTGTAGATTTCACTTAGACTCTGTAGCAACAATTGGTAATAACAATCAAGAATGGCACAAATCACTTCAAACACAAACGTAATAATTAACAGTACGCATAAAAAACATACATGTGTTGATGTCTCGAGTAACCCCAAACAAGTGATTGTCTACTTCCGTAGTTGGCTTTATAGGTTCGAATTGTTGCGCAATATTATGCAATAAGCTAAAAATAAAACTCGAGTCAATTTGCCCGCTTAACAAAGGAACAAAGCGTTCTCTCCGGTGAACACCTGTGGGTCATAAATCAGTTTGAAATGTTTTTTTCTGCACCAGAGTTGACATACCTTCTAGATTTTATCTATTAGAATAAAAAACGGTGTACCATTCTTACCCTCTGGGGATATAATTCATTCAACTGTCATACCGTTTTTATTGAACGCAGGTGTGACGAATAAGTTATGACCCTGTCTGTATTAAATAAAGGTTACATTCGATATCGCCTTTTGTACTTTAGTGTCTTTCTCGGTTCTATTTATGTTTAGATATCTGATAAATTTCAACGTATTGTGCGAACAGAGAATGCAATGGTAATATTATATTATTTTTATTAGGCAATAGACAGATTGTTGTCAAAATTCGATATGATTCCCTTTTAAGGATGTGTTTATAACTTTTCAACACATAAATGAACGAGGCAAGCAGTTTAGGTTTGATTTAATTGTGTGCCTTTTTATTTAAAGAAAATTCTATAAAAATTTAAAGTGTGTTCTTTTAAATGCTCTAAGAGACAGAAAGGTCTTTTTACCTGGAAATAACTTTAGAAATCAGACCCGTCAACGTGCGAGATTTACAGGTACTTAATAATACAAAGTGTGATGAAATGTTCGATTATTTTGCTATTACAGTATATCAATATTATAATCTATTGAAACTTTTCTGTTAAATGTGATTATGATAAATCGAAAAAACCATTTCTTTAAATATGTATATTTTTAATAAAAAATGTCTAAAGTATGACAAAAATAGTTTTAATGCTCTAACACAGTCAACCTTTATTTAGAAGATCGGTCACATAGATAAGTGCTGCCTACATGGACAACGCAGGTGTTCTTTTATTCGTTAACGAGTTTCTTTGCTCAGGGTCTGTGTGTGTGTGTGTGTAATAAATTAAATGGTTATCAATAGTTACATCTAAAAGTTTAATTTAAAATTTTAATGTTATAGTAAATTATAAAAACGACACCGAGGGTAATAAATTTAAATTTTATCTAATCGTGTTACATGACAGTGCAGGTGTCGATCCCTTTTTTTAACAATACCCTTTTTGTTACGAAGGGTAATAAATTAAGATTTTATCTACTCGTGACAGTGCAGGTGTCTACCTTTTTAATGATATCCTTTTGCTCCGACGGTAATAAATTTAGATTTTATCTACTCGTGTTACTTTGACAGTGCAGGTGTCGATCCCTTTTTAACAATACCCTAAAGAACACCTGCGCTGTAAATGTAGGTAGCACTTATCTATGTGACCGATCTTCGAGGGTAATAAATTTAGATTTTTATCTGGTCTCAAGTATTTAATTGACAGTGCAGGTTTTTTTTAACAATACCCTTTTTGTTCTGGTAATAAATTAAGATTTTATCTAAAATCATGTTCATTCGCGCAGGTTCGAAGTTTATAAAAGCTCAGTCAAACCCCCCTTCCGTTTTAGTTTGGTCTTGACATCGGTTACGGTGATAGTAATATTGTTATTGTTTGCTTGAACTAGGTATGTTAAAATAATCATTTATTATTCTTGTGAGTGTTAAGTTTTTGTCTATTTTTTTTACATAGAAAAAATGGATTTGCTAATACAACAATTGAACAAATCTCCCGTTAGCCAGAAGCCAATCAAGAAGTTATGTGATTACAAAATAAAAGAAATTGCAGAGATACTACAATTCAAAAGAGTCGTTTGCCGTGATAAGCGTCAAAGTGTGATTATTGTTGCTGAAAAGCATGTTACATTTCTACCAAAGCGAATCAGCGATAAGTTAACAGATCAAAGGGTTACAGAGCTTAACCAGCAGATTGAAGCTAAAACGATTTCTCTAGGTTTGATGTACATGGGGAAAACACACTGTTATGATGACTGCCTGTTTGTGGAATTAAATAAGGTACGAGTAAACATCAATTTTATACAATAAACCCCTTTTTAACGTTCTATTGTTGTCGTTGTTGTTACAGCCCCTGGAACCGCAAATAGAAAACAGAGGTCAGTCCTGAAGTCCTCAAGCACCAGCAATCTATCAACATTTTTTATTATAAATTAAATGTAGCCTTAACACTATATTAATAAACATATTTTTTTTTAATTCCTATATGGCTTTATTATTTCTTCTAGAAAAGGTAGTGGTGGAAACGTTTCAGCTTAGTGAAAGGATCCAATCCCAGAGTTAGCGCTAAAATTCAAATCTGGTAAGATGGTTGCTTTAAGAATGACAGATTTAAATGACATATGCAAAAATGACAAATTCAAAATGACAGATTTAAATGACAGATGCAAAAATGACAGAATTAAAATGACATACGCATAAATGACATATGCAAAAATGGCAAACAGATTCAAATTTAGCGCGCGTACCACATGCTGTGATATAAAATGGTTGCCTCTACATCATACCGGTAGTAATACAGATTTCTTCATGACGCCGCGGCCCTCTAGTAGTAGTAGTAGTAATACACAGCCCGTCGATAATACAGATTTCTTCATGACGCCCTCTCTTAGCAATACACACTAATTGTAGCATTACGCCCTCTATTGGCAGCACACAGATTGCCGGTAATACAGATTCCCGTAATGGCGGACGGGCGTGGCCAAAATGGCGCCCAAAGGTCCAAAATGGCGCTCGTCCAATCAGAAGCAAGGGGAGGAGCTACAGGGGTGGGGGTTAACCAATCAGAGAACAGGAGGCGTGTCATCCAAGATGGCGTCGACCAATCAGAAGCAAGGGGAGGAGCTAGAGGAGAGGGGATAGCCAATCAGAGCGCAGCAGGCGTGGCCAAAAAAAAACTGGAGTGGCTGGTCTCAGGTGGCGCAATACCTACTTTTGACATCGACAAAAGCTGCAGACACGTCTTCTAATGATCATAATGATCATGGTGACCAGGTCAGTACCGTTGTTACTAACCTGTCTCTACCTACACAGGTATCCTCAGAAATTGGTAACAATAACGATGATCGCAACATTTACACGAACCTATTACATAAGAAGTTTTCTGAATTACTACAACCCTTTAATTACAACAGACCTATCCAACATTCAATTACTCATAAAATTGACACAGAAACTACTTCTACTGTTAGAGCTAAGCCTAGAAAATTGAATCCTAACCAATGTGTTTTAAATCAGAAATTACAAGAGCTTCCGAAAGCCGACGGTTTGGAGATATCAACCGCCGCATCTTCTACGAAAACTCCCTTGGATCCAGTAAAACATTCCTGGAATCTACAAGCTACAACACCTCCAGTTCCTGATGGAGATCACATCAATAACGTTCCTCAAGAACCAAAAACTACGACACCCGTAGTAACAGCTCCTGAAAAATGTCTTCGGCAATTCTCGGACACAACGATGCCGACATCTCTCGTTTCGCCATTGGAACGATGCCATAAGAAGAGATTGTTCTTGGATATAACAGGATTAATATCTTTTTTCTTTATTTAATTTTGATGTTTAGTTTGTTTTCTCGGATAACAATCAACGAACTTCGCAACAACCTTAACCAACCAAATTTTGTTATGTCAAAACGCGAAATTTTATGCAAAGGTCACGCGATTAAACAGCCTTATTACCTCGTAATTAGAACAATGCGAACATTCGACTTTTTGCTAACCGAGAAAATTACAACAGTGCAACTGCTATTGACCGAACTCAAATTATCTTATCGCAATAGCAAAATCCATTTCGCTAATAAACTTTGGCATTATGTGCAGTTTCCTGTGCATGTGTAACTTTCCAGTTATACACCATAAACACAAGTGCAAAAATAACAGTAGTGACTTATATTTTGCCACGTGAGCCTAGTCAACTCGACATTACATGAAATCCTGCATTGATAACATTCAACTAGTCAATCCTGAATAGCATTTGGACCTCCCAAATATATGTGCTACCGGATTAAGCTTCAAGTGTTCATTCTCCTCAAATATAGGATTCAAGAAGATTCAAGCATACTCTCCATCGGGCAATTCACCTAGTACTTCCTACAACCTTAGGATAATGCTATGAATGCTGCCTCCGTTTATGAGTACAACCCCACTTCTTCCAATCCTACGGACAAAATGAATACAACTACGTTTATCAATGTTGACCACAAACTTACTACTTAGGCTAACGCTTTTTAATTAAATTAACATAGTTAATTTTAATTTTTTTAGAGTTACAACAAATAAATCGTAACGCAAGCATCACTTGTTCACGAAGCACTTATTATGTTGTTCCTTGGTTTTGTTCACGTTCCTAAATTTTATTTCTTTCTTTCTAGTAAGAATTACAGAACGTCCTAACAAGTGATTCCTGTAACATCAAGTTTATTTTAATTAGGTTAAGTTTGTGACATCACCTTGCCATCAGCAACACATGTCTGGCCCTAAGCAATTAATGCCCCTTAGCTATCAGCAGCAAAGGCCTTTCAATTCTTTGATTTTTAGCACCTAATTATTAGCATAAGTTTTATTGTAGTAGCATGTAAGGAACCATTGAAAAGATGCAAACGACCTCAATTTTTTTGTAGCTAGTATACATTAAACTTGCCAATACATACAAGTACGACATTAATGTATGCTATTTTTTTTTGGGGGAATGCATTAAATGCCCTTTTGACTCATGGCACATTTCTTTTGGTACATGTTCAGCCTTTTTTTACCCGTGGTGTAATGTAATGATATTCATATTACATCCATATTACCTCAAGAAGGCATTACATGCTAAGTGATTGCCATGACAACAGTAATCAACAACAAATATAAATAAATATCTCATAGAAGTAAACATGTCTTTTATTGTCTTCTACAAGAGATAACATATAAGTAGTGTACAAGACCACACACAAGCAACCTGTATTTCCACATCGAGGGCATCAGATCAGAGGGGCGTATCCGCCAAATGTGTGATCTTCAGTTTATTAGGTCGTATTGATTTCTGGTATCGACCTGCGTGTTACATACGGGCGTATGTTTTGTAAGGCATTAATCTGGCCTTACAAAACATTCGCCCGTTTGTGACAACACGCAGGTCGATACCAGAAATCATTACGACATAAAAATTGAAGATCAAAATTTTGGCTGATACGCCCCTCTGATCTGATGCCCTGGACATGGTCATCAACACACTACAGTACTTAATGTATGCGTTTTTGCCTTTTCTTCTAGCTTCAATCATATATGGTATTAGACACTTTCTATTTTCTCTTGTTTTTTGTCCATATCTCCTTTTATCCATATCTCCGATCCTTTTAATTTATATTGTTTCCTTTGAATTTCCATTTTCTTTAATTTGGTTGTTAAGCCTATTCTTACTGGCCTTGCTTTATTTTTTTGTTGTACCCCTATTCTGTTTACAAAATATATTTCTTGATTTCCTATCTCGACTTGTATCTTTCCCATTAATGTTACAAATTTATCCCTTAATTTCTTTCTTGTTTCGTTTTGTTCGTCGTTTATCCCAAAGATTACTAAATTCTTCTTTCTTAGCTCATTTTCTAAATGTTCAATCCTTTCTTCTTGTTTCACTATGATTTCCTTAAATTTCTCGATTTTCTTTTTGTTATCTTTTTCTTCTTCCGCTATTTTATTCATTTTGTTCTCCATTAAATTTTTAGTTTGTTCATTATGTCTAACAATGTTATTACTTTATTCTCGTTTTCTTCCATTGTGTTAGTTTAGTGTAACCACTTTATTTTACCGTTAAGATTTATTTGTTTATTTCGGGTCTGTCTTGTTGTTAGATGTGGTTTCACTGTTCTATTAATCGCCGCGTAAAGAGGTCAATTCCGGTCGTCCCGTCGTAAACTGTTCCCTCTTATCGACTGAATGAAATTTCAGGGCGTTTGTCCCAACTCGTAAACTACTAATTTCTGAGACCGAATTTATTTACTTAAGACGACTTATGCACTGCCTTGCTTCAATAAGAACCGGACCGTACTCACTAGTATTCTCTCTTCTTCATTTATTTATTTTCATTTATTACTAATTATTAGTCTTACTAACACCGTCTCGCACTAATTGTAGTTTTGCCTTATTACTGTTCTGTCCGATGTTTACACTTCCACACAACCGGCTGTCTATTTATCGGGCACGCACCTTGCACTTGACCTGAGTTAACCCGACTACTGTCATGTTCTTAACATCGGCCCGTATCTATGTTCGTTCTAAATCTACTTAAATCTAATCCTACCTTATTTTAATTTCTGCTAGTTGCTCCACTACTTGTTTCTTATTAAGTTAGTTTCAGTAGAACTCTTACTCTGTATATATTTTGCCCTGTATATCTTCTGCACATGCAAAGTTTGGCGACACTGTTTGTTTATATATAAATTTGATAATGCTTTTCACAAACTTGTTCTTATCACTTCAAAATTTCTTATTTGCCCATTGTTTTATCTTTTATTGTCACATTCATTAAAATTTATATATTTTTGGTATCACTATTCTGTTATAATCCTGTTTTTGTTTATTTTACTATATTTTCACTTCTTTTAATTAAATTTGACTAGAGAATTTATCATCACCTTTCACTCACACTGTTGCCACCACCCACGACCATTTAAAGTACATTTAATCAGAGATTTGGTTAAAACAACTAAAGAATTTGTTGAATTAACAAAAATATTATCATCTAAAATATTTTTTTATAAACTTAATATCATTTTAGTTAATTTAAGCGAACAATATTATTAACTGGAGGTGTTTTTGTTTTTACTAAAACATTAGTCAACTATTAAACAACTTCAGAATAGTTAATTTAACAATGTATCAAAGTAAAAGTTACTTACATCCTAATTTAGTCATACCCTATTTTGTAATATATTAAACTACAATATTGTTTATTTATTTTAACCTATGCAATTTTTATGGGTGTATTAGGATAGTGCAGCGGCACGACCAAGCGTGTACTCTGGCTTACAACATCATCTCAGGTGTACGCGAGTGCTGTTATCTAATGAATTGCCATGGTATATACTCCTAGTAGGATGAACCCTTAAGTATATTATTACATGTAGGTAATAATATGGATTTAATCATACCAAATAAACCTTAGTAAATGAAAGTAATTTTTTTAAATTTACTTAACTATTTAATAAATAAAAATCATTTACTACACACTTAACAACGAATGAAATAAAGAACCAATGTAAAGATCACAAATCAAACTTTTTATTGTACTATATATCCTAAAAATGTCTGCTTCTGCTGTTACGCTACAAGGATTGTGAACATACACATAACAGAATAAGATTTTCATAACGACCGTTGTAAGACCATGTTAGATAACATACTGTAATATAACATTAAGATACAGCATAGGACCCTTATAACTACAAATATAACATACAAATGGTTACTCACCAATATGAGTGAGCATGTGCCTTTGCAAAGTTGATTTTAATGAGCATTTGTAACTACAAATATTACAATCAAATGGTTTCTCACCACTATGAGTAAGTATGTGCAGTCGCAAACTTATTTTCTGTGTGCATTTATAACCACAAATATTACACTCAAATGGTTTCTCACCACTATGGGTACGCATGTGTTGTTGCAAATGTGTTTTCCGGGAGCAATTGTAACTACAAATATTACAATTAAATGGTTTCTCACCAGTATGAGTGAACATGTGCTGTTGCAAACTTATTTTATGCGAGCATTTATAACTACAAATATTACACTCAAATAGTTTCTCGCCACTATGATTGAGCATGTGCCTTTGCAAACTTCCTTTTACTGAGCATTTATAACTACAAATATCACACTCAAATGGTTTCTCACCATTATGGGTGAGCATGTGTTGTTGCAAATGTATTTTCCGGGAGCATTTGTAACTACAAATATTACACTCAAATGGTTTCTCACCATTATGGGTGAGCATGTGTTGTTGCAAATGTATTTTCCGGGAGCATTTGTAACTACAAATATTACACTCAAATGGTTTCTCACCACTATGGGTACGCATGTGTTGTTGCAAATTTGTTTTCCGGGAGCATTTGTAACTACAAATATTACATTCAAATGGTTTCTCACCAGTATGAGTGAGCATGTGCCTTTGCAAACTTCTTTTTATTGAGCATTTATAATTACAAATATTACACCCAAATGGTTTTTCTCCACTATGAGCGAGCATGTGCTTACGCAAATTTGTTTTTAGCGAGCATTTATAACTACAAATATTACATTCAAATGGTTTCTCACCAGTATGAGTGAGCATGTGATTTTGTAAACTTGCTTTTAGTGAGAATTTATTATTACAAATTTTACACACAAATGGTTTCTCACCACTATGAGTGCGCATGTGTTGTTTCAAATTTGTTTTTACTACGCACTTATAACTACAAATATTACATTTAAATGGTTTCTCGCCAGTATGAGCAACCATGTGATTTCGCAAACTTGCTTTTAATGAGCATTTATAACTGCAAATATTACACTCGAATGGTTTCTCACCACTATGGGTGAGCATGTGTCGTTTCAAATCTGATTTTACTGAGCTTTTATAACTACAAGTATTACATTTAAATGGTTTCTCACCACTATGGGTGCGCTTGTGGTCTTCCAAATGTCTTTTCCGGGTGCATTTATAACTACAAATATTACATTCAAATTGTTGCGGCATATTTCTTTTAAATAATAGCGATCGTCAAATGTTTACATATGGTTGTTTAGTAGCAGAAACATGCAATGATATCGAAATTGGCTTGAAAAATCATATACAAGTACAAGTGTTACATTCAAACTTTGGGGTGGTTTCGATTACTAATTGTTGTTGCCACTAACAGCCTTGGCATCAACTACAGACTAACAAGGTTCTGAGGTTTTTATTGTCTTCTTACTATAAATTACACTTAACACTTTAAATTGCTACTTCAAAGGAAATATATTTTAGAATATAAGTAGATTCTGGCATAGCCTATATACAGTAGCCAATCGATTAGGTGAACTAATTAAAAAAGCTTGTTCATACAAACGAGATGTTCACTCAATCAAATGTACTCTTTAAAACAAGTTTATTATATTTATTAACTTAAATACATTTTATAACAGAACAACACTATCTGTTATGCAAAGATTATTACCGAGAGATTATTCATACATGAGAATTCAGCAAAGCAAATGATATATTTCACTAATTTCTTCTGTTCATTGAATCGAGCATTTTATTGTTTGAATTTTTGTTGTTCATATAAACAAATTTTTCATTTAATAAGAGAATATTCACTTCAACGAGTGGTTACTGTATATAGCATAGAATTAGCGCAACAAAACTACTGTAGATGTTTTGCTGTTGAACGGTTACTGAGTTGAAAGCACTTGCAAGCACTTCCTTAAAAACCACAGTGAAATAATTTAGGCTTACAGAATCACAGAGTGCTACAATACAGCATTTCCATGTAAAAGTTGTTGGAGTGGTTGGACACCTGCATACATGTATCTTATGTAGTGTATTAATAGGCGTTGCTGCAGCTGCAACTAGTAAAAGAACTTTGAGGTAAAATATTTTGTAACATTCACAAAAGCACTTACTAATTCATTGAGATAACCAAATTGTTTCTAACCTTTCCATAAAAACACACAATTGTTGCTAATCCAGTTGTATTGAACTTAATACTGTTAATAATGTTATAAATAATTATAACATTATAAGACGTGTGTATTCGTCACTCATCAAGAAGGTTTCAGCTAATATAATATAATACTGAAGTCTGAAAGTGCACTGAACTGACGCTCTGTTTCCAAGGCAGCGTTGCCAACCTGGTCGTAAACTGAAATAGTACACGTACACGGGCATTTAAAATTATAGTACACTTACCAAAAATTATAGTACTCAGGCCCGGTTTCACCAACGCTAAATATATCAGTGAATAGTTAATTTATTCTATGAATATAATTTAATCTCAAGTTAACTAAATTACTGTTTCACCAACACATTTGTAAACATGGTTAGTTATGGGATGAATAAGGCGAGGTTCATTGTGAATGTGCCGTTCATGCTTACAAAATCTAGGGCCCCTAGACTGATTTTTATGGAATTAAGTTGGACACCAACATAATTTAACCTGAGTTTCGTTTGTTTATGTTCTTTTTGTGTATGTGGTCTTTGTTGTAGGCCTTTTTAAAGACTGTTAGAATCAAGTAGACACGTGACAGTTGATTTTTGGAGTTAAAATTAAGAACGTTCTTTACAAAATTTTTTTAATTAATACTCTTTTTATTAGATTTTTTTTTAAACTTTAAAAACAACTAAGGTATCTCGAAAATATCAATTTTCGAATTTTCTTTTAGTGTATTTGGTCTTAGAATCGCATGCTCTTTCTAAATTCAACATAAAAAAGGATTTCCATTTAGAAAATCTTTGTTATCGCCACAATTCATAAATAAAACACATTCTAAAAATAACAATTACACTAAAATATATACTATTTAGGATAAACATTAACGTGTTCCTGGATTTTTTTAACATTTAATAAAAGATTTATTTCGATAGTTTTATACTTTATTAGACTCACATTGTATTGTATATAGGTACAATATTTAAGTTATTCTAACGCTCGAAATTTGTGAATATAATTAAAGTCATTCTCCGTTCTTTTCGATTTGCAGATCGGTCAATAACTTGTTGATTGAAGTTTTCAATATTATTTATGAAAGCTTTTTCTGCCGATAACATTCCTAATGCACTTAATCGCTCTTCTTTCATCGAATTTCGTAGAAATGTCTTGATTCGCTTTAACATCGAGAAACATCTTTCTGCTTCGGCCATTGACATTGGTGTTGTTATTAATACTTCCAAAAGTTTACGCGTTTCTTGAAAAGTATTTCGCATTTCTTCTTGCGAAATCAATGATAAAAGAGAAAGAGCCCCTGAAACACATTGCAGTTCTTATTTTCGTAAATAACCTGAAGTTCAGTTTTTAACCTATTTTTTCCAAAAAAGGAATAAGCACCGACACTTCGGAAAAAAGGTTTTCGGGAAATTTTTTGCCGTAATCTCCAAACTTTTCTAATAAAAAAAAATTTGTTGCTAACAGATGTCCAGTAAAACTAAATCTAAAGTCCATTTCACGAACAGATAGAGTAACTAAAACGCCCACTTAAGAGCGGGCATTTAAAAAGCTGTTGTGTAATTGGTATGACAGTTTTACAGTAGAAAATATAACAGTCTATAAACCAATAAAAAGAGGTGTGGAGATAATTGATGCAGTTCATACAGAATTGCCAGTTTGTACTAAAAGTTGATTCTTTTATTAGATTACAAATTAAAGCAATTAATATCAGTTTTTGTTTAGACAGCAAACAATCTGTAATATATTATATTATACCAATGTAATATATGATAATTCGATAGAAAACAATACGCATATTAGTAACAAATAAATAAGTGTAAAACACGTGTAGACGGCTGCAACTTATGTTTTCTTTCTTCTCTGGTGCTCGATATCCCATTATTATAACACTTTCTTGTATATCTCTACGCGCATTATTACTTCTAATCATTGATATATGTATAGATATATATATATATATATATATATATATATATATATATATATATATATATAATATTTAGAATGCAAATTCATATAGAAAAATTTATCGACTTTGCTGGGACTCGAACCCAGGACCCTCCACTGTCTAGGTGGTATCTCTACCAACTGAGCTACAGAGTACGACTACCAGCATAGCGAGAAATTTTCCATATGAATTAGATGTTTAAGCAGACATACAAAGTAACTAGATATTTTTTGAATATTATTAATGAAGATCAGCAAGTCGCATGACCACAACATCAATATTCAAAGTATCTAGATTATTTTTTAATCATTCCGAAAGGAAATTAATTATATATAAATTTTAGTTGAAATTAATTTTTGTTAAGTTGAATAATAAGTTCGACTCTGCTGGGACTCGAACCCAGGACCCTCCACTGTCTAGGTGGTATCTCTACCAACTGAGCTACAGAGTACGAAATATCTAGTTACTTTGTATGTCTGCTTAAACATCTAATTCATATGGAAAATTTCTCGCTATGCTGGTAGTCGTACTCTATAGCTCAGTTGGTAGAGATACCACCTAGACAGTGGAGGGTCCTGGGTTCGAGTCCCAGCAGAGTCGATAAATTTTTCTATATGAATTTGCATTCTAAATATTATTTAATGTAAAATCATTATTCAACTTAACAAAAATTAATTTCAACTAAAATATATATATATATATATATATATATATATATATATATATATATATATATATATATTGGTTTAATCGACGTTGTCGGACCCACTATATAGTAGGGTCGTTAGTAGACCCGCATTTTTTGATTCTTAAAATGTGTATATTTTACATAATATTGATCTATTTCTGATTAGCAATATTTAAGATCCTCGAGGGGTAAAAATATATGAAAAAAAATTGGTGATATTTGACAGTCGTTTTTGAACCCGATACATATTACAGTGTTTACAGACCCATTTGTATAATTTTTAGCAAGCCTACCTACCTTACCAAACCCAGCAACGTTGCCGAATGTATCAGAGATAAAATTACGATTGACGTAATGATTTCGGGATGCTAAGAACATAAGTGATCTTTAGTTTTGTTGATTTGTTCGTAAATTCCATAAATAACCTTAAACGCAGAAAAATTTACGTTTTCCGTAAAACAATGTAACTCTGAAAATTATTATTAACATGAGAAAATAGCATTGAGCCTCTTTTGTTCTAAAATACATAAGGTTTATGCAAATAATTGTTTTTTAATAATTTGTTTTTAAATCATTTATTTTAACATGATTATTTTTGTTTACAAGAATACAATTAAAAGTTTCGAACACACGTCATGTATATGTGTTTTGAAAAAATAAATGTTATAGCCAAATCTTTTGACCTCCTGAACATTTTACTGTTATGTTTTTAGCACAAATGAACAGTTTCTAAGATATGTATATTTTAATGCCACGGTAACAGTTCAGTCAAATTAGCAAAAATAGAGGGGAATTGAGGTAGATCCTTGGATTTTTGATAGGCCTTCTTTGTGATATGTTAAATAACCCCTTAAAAGTAGGTATTGCGCCACCTGAGCGTTGCCCCTCCAGTTTTCTTCTGGCCACGCCTACTGCTCTCTGATTGGTTACCCCCACTCCTGTAGCTCCTCCCCCTTCGCTGTGATTGGTTACCCCCCCACTCCTGTAGCTCCTCCCCTTGCTTCTGATTGGTCGCCGCCATCTTGGATTTCCCCGCCTACTGCTCTCTGATTGGACGTGCGCCATTTTGGAACATTGGGCGCCATTTTGACCACGCCTGCCCGCCATTACGGGAATCTGTATTACCGGCAATCTGTGTGCTACCAATAGAGGGCGTAATGCTACAATTAGTGTGTATTGCTAAGAGAGGGCGTCATGAAGGGATCTGTATTATCGATGCGTTGTGTACTACTACTAGGTGGCGTGTCATGAAGAAGAAATCTGTATTACTACTACAGAGAGGCAATCATTTTATATCACAGCATCTTGCCTGCGCGCGCTAAATTTGAATCTATTTTAAATTTGTCATTTTGCATATGTCATTTATACATTTAAAATTTGTCATTTTTGCATATGTCATTTTTGCATATGTCATTTTTGCATATGTCATTTTTGCATCTGTCATTTAAATCTGTCATTTTAAATCTGTCATTCTTAAAGCAACCATCTTCCCAGATTTGAATTTTAGCGCTAACTATGGGATTGGATCCTCCTTTCACTAAGTTGAAACTCTTTCTCTCTCTCTCTCTCTCTCTCTCTCTCTCTCATAGTATGACTACTTACCGGATTTGTAGCTTAGGATGTTCGCCGTCGGAAATCTTCGGCTTTATTCGTGTACTCTCTCGCTGATGACAACGATCTACCTTTTTTATATAGTCAACCCCTTCACCCTGTGCTAGTAAATGAAACAACAACAACAATGTTTATACATATTATTTATTTTGATATTTAATGGACATTTGTAACATATGATTTGACAAATTATTCATTACACAGTATGAGTTGAGATCATCGCGTAACACTTGCAAATTGTTCAAATATTTTTGCAGTCTATTTCTAAGATAGTTTATTTCCGCCATGGTGTTCTTAATACGACGGTGCAAACGTTGTTGTCGTTGACGTCTCCGACTGCTGCTGCTGCTGATATGATTGCAGTCGTGTACGTACGGCATCGATAAACTTTTGCGGATAATGTTTTATTATTTCTAATAAAATGAACGAGTTCAATCCACCACCAATTGCTGCTGCTGTGTTGTCTATTAAACTGGTAGCTGAGTAGTATCCGCATAACAGTTCGGACGTGAATAAAATTGAATCGGATGTCGGGAGCGATTTATAGGCATCTTCATGGCGTCTCAGTTGACCTTCCGCTACGTTCTCTATGTTTGCGTGGTAGAAACGGATGTTGTGTATATGGTCGTAGTTTTCTTTTTCCCCGGGAGGTCTCGTAACATACAGCGGATACTTTACACCACCGAGCAGTTGAACACGTACTTCACGTTTAGCTGTTGCTGCTACTGGTGTATCTATGATGGTAAAGTTTGCTGATGCTGCTACAACGTCATCAGCGTAGTATAGAGGCTGCTGCTGCTGGGACAGTAACGCTAAAACAATAATAATACAATAATCGATTAATATAAGCATAAACACACACAAAAGTCTTAAACATCTTACCTGTTTCTTCGACTTCGTTGTTCCACGCTTGACCGTCGTTGTCGGTACTTGTTGTTGATGATGATGATGATGCATGATCTGCAACATCCGAACCTTCTTCATCTAAACAAGCAACAGCAACAAAATAGACACAAATTAGCATACAAACTTGAAGTTTTATAAACAACAATAACTTACCTATTTTCAGAGGTTCGCTCTCACAGCTATCATAACAATAATTAGGACTGCTAGCCATCATCGTAATTGCTGTTGCTGCTGCTGCTGCTGTTGAACACGTACTGTCTACTGCTACACGCTAACAACGGTCGGCTTTATATAGTCACCTATACTTACCTAGATCCAGCGCATGCTCAGTAACTCGCATACGGTAAACAGACAGGCATCGCTGGCAGACAAGTTTCATCCTGTCGCTGACACGTCATCATCATCACAGGTAGGTGTTCGTAGGTAATTACCTCATTCTCTCTCTCTCTCAGTTATAGCTATCACTTTTCATACCATGGTACAGCTGGGTGAGAATAGTAATAATACACGCATATAGAACATTATGCAGAGTCATCGATTCTAAACATATTTAAATTAATCAATCGCTTTATGAAATCCATAGAGAATTATGCAATCTTATTAAATAAGTCTAGAAACAGACATACCAGAACGTTTACTGAGGTAGAGAGAGAGAGAGAGAGGTTGAGAAATAAGAAGATTTTATAGAATGTATTTCGTTTATTTTATCATCTTATCAAAAATATTACATATAAATACTATTACAATACGGTTATAGTACATAGTACAAATTAAATATTTACTTATTCTATGATTTTTCTCGCTTTAAGCTCTGTGATGACTGAAATTATTTCGTTGTCGTTTTCGAGACTGTTGCTATGAGCCTTCTTTGCGGCGTACAACAATTGTAGTCGATCCACTAGTTGATCAGGCGTACTCTGACGTATCCAATCCGGTTTCATCATCTTGTTTAACTTTTTGGGAAGACTAACCTCAAAGTCTATTATTCTGTATAAATTTGGTCTGATTACATTTTCGTATTTCCAATGTTTAACGCTTATTAGTCGACCGTTGCATCTATAGTCTTTCTTATGAGCATTAGTAAGTGAGATTATTTTCATATAGTTGTCGATATCTTCCTCTGTTGGACTAGGAGGGCTTATTCGTTTAAGCGTTAGTAAAGTAAACAGACCGGGTGTTCCATTGAAAAGTTTGTTTTTAATTAAAATATCTTTTCTTTGAAACTGTACTCGTGAACAAGCAAACCGCCACTTATCGATGTCATTATATAGACCGTACCTAGTTTTATCTACGTTTTTGTTTTCTCCGCTAGCTAATAATGCTCTATAATAGTTAGAGAATTCCTGATAAATCCTTAAGTCGGAATCGCATTCTTCTTCTTCCTCAGCATCATCATCATCATCATCATCTTCAACAGATGTAACTGAAGATACCTGTTCAAGTTTCGGTGAGAGATAAACGGTCCCCGGTCGAGGTTCAGTTTTATCACTGTGAAAGTAGGCTAATTTATTTCGTATAGCATTCCGAGCGTTTATTATTTCATCATCATCATCATCGAGCCTTATTTCTTTATTTGTGTCATGGGGTTCATTGGTATGCATACGTTTCAGACCCTCGTCTTTAATTATTACATCATTTCTAGGCTTCGTCTTATTATCATTATTATTATTCGCACCTATGGTGGTACAATGGATTGTTTTCAAGTGCCTTTTATAACTACTATTACGTGAAAAAGATTTGAAACATTTAGTACATGGGATTTTGTGTCCGCGGTGTATATTCATATGGCTTGCATACCCGGAGCGTCGAATGTTCAGACCGCATACATCACACAAGCGTCGTTCCATAACGTCTAATGAGTGATCAGGAACGAAGTTCCTGTTTATATAGTCTAGTTACATGTACATACACGCGCAATTTCAAACAGATACACGCACAGACGTACATAATAAAGCATAAACACACGCAATTTCAAACAGATACACGCATAGACGTACATAATAAAGCATAAACACGCGCAAATTCAAACAGATACACGCACGGACGTACATAATAAAGCATAAACACACGCAATTTCAAACAGATACACGCACAGACGTAAATAATAAAGCATAAACACACGCAATTTCAAACAGATACACGCACAGACGTCCATAATAAAGCATAAACAAGCGCAATTTCAAACAGATACACGCACGGACGTACATAATAAAGCATAAACACACGCAATTTCAAACAGATACACGCACAGACGTACATAATAAAGCATAAACACACGCAATTTCAAACAGATACACGCATAGACGTACATAATAAAGCATAAACACGCGCAAATTCAAACAGATACACGCACGGACGTACATAATAAAGCATAAACACACGCAATTTCAAACAGATACACGCATAGACGTACATAATAAAGCATAAAAACGCCCAATTTCAAACAGATACACGCACGGACGTACATAATAAAGCATAAACACGCGCAATTTCAAACAGATACACGTACAGACGTACATAATAAAGCATAAACACGCGCAATTTCAAACAGATAGGATATATCAAAATTGAAACTATATGACTTTCATTACTCATACATGAGACGACGTTTCGGTGACAAGACACGAATTTGTTATAGCGATACAGATTCCCTAGTATACGTTGTAGAAACGCCTAATCTGTATGAAGTAATTAAACAAGACGCTCATGAACATTTTGACACCAGTGAACAAGATGTATACCGTACACGTAAGCAACACACGAATCTAATAGGAGAGTTCCCAAACGGCTTTCGGATTATGTTATAAGATGTCACCTCGGCTATATGGAGAATCAATAGAGCACAGGAAAAAAGAAACATCTATAGGGGTTAAGAATCATCTATCAACCCGCCTGGCCCAAGCGAGATCATATAGGGAGATTATTAAACCTTAAAACTGTAGGTGTAAGTAATAGTCAGCGAAAAGAGACAGCTCGCGACCGCGTGAAGTGGGTCGATATGAAATCAGCATTTAAGGGACGCATGCGAACTGCTGTAATAACTAACACCAAGCATATCGAGCCGAAGGCTTTCATACAGGAAAACATCAACGGTGTAGTAAAATGTACAGTGTTACCGCCTCAGGATCTATATCAGCCGGTCTTACCCGTCAAAATGTACAATAAACTTCTGTTCCCGTTATGTCGCACTTGTACTGAAGAATTAAGCCAAACCGACTGTCAGCATGACGTCGACGATCGAATCATCAACGGAACCTGGGTCTTGGACGAGGTGGTATTGGCCATTCGTAAGGGTTACATAGTGCAGTACATACAAGAGATCTGGTTGTACGATGTAACCCTGTATAATAAAGCATCCAAGTCTGGCTGGGGGTTTGTTTCCGGGCTCCATTGATACCATCCTCGCTGTTGTTAAAAACTTTGACTGTTCAATAGATCTAGATCTTGCATACAACCATTTTACGGATGAACTAGATAATAAAATAAGTGAATTTCAACAGAAAGAGAGCGGCTGGACATTAAAACCTGTTGTTTATCGAATTGAATATCAGCAAATACAACTCCCTGAAAGCTTCTTCATATATAACACTTCCGGATCCTATCCAGCAGAAGAAAGCTGTAATAAACATTCAAAATTTCGATCAAAATTGTTTCATGTGGAGTATTCTAACGCTAACTACATTGGCCCTCTTCCGCATGTCAAGTTCTACAGTATTGATACCATGAAACCAAACATAGTAGAATGTAGAAGTAGCCCCTATCAACTTATAAACGAATAAATTTAACAAATGTGATACAGTTCACTCCTAAACGTCTATTTATTGTTTCTACCCCCCGTAAAAGCTGATTACACGCACTGATCATATGTTCTTCACTGTCACTGCTCTGTATTTGAACAGGGGCCGATGTATAACGACGTGAATCAGACAGCTGCTCCCCGCTAGATAGCAGATGGTCATATTCATAACAAATAAGCGCTGCTACTGAAATAGGTATGCTGACTCCTGCGTCTAAGATACACTGTCGAAACTGTTGTTGTAATTGTAACTCGTTTAGATTGTTACCGTCTTCGAACTCGTTTAATGATAATAGCGACATGATGTTTTTTTTCTCTCTTAAAACAACATCAACGCGTAAATTTAGTACAAATGAATCATTACAAAAATAAGAGAAAAATCCTACCTTATGGTTGGCTAAAGTTGCTGATTTAGACAGGTACCAACACACACACACACGCACACACTCAGAGTTTTATTTTACTACCATTAAACGTAATGAAGCTCTTGAACTGTAGTCGAGCATCTATATAGCAGGTATTGCTATGAGTTTGGGTTTTTATAGCCAAACAGTGAACAAGCCCCCTCCCTGGTTACGTTACCAAACTACAAGATCTTGCGTAATATCCCATAGGGTTATCATTGGTGATGCGCAGCATACCTTTGATAGACCTGAGAGCTGGGGTAAAAATCAAGTTCCCACGAGAACACCTGCCTATTAATTTACTGATGTTTAAAATGTAGATCTCAACATAGATAATTTTTATTCCCCTGCCCAGGGTCAACAGTTTATATTTATTAAGAGCTGTTCTTAGTTTATGAGGGAAAAATTGTCATGTCTATAAATTCTAATACAATAGAACACTCGATTACGTAAATAAGCTATATGTATAACTGGCCTTTTTAAAGCTGATTAGCAGATAACAACTGTGAAAACAAAATACCTTTCTGACAATTTTGTTACTCTTGTCTAACGATGGTCTTAAATCGAAATCTTTAAACGATGCTCTCAAATGTTTATTGCATAGAAGGGGCGATAATTCTCAAACTCTTTGACAGAGCCCATAAAAAGAGAACTTTTATAACCACCCCCTGATAAAAAATGTTAAAAACTCAAAGTGTCGAAATTGACTGCAATGAAAATTAAACCTTTAAAATAATGGCTGGATTTTACCCAGATATTACTATGGTTATCACAGAGTACCTATATAATAATAGGCTATATAAGATAAGAGTTAGGATATATGGATTCAATGTCAAGAACGACTTGATTTCTCATGGAGTATTTTCAATTATCAACCTTCAGTTGTTTGAATTTGACAAAAAAAAAATGAAGATCGACGTCGGTAAAAACTCAATGACGCACCATTATTATAATGCTCTTAATATTTATTTACTAATAAAAATACATATTATTATTAAGCTAATTTAATATTATCATAAAGGAACTCTAAGTTATTAATCAATCAAACGTCGTCTGGGTTCAATAATTATGACACTGTAAAGTTTAGTTTATGCAATCGTGATACATATACGTGGCAATAATTCCATTTGTATTAAATAAAGGTTACAATCGATATCGCCTCTTGCTAACATTCAAAAAGTATGTAGTAACTGTCGTCGAATAGCTTTAGTATATCTTAACGTGGTAGTGTCGTTAACATTTTCGCAATATTTATGAGTGTAACATATGTAAATAGCTTAAGACACCCGACCCATGCATCTCTGTAATTAATATTGCGTTCTTTAAGGGCTTGTAAAATTCTAATGTACACCTTTGCCTTTATTTATTATTATTATTTGTATCAAATTTCAGATCTGTATATAATCCCCACACTGACAGTTTAATTTATTAAAAAACCAAATTTCATAATTACCAGCTTTCTAGTAAATAGTTTCAAATATGAAATGAAAAAGAAAAAAAAATGCGACTGTGTGTCTTGATTTAAAGCCTTTTGTTTGTTCTATCATGTCGAGAAGACAGGTTCACTTAAATACGACTGCATAATAATAATTAAATGAAATACACAATAAATACGAGTTCTACCCCTGTTAAATTTTTATAACGGTTTACAAAAAAAAATAAAATTCACGGAAACCGCTCACAGATAGATTAAAGTTTTTTATTCTCAGGCAGATTAAATAATAATAATGGTAAATATTATAGAGCTCGTACATGCAGTATTATATATATATATATAATGAAATCTACAGCTTTAATCGAACAAAAAGGTAGGATTTTTGCGGTAGATGGGTCGATCAGATAGCGTTTTTCAAGAAATATATATTGGTGACAGCATTGAACAATCAAACCATAAAAATAGGGTGTATTCCGTCCGGTAGATAATAAATTTCTAAATCTGTTCCTGCAGGTAGACGTTTTGTGTTTTCTTTTAAAATTCACCTAAATATTTAAACGAAAGAACAATAAGTCTTTTTAAGCAGATTCGACGCTATAAAAAGGGCACCGTATAAAATAATGCATCTATATATTTATTATTGTTCAATCTAAATTAATAATAATGCGTATACTATCAATGTTAACGAATGAGAAGTCTCACGAGTGATTTCTAATTGAATTAATTTCAATTGAAACGTAACATGCAATGGGAACATGTATAATATACACTTATATGTACCTATGATAATTTGTTAATACATTATCAGGCCCCCTTTGACCGCCTTATTAGCATTTAAAATTCTATAAAAATTTAAAGTGTGTTCTTTTAAATGCTCTAAGAGACAGAAAGGTCTTTTTACCTGGAAATAGCTTTAGAAATCAAACCCGTCAACGTGCGAGATTTACAGGTACTTAATAATACAAAGAGTGATGAAATGTTTGATTATTTTGCTATTACAGTATATCAATATTATAATCTATTGAAACTTTTCTGTTAAATGTGATTATGATAAATCGAAAAAACCATTTCTTTAAATAGGTATATTTTTAATTAAATGTCTAAAGTATGACAAAAAAATACTTTTAATGCTCTAACACAGTCAACCTTTATTTAGAAGATCGGTCACATAGATAAGTGCTACCTACATTGACAGCGCAGGTGTTCTTTTGTTCGTTAACGAGTTTCTTTGCTCAGGGTCTGTGTGTGTGTAATAAATTAAATGGTTATCAATAGTTACATCTAAAAGTTGAATTTAAAATTTTTAATGTTGTAGTAAATTATAAAAACGACACCGAGGGTAATAAATTTAAATTTTTATCTAATCGTGTTACATGACAGTGCAGGTGTCGATCCCTTTTTTTTAACAGTACCTGAGATACTACAATTCAAAAGAGTCGTTTGCCGTGATAAGCGTCAAAGTGTGATTATTGTTGCTGAAAAGCATGTTACATTTCTACCAAAGCGAATCAGCGATAAGTTAACAGATCAAAGGGTTGCCGAGCTTAACCAGCAGATTGAAGCTAAAACGATTTCTCTAGGTTTGATGTACATGGGGAAAACAAACTGTTATGATGACTGCCTGTTTGTGGAATTAAATAAGGTACGAGTAAACATCAATTTTATACAATAAACCCCTTTTTAACGTTCTATTGTTGTCGTTGTTGTTACAGCCCCTGGAACCGCAAATAGAAAACAGAGGTCAGTCCTGAAGTCCTCAAGCACCAGCAATCTATCAACATTTTTTATTATAAATTAAATGTAGCCTTAACACTATATTAATAAACATATTTTTTTTTAATTCCTATATGGCTTTATTATTTCTTCTAGAAAAGGTAGTGGTGGAAACGTTTCAGCTTAGTGAAAGGATCCAATCCCAGAGTTAGCGCTAAAATTCAAATGTGGTAAGATGGTTGCTTTAAGAATGACAGATTTAAATGACATATGCAAAAAAATGTCAAATTCAAAATGACAGATTTAAATGACAGATGCAAAAATGACAAATTTAAAATGACAGAAGCAAAATTGACAGATTTAAAATGACAGATGTAAAAACGACAGCAGTAAAATTGACAGATTTAAAAATGACAAATATTTAAAATTGACGGATTCAAATTTAGCGCGCGCGCACGCAAGATGCTGTGATATAAAATGGTTGCCTCTCTGTAGTAATACAGATTTCTTCTTCTTCTTCATGACACGCCACCTAGTAGTAGTACACAACGCATCGATAATACAGATCCCTTCATGACGCCCTCTCTTAGCAATACACACTAATTGTAGCATTACGCCCTCTATTGGTAGCACACAGATTGCCGGTAATACAGATTCCCGTAATGGCGGGCAGGCGTGGTCAAAATGGCGCCCAAAGTTCCAAAATGGCGCACGTCCAATCAGAGAGCAGTAGGCGGGGAAATCCAAGATGGCGGCGACCAATCAGAAGCAAGGGGAGGAGCTACAGGAGTGGGGGTAACCAATCACAGCGAAGGGGGAGGAGCTACAGGAGTGGGGGTAACCAATCAGAGCGCAGTAGGCGTGGCCAGAAGAAAACTGGAGGGGCAACGATCAGGTGGCGCAATACCTACTCTTAAAAGTTACTACTCAAAAGTGGTGAACCAGAGAAGCTGATGAGGGTAAGCCATGCCCCCAGATGATTTTTACTGTTTTTTCAGAAACTATTAGGTGTATCAAAATGTAGCCAGTTAGGTGAAATAGGATTTTATTTAACTTTCATACCAAAAAGCTAAGAAAACTTTGTGCATGTTGTCTTGTTTCTGTGTAATCGAAAAACGATCATATGTCACACAGACAAATAATTTGTATCGGTACATATTATAGGAGAAGCTTCGAGCGTAACTTTGTGTGATTTGATGTTCATCATGAAATAGCTATGGAAATCTCGTTGAGCATCGAACGCGATCCTGGTTCAGTCTTCTTCTATCACAGCATCTCCAGCAAAACCTACTAGGCGATATTATCATTATTTTTGGGGGCTAGTCATATGGTAATTCTCGTATTGGCAAGATACATTTTAGGGGTATACCCTGTACTAATCAATCTTTTTAGGTGAAACTAAAACGTACAGGGTACTTCAGGGTTTTTGGATCTCTCGTACTTCGTTCTTTATATTGATATTCGTATCGAGTAATTTTTTTCTTGAATGGTTTTTGTTTTGGAATTCTAAGTTCACGACTTAATTCCACGCCTGCTTTAAAATGTAGCTATATATTTAACATTAAATGGGACTTCACCCATTTTACATGTAGGATATCTCGAGCAGACGATGCCAATTCCTGAGGGTCAATACCTTTGATCAAAATAGGCCATTAAGCACAACATATCTATGTTCAAAAATGAAATGTTACAAAGCTATAGACCTTCAAAATAAAAAAAAGTCAAAAATGCAATTTGGATAAAATTTTGTGTTCAAGGACAGTTGTTATTAGAACATACATTAGTGTTATTTTGTGCTTGTGGTAGCTGTAGCGTACCCGCTACCGCTAGATACGGAATTCTGTGCTAGTGATATGTTTAATGAATAAACCATTGAATGCAAAATTTAATTCTTCACAAAACAGGTATACTTGACCCAAGTCGAATAGTGACAAGTCAAATAATGCTCTATAAAGTGCAGAAAGAAAATAAAGGTAAAACGTCATGCAGTATGAGGTACAAACGAAGTAAGAAAGATTTCAAAACAAGGTGAAATGCCCTATACATTTTGATTTCTATAAAATAATTGTCCAGTACAGGGTATTCTCCTAAAAATATTCTTTTTACTGCAAAATTATCATAATGCTACAACCAACAATAACAACAACATCGCTTCATGAATTTTGCAGAAGTGATGCTAAGGTGATACAAGATCGAAATAAGTTATGTTCTAAAGTTGCTCCGTCAAATGTCTTGGTAGAAATTGTTGGTCTACATACAGGGTGTTTTACTCAACTTTCGTATAAATTGCATGTGTGATAGTATTCATCAATAGGAACAAAAAACTCTTTTTGTTTTTACGCAAATCGACAAAAATTTGCTAAAAATGTCAACTTTTGGGAACTGCTGGAAATTATAGACAAAACAAACTGCAACATCACCTAACAGCAGCTGCGTTAATGTATCAGACAGGCACATCCAGCTCCAAGTGTGATTCTTAGACCAGTGACCTGCTACCCACTTTTCAAAAACCATTCTTTTTTCGGTTATTATGAAAGATAGACACTAATGATTTTCAGCTTTTTTATTGCATTTTATGTGTACTACCAGCTATTCAGAGGATACGAATCTTAAGTGAAACATCCTGTATGATATATATTCATGAGCCAATTAAATAAGCTTTATTTTATCTAACCCACTTAACAACCAGTCCATAAACCTAACAGTTTTTGAAAATAAAACGACAAAATCCATCTGGGGGCGTGGTTTAATATTGATATTTTACAAAGTTCAGGATATTATCTACTCGTAAACATGAACAAATCAAGCATATAGTATATTAAGTATCAAGAACAGTAAGGACAGTTTACCGATCGACGATAATGTTTGGCGACTGAGCGAAGCGAAGTCGCCAATATTGGAGGAGATCGGTAAACTCCTTACTGTTTGAGATGCTTATACTATTTTTTGTACGACCATTATGAATACAAAGGTATTAACTAAGGAAATATCCCCGAAAAAAATAGATTTAAGATAATTTATTTTTGCCCTGTATATCCACCAAACATTAAGTAGGTTTTGTCGTTACCATGGATACGTTTGTAATTACTATTATTTTTGAATGTCACGATATTTGTCAAACTCGTGAGAATGAGTGAATCTGAAAACGAATATATTTGGTATATTGAAGAGGCCTGAGCAAATTTAAATAAACAACATACATTTTTTAAATAGTCCAATCATTTAGAAAATAAATGATTTCTCGCGAAAGAGACATCTAAAGATCATGCATTTATTTTATAAATTACATATAATTTACTTACCGTTCTGTTTTTGACAGAACTGAAAGGTAAGTAATTACCTACCGACGCGTTTTTGCTTAGCAACCAGTAAATATAACCTACTGTTCTAAAACCAAGTATGGTAAACAATCCGAAATAGCATGGTCGTACAAAATAGTAGATTATGTTATTAGGCGCAAAAGTGTTACTTTGTGTGCTGAAGCTGGGCGTTTGACTGCCGAACGGTAGTGAGGCAGCCATTCCCAGCTGAAGCACACAAAGCACTTTTGCGCCGAATAACATATACGATTTTTTTTTCAAACGCTGCAGTTGCAGGTGAGATTAACTGGCACAATAAAAAAAATCAAATTTGTAATCAATATTAATAAAAACTAAAGATTACTGGTTTTGATTTTATCTGCTTAAGCACATAAAGTGACAGCTTTATCTGCTTAAGCATATAAAGTGACAGCATTTTCTGCTTAAGCAGATAAAGTGACAGCAGGTGATAGTTTTATCTGTTTAATCAATAAAACGACACTTCTCTGTTTTTCATCAAGTCACAAAATTGTCAATATTAGGACGTTTGAAAAAAAAAGTCATTTTCAGGTTTAGCTGACCAAAATACACTACATTTGATTAGTTTAACCTAGATTAAAAAAATAGCAGTTTCTATTTTTACTGTGCGTTTGTACAGTTACAAGAAAATTATGGAATGTTTGATCCCTACTTTCTGTTTAATGAATTTGAAGGTACAAAACAGTATACACTATATGGTGGTTAAGTGCCTTTAACAGAAACGTCGAAAGGTAACGAAGAAGAGAAGAAGTTTTTTTAAACCTTGCTCAATTCCGTTATATTGCACTTGTACTAAGTTAAAGATCAATTTTTATTGTATTCTGAAATAGCTATTTGTGAATTGGAATATGTATTATATTCTTAGTGACGAATTGTACACCAGAGATTTTCTGATTACATTTGAAATATATGTAGTTCTAAATATACCAGGCGCAAATCATATTAGTCCACCCTGTTTCATTTTTGTTAAAGAACGTCCCTCAGAATTTATTCCGTTTATCTTTTGTTCTATGAGGTGGCCGTTTCTAGTTGCTATAGTGAAGTGCTGCTACTGCATCTACCCCATACCAATGTTCATGAAATTCAATTGGGGGTTGCAACATACACTGCCCCTCCGAACCTTTGAGTGCCCTGTTTCCATTAAAAGTTCCATTAAGTAATCTTACAAATTACAGACGAGAAAGTTTTCCTTCAGTGTTTTAGCAAAAAAGTCACAAATGATGCTCAACTTAGTTCACCCATTTTAATTTTTGATAAAGAACACCTCACGATTTTTACCCTGAATGGTCTACGACGTTGTTATTTATTGGTGGTATATAGTACATATCGTCGCCGTTAATGCATATGAATTTAATTCTTTGAAATGTTGTAACTAGCAATGTTGCTAGTTGCGATTTCAAAGAATTCATCATGCCATCTGTAACAAAGTTTTTATAAGCATTTAAACCGCGCTCCTGGAAAATTGCTAGAAAATAGTTCCGCTAGTATGCATTAACGTCGACGAAATGTATGAATGAGTACTGTGATCCAGTGATAAATATGTATGTGTGAGTGTAGTATCCAATGCAACGAATATAAACAAGGAGTCAGAAAATAATTCAGAAACCAAATAGTTCAAGCATTCATTCTCTCATCTTAACAGTAAAAGAATAAAGCATTCATTAACCACAAACAGTCTTTCAAACAAACAAACACAGAAGATATTACATGTGGTGACCGCCGAATTTAATTGCACACGCAACAATCTGTCAAGAAACCTACTCTTGCAAGCATACCATTCAAGATATCAGGATCCTATTTATAAAGCAGATGTCGAGAAATCAATTAGCATAATTCCAGTAGAGCATCAATACTCTCTCAGCACCACCACTACCAGTACATGGTGCAGTTCCATTGCTGAAGTCATAATCTATCTGAAGTCACGGTTGTATAAAGTTTTTTCTGTTCTAAATTTTTCTGCCATCAAAGCAGACTATCTACAGCAGTTAAAGAAAGTATTTCAACGCCTATATCATTACGGATTACTATCAAATTTAAAAAAAAAACAATGTTTGAAGCCAAAGAACTAACTTGTCTCGACCACACAGTGAACAGTGATGGAGTTACGCCCCAAATTTCAAAAGGAGAAGCTATTTATAACTTTCCAATCCTTAGAATGCAACAAGAATTATGCCATTTCGTTGGCATAGATAGCCTGAGCTAAACCTATTTATTCCAGAAAAAGTTTCAGAACCCTACAAGAAACCAACACAACAGTGTGTCGCAAAACGTATAATTACAAATCGGTTGTTGTGAACTTCAATAAACGGTCGTACCAAAAATTCGTTACTTCGTGTGATCGGGAACACAGGGAATACATAGCAGATAAACTCGGATGCAGCCCATTACAAATCCTTCTTATCTTTTTTTGTGCCGTTTATGTATAGAACGTTCGCAATTACTTTTTGTTGCCTGTTAGACATATTTGTGTACATACATTTACTATTTTCCTTTTATGTTGCATATTATGATCCAACGATTATGATCCAACCAACAACCTACAAGTCCAACAGAATCCTCATACGTTCCTCTTAGGTTAAGTTTTGTAGTTTTTAGTTATTTACATTTTGCAACGAGCCCTAAAATTAAGAATCTGCTGTCTTAATTTTAACCGTTTTCAATTATCTCATTCGATTTTCACGTTATTCTTATTAGCTCATTTCTATAGGTTATATTCTTGTTTAAGTTCTTATCATTGTAACGAACATTAGCATTAAGAGCCCTGTACTAACTTTAATCAATTGTAAAACCAGCCAAAGAAAAAACGCGTTTTTTTACGTATCTATCAAGTTGCTTTACAATCACAACCGCATCTTATGCGTACATTCACTAGTTCTTTCTAATCCTGTCCTCAAGCAAACTGATGGAGACTTTTTCTGCTGGAAAAATTCTAAAAAACAAGAGAGCAATAAATGTGATGATCACCGTTGCCTTGGATACTTTGTAGTATCCAAGGAAACGAATGTAAACGAGGGATCAGAAAATAATTCAGAAACCAAATAGTTCAAGCATTCATTCTCTCATCTTAGCAGTAAAAGAATAAAGCTTTAATTAACCACAAACAATCCTTCAAACAAACATACAAAGAAGATAGTACAGTACTTTTATACTAAAAGATTTAATCAAGTTCTTGAAATTTATCGTTTGATTACTACGGAAAATGACATATGTACTTTTCCACCTTATTTGGAAACCATCCACTTTACCCAGAAATTAACTTTTCCGTATTATATTGCGTTGTCTCACTTGTTCGAAAATCCTGTTAACCTTACTCTAATCATTTATAGAAAAAATGAATTCAGTTATAAAGTCCTACTTAAAGATACCATTGATATGAACACATGGATTGTAGGTATTTAATATATGCTTTCAATCATACAAATATAACTTTATAAAATATCATTCTCCAAACTCTAGTGATGCTCAATTTCTAATGAAACTTGAAAATTTGTTTGATGTATATGCTTGTAGTTCAGGGACCTTAGTAATTATCGGAGACTTTAATATTGACCTATTAAAGGATTCATATTATGAAAATAGGCTGAAACTTTAATTAAAAATAATGGACTACATCAGATTATCGACCAACCTACAAGAATCACTAAGGACAGCGCTACACTCATACATCTTCTTGTATCTAATGGAAAAACCATTGATGCCCAGGGAAACCATGTTCCAAAAATAACCGATCACTCAATAATAACTGTAAATGCAAAAGTGAAAGAAAAATATGAAGAATATACAACACAGAGACATGAGCAACTTCAATGAAATGCAATTTCAATTAGATCTAATGGATCAACCATGGAATCCGGACTGTACAAACACCAATCAACTAGCAGAAACATTAGTTAAAAGCATAATGGACACACTAAACAGGCATGCTCCAACTGTTAAAAAAACCATTAAATGTCAATGGAGTTGTAAGCGTTGGTGGACCCCAGAAATAGCCTAGGAAATTGAAGAAAGGGACAGATTATATAAAAGAGCAATCTTTACACAAGAAGAAAGTGATATGAATAGGTATAGACAACAAAGAAATGGAATTGTTAGTTTGATCAGAAACCACAAGAGAAATTATTATCAAGAAAAAATAGATGATATGAAAAATAACTCAACAGAAATGTGGAAAACAGTTAAAGAATTAATTAAAGGAGGCCATAACAGACAAAAAAAGGAAGGTATTATTTTTGACAATGAGTTAGAAAAAAAGGAAATTCAAATTGCAGAAAAATTCAATATTTACTTTATTAACAGCATACAACAAATTATTACATTAACAAATTTAACCCAAATTCAAACTGATTTAAGCCACATTAATGTACATCAATGTAAGTTCGAAAAATTTTTACCAATAGAGTTTTTGGAGTTAAAAAAAATTATAAACAATTTACCTAATAAGAATAGTAGTGTGGATGGTATTACAGTAAAGATTGTTAAATTAGCTTTCAATGTAATAGGACAGAGATTTTTGCATCTAATTCAAATGAGTCTAGAAAGTGGATCCTTCCCAGAAACCTTGAAGACATCCCATATTATCCCCATTGAGAAGATAACCAACACTAACAAATGTGAAGAATACAGACCGATCAACATGGTGCCAACTTATGAAAAATTATTATAGTCCGTCGTAAATATCCAGTTTCGTGACTACATTGAAGTGAACAAACTGTTAACACCGTTTCAATCAGGGTTTCGGAAAAATAATTCATGTGAAAGTGCAATATAATCAGTTCTTTTGAAATGGAAAAATGCTATTTACAAGAAGAAGGTGATAGGTGTAGTTTTTCAAGACTTTAGACGTGCTTTTGAGACTATTAATAGAGATCTATTATTATTGAAATTAAAAAGATATGGGTTCGGCCCAATAGTTATAAAATGGTTTAGTGAATATCTCAAAAACAGATTTCAAAAAACTAGATACTTTAATAGTACATCTTCAGCTAAAAAAACTACCTTTGGCGTTCCACAAGGAACTGTATTAGGCCCTGATTTATTTGTACTACAAATAAATGATATTGTTAATGTAATTAAAAAATGTAACATTCAATTATTTGCAGATGACACTTTAATATATTTTATAGGAGATGATGTTGAAAAAGTAATAAATATCATCAATGATTAATTAGTAAATGTGTATAACTCGTTAGATCTTTCTTTAAATGTAAATAAAACAAAATTCATGATAATAAAAAATAAGTTTAACGAAATTGATACATATAGTCATGTGGGAATACAAATTAATAGTCAAAAAATAGAACAAGTTTATCAGTGGAAGTACTTAGGCGTAATAATAGATTGTCACTTAACATTTTCTAGTCATTCAAACTATGTTATGAGTAAAGTTGCAAAAAAAGTAAATTTCATGGATAGAATAAGCCAAAATCTTAGCAAGTGGTCTAAATTATTACTATATAAAACAATAATACTTCCCCATTTTAATTATTGTGCTAGTATACTTTACCTCCTAAATAATACTGAAATTAACAATCTTCAAAAAAAACAAAATTGTGCGTTAAGAATAATATTAAAATGTAGTAGGTATACTGGCATAAGAAGAATGTTGCAAGTTACTTCTTTGTTAAGTGCTCAGCAAAATATATTTTATAATACGATGATAATATTTAAAATAAAAAACCGAATATATCCAGAGCACATTTTAAATGAATTACTATTCGTAGAAGATGTTCATGATCATAATACTAGAAGTAGAAATAATTTTTATATTCATACAGTAACAACAAATATAGGACAAAATAATCTGTTTCATAAAGGTTTAGTTGAATATAATTCACTTCCAGCTAATGTAAAAAACTGTACATCTTTAACATTATTTAAGAAACAGTGTAAAAAATATGTAATAAATTACATTAATATTTAAGAAATTATAATGTATTGTATGGAATTTATCTAGTTATATGCTATAAATAAAGTATATTATTATTATTAATAAATATTAAAACCTTCAATTTTTCAAAGCCAGAGAATTATTTACAAATGTGAAAAGAACTCGCATACGAGCTGATGTAATTCTTACGTCATTTTTCTCCATCAAATATTAAATGCGAGCTATTATAACCAAACGTTTATAAAACAAAGCTTAACATATGCGTCATGGCAATGTTGCCAGATCGAGGGCTTAGGAAGTCTGTAGAACATAGCGGGTTTGATAGCGTCTTGTATAAAAATATACAATATACAGTTGAGAAAGGCGCGATGCCCCCTATAGTTCATTGTGATGAACTACGGTTGTATAAAACTTTTTACAGACCCTACTTTTCCAAACCCAAATTGTATATTTTTTTATTGCAGTTTTAGGTAAACCTTATCCTGTAGACCTCGAAAACATAGGAGAACGTTGCCAGACCCAAGCCCGGGTCTGAGAGCGTCGAAAATGGTCCGACAAGTCGGTAGAATATAGCGAAACGGGTATGTATAAGCGGTTAAACAAATATATATATATATATATATATATATATATATATATATATATATATATATATATATACATATATATATATATATATATATATATATATATATATATATATATATATATATATATATATATATATATATATATTGTAAATGTAGAAATTGTAAAATGTAATGTAATTAATTCAAAACACCTTAACACCTAAGGGTATATTAAGGTTTCGATTATATATATATATATATATATATATATATATATATATATATATATATATATATATATATATATATATATATATATATATATATATATATATATATATTGCGATGTTATGCAGCTATGCAAATAGAATGCCTTTATGTTTTAGTTTAATTGTGAACTGCACTCGCTAGATTGTTATCTCTCAGGGTCGCCTTTACTAATTTTTATTTTCCTTTACTATATTTTCTCTACACAATGAGACTAAAATACTTATAATTGAATTTTCAAATATGGGTTCATTTCCTTGAAAATCTTTAAAACTTTAACTAAAAATATTATAGAACAATGGAATTTTAAGTAATATTTAACTATTGGGAAATTTATTTAATGGGAAACTTTGCTTAACCTTGAAAAATTAATATTCTGACGTTTCGTCATAACCACACTTATGAACTGCAACTTTATGAAATGAGGTAAGTTTGATCAATATTTTAGTTAAATAATATAATTAAATTCTTTATTACTTTATAGGTTATGGGCATCCTCTGCTTGAAGCCTTTTTACAATAATAATGGTACGTTGATTTAACCTACGAATTAAATTATAAAATCGCACTTCAAACCTCTTGTCACTAATGCTCTGCTTTTTAATAACACTTTTACAAACCTTTTTTGTTATTTATGTAGTTAATAATGCTACTCCCTTCTTGTAGCCCTTTCTCAGGAACCGGCACGCCGCTCGCTCTCTCGAACTGCCCTGGATTCAGGAATTTGCGTAACTCAGGATACGTGGAATTTCCAGACAGCTAAAAATGTTGTAGGTCAAGAGTACCTGTTTGTCGTTACCTTTATAATTGAAATAACTATTCTCTTCTTCTAGGATCAAAGTAAAACTTTGAAGGTCTTGCGCCTGTATTCAGTTCGGACATCTTTTGGTAGTAAGTATTTTTCCATGTTTTAAAACTTCTTCTGTAAACTGCTTCTGGTATTTGTTGGTTAAATAAATAACTCCTTTACTATATTTTTAAACTGGTTTTTAATCTTTGTTTTTCATTAACAAAAATTATTACATCTTCCCTTTACAAAAATTATTATATCCATTTTTAACAAAATGTTTTTTCTAACAAACCTCCATAGAAACCACCATTCTTATTACCTTCATATTTTTCTTTCTTTGTTTCATAATTTAAAATACAAAATTAACTTTTCTTAGATGATTATTTAGTTTCTCATTATTTATATATCTCCATTGCAACCATGCATTATTATTGAAGAATGGTTGTTATGGATAAATTTTGATTGATATTTAAAATGGAATGCTATGTTTGTACTATTTTTAAATGTACTAAAAGCTATTTTACAATTTTCCTTATTTCTAACAACAATTTTCTTTTCAGGTTTGAGCTTCAGATGTGATAACCTATATAGCCCAAATACTTCTTTTATGTAACAACAATAAACTAAATAGATAAATTTAAACTTGAACTCTGTTTTCATTAATGATTTTATATGAAAGTCAATGTTATGAATGTTCAACATCACAACTACCTCATCTCTGTCATCAAGCAATTTTAAAACAATAATGAACTTTTATTAACTTGAACTTGGTCAAAATATCATTACAATATATATATATATATATATATATATATATATATATATATATATATATATATATATATATAATAATATAATAATTGCTACAACCCATAGACTGGAAACCAGGCCCCAGAAGCTATAAGCTTGTGCGGGAGGGAGGGGGCGATTATTATTATTACGTAGGCCCTAAATGCGGCTGCAGCCGACTTACAGATGGAACAGCGCAAATCCCACATTTGTGTCACAGCTAAGGAAAACTGCAGAAAACCTTAACAAGATCTGGCGGCACCGGGAATCGACCGCGGGCCGCTTGGGTGAAAGTCCAGCACTCTAGACAGTACACTACCAAGGCTAAATAAATGGCAACATCGGTAATTGTGAGATGCATAAGACATGACACTTGACGGATGCCTGTAACCTAACTTCTTTTTGTTATTACGTTCGATCCAGGTGTTATTTTGTTGTTTTATCATTGCTCGTCTCTTATTTTTCAAAAAACTGTCTTTTTCAAGATAATCTCGTTGTTGTTGGACTTTGAAGTCGGTACGTAAACATATAATTAAAATTGTAATTTATTTGATGTAAGCCAATTGTGTATTGTAGGTAATTATATTGAATATGGCCGAGGGAAATATGGTTTTGTCGCCCCGAAAAAAAACAGACTTCAAGACATTTTACAGTTGATGACAAAACTACGATTAGGAATATTTTCAAAAGTTACAGTGAAGACAACTTAGACGCTTCGAAAACAGAATGTGTAGAATTTAGTGGTAGAGCCGCAGGTATCTATATTATAATGTTCTTAAGCAAATGTCATTATTATACCAAATTTTATATTTTTGCGTAAGTGTGGCTAGCGTGTACAAAGTACTGAAAGAATACCAAAGTGAATCAACATTCCAAGAACCAAAGCATTATCATCGCAGCAGAGCTATTTTGGATAATGTATGTGATGGAATGAAGAGTGATATACGACGCTTAGTACATTCATATTATTTTCGTAATGAACTACCTACCTTGGACAAAATACATACTGCACTACCTAGCAATGAAGAATTAGGTGCAATAATATCACGAAGTACACTTTACTATTGTTAAAAGTAATGGGTTTTCGGTTAGTATAAATTTTTGTTCTTGTATATTTTAATTTTACTACAACTTATCTTCTGCAGGTGATCAAAAAGAAAGCAGTCTAGCTTAATTCAAGAGACAGAGGAGATAGTTGCATGGAGGCGTAAATAAAGACAAATAAAAACATTTCGAGCTGCTGGTAAAACAATTTACTATTTAGATGAAACATGGAGCAACGCAAATCATACGGTAGAAAAAGTATAGGTTGATACCACCGTTACATCATACAGGCAGGCATTTTTACATAGTCTTTCGCCGGGCCTCAAAACTCCATCAGGTAAATATTTATGCTTTTATTGTTAGTTATTTTGAATGCATTGGAATGTCTAATATGACTATTTACATTTAGGAAAGGGAAAACGCTTTATCATATTGCATATTGGTTCAGAAGAGGGATTTGTAGAAGATCAGTTACTAATGTTTGAATCCAGCAAAACCGATGACTATCATAAAGCAATGAATGCAACAGTCTTTGAAAACTAGTTTGAAGCCATGCTGCAAGTAATCAAAAAATATTCAGTGATCGTGATAGACAATGCTTCATATCACAACAGAAAAGTCGATAGTGTTCCAAATAGCAACACCCGAAAAGCAGATATTCAAAACTAGCTCACTAGCAAAGCCATTCCCTTTGAACCCGACATGGTAAAAGCAGAACTGCTTGCAATAGTGAAGCAATATAAACCTGATGTACGGTATGTAGTGGATGACTTGGCTAAACAACATCAAGCAACAGTTTTAAGATTACCTCCCTACTATTGTCAGCTTAACCCAATAGAATTAATATGGGGACAGATAAAAGGTATCAAGAATCAAAGTATCATAGAGGTATCAAGAAAAAGCAATACATTTAAATTAGCAGATGTGAAACATCTCTTCATGGAAGCTGTTCAAAATGTTACACCAGCTAATTTGGAAAAAGCTGTTAAACATGTAACTGAAGTTGAAAATGATATGTGGGAATTGGATGAAATTATTGACGTGCAGGTTGAACCACTTATTATAAATGTAGGCGAGGATTCTACTTCTGAAAGTGACAAACTTTAATATGTTACTATTGTTTATGGTAGTTGCCAGTATCAATGTAAAGTCACATTAAAGTAGCATTATTATAGTAGTTTGTACAACAAGGGTGGATATGATGTCTATATCGCACGAGGACGAAGTTTGAGGTACGACGCCAAAGGCGTAGTGCCTCAATCGTTCTAGCGCGATATAGGCATTCCACCCAAGTTGTACAGTATTTTTTTTCTTCGACTAAGCAAACCAATTACAAAATAGATTGCATGTCTCCTTGAGAAATCAAATATAAGGATTAACCTATGTTTTTATCCATGCTAAAATATGGTTTGTAAAATCCCCCTGTAATTGTAGAATTTTTAAGAGAATTATTAAAACTTGGCAGAAATTAATATTTTCGAAGAGAAAATTATTATTTTAAATTTTGTTTTATAAAAAAAATTAAAACAGAATTATTCTCCCAGCTGGAATTAAACCTGCGTCGGTCAGCTTCAGTTTATTTGTATCTAACTTCTACAGACTGAGCTACCAAACCCCATCCCAAACTGTGTCTACTATATTATAAAAGTAGGTTGTACTTATTTAAATGATTTAATATTTATATATTTTTAATTATAAAACTATAATTGTTAAAGCTACAATTTCACAAATCACGTTATTTTCAAACACTGATTTAACTTACTTTTATGTCCGCTCGGGCGATTATGACCTATTTAGCGGCTTCTTTTTAGAGCATAAGTAGCTAAATTAGAGCTCTAGGGCTCTAACACTTTTTAGAGCCCGCTAGAAAAATAGCTACCCTTGTTTACGCCGTCTCCCTAGTAATAACAGTAATTAAATACCATTGCACCTACCTACTTGATGTTTTATCGCTGTACCTACCTATTCAAGTTTTGCACTTTTCAAATTATTTTTATTTTAAAGTTTAATATGAATTTCAACTTAGGCGGGACATAAACTAACGTATGCATTTCGGGCTTAATTAGTGTTTTAGATCCCTTTACCGTCTTAGCGCCTGTGCGTGCTCTAACACACTCAATTAAGCCCATAATACATAATATACTATTATTTCTATATTTATGACAGGAGTTGTCAATAAATTCATTATAAATAAAGAACTGTCAAACTGGACTACGTTGATTTGATTTTATCCGTACAGTGTACGGATATGAAATTATATCCGTACACCTTACTGGAATTGTATACATTTCCATTTCGCGAAACGTGAAGAAAACGGATTTACAGGTAGGAGTAGAAAAAAATATTTTTTGTTTATGTACATTATTGTAATATAACGACAAATACACAACTATAGTCGAATAAAGATATTGTTTTGTGTTCATTGTGCTGTATTTTTAACAGAATTATAGGATTTAATGGAATAATAAATGGGTTTCTTTGCTTTTGTTATTTATTTACACCTATATCGTCAGTCTAATGCAGAATTAGTCTAGGTCAGTTTTTGCAAAAATTGCGTTTTCGAGCCTAGTAGTTGCAGCTTACAGTATTGCACGTTTAATGCAGAACCATCCTAATTCAATTTCTTTATAATTAAGACTTTAATTAAATATTTATTACAGTAAATCTTGGATGTATTTATTAGAAATTAAATACAGAACAATTAAACTCGTTTTTAATAAATAATACAAGATGCCAAAGTAAGGTTAGGTTCATTCGTCATATTATTCAGCCCCGAGTTGGTTTTTTAATAAATTTTAGTTACAAATTATGCAGTCAATATCTATTCAGCGTTGTAATAATAAATGCTAAATAAATTAATGCAAATTTTTTAATTAAAATAATCCTGACAGTGACATCTATTAACGCAATAATTAAATAAAATGTCCTTACAGTGTGAAACGGGTTTCTGTCACGGAGCTCCACCCATTTTAAATAATTACTATATCTGTTCGTGACACAGACTATAGTTCTTATTTGTTGTATAATAACATCGCATATTTCAATTGCTTCTCTTTTTTTCTCTAACGGAAACGGTACAAGAATGCGAGATTTCTTTCGGGGAAGTGTTTCATTGATTGAAAACTCTAAATCAATATTTTCAACGATCTGATCCATTTGATCTCGTATATTTTGAATTGCATTTTCAAAATATTGTAAATCTTGTTTAACTTTAACTGAGTCGGTATTTTTTTTTGCAATTGTTTAAAAATTATTTCCACATGTGGCATTATTTTATGAAAAACTGTTAACCAAAAAATAAAGTCTTTGTTCTGCAGTCGAAGTTTGTAGGCACCAGCTTGTTTAATTGTGGAATCAATCTCTGGTCTGTGAGGAACGTGGCAATCGCCTGTGAACAATTTCATCTAGTACTTTAATTCTTTGATTAGAAGTTGAAAAAATGAACAAAGTCCAGATAATTGTGCGAAGAATACTCGAACTGATTTATTCACTGATGCTGCACTGCTCAGTATGAGATTCATTTGATGAGCGTGACAATGAACGTAGTTAGCTGATGCGTACTTATCTCTTATAATTTTTTGAACACCATTTAAACCTCTGCTCATAACGGATGCTCCATCATAAATCTGAGCTATTAATTTGTTTGGAGTACCAATAAGTAATGGATCAATTTCTTTTAAAATACAATCCGAAATTGAAGCGGCATCATGCCCTGAAGGATTTACAAAATTCCAAAACCTTTCCACTGGATTTCCACCAACAATATATCGTAAAATAATAACAAGTTGAAATTCTCCAAATACGTCGGTAGTTTCAACAGCAATAACTGCAACAAATTCGGCTGCTTCAATTTCTTTAACCACTTCTGATAAACGTGATAAACGTCAAGCATACATTCTAACAACTCATTTTGAATCATTTTTGAGTCACAATCATAAACACTGTTGACTTGTTAACTAAACTTAAACTAAAAACTTGTTAAAATGATCTTTTAAATCTTTGTCTAAGTGAGAGCTAAAATTCACTAATTCCCGAAATACTCCCTTATTTTCCGATTAATCGGATTCATCGTGTCCTCTCAAAGCTAGTTCCAGTGCACCGCAAAATCGAATGCAGTTTATAATTATGTTTAAAGCATACCTGTTTTTATCAACTTTTTTGTTGTGTTCTATAATTGAGTTTCTATGTGCTGAGTTCAACTGGGTTAAAATATTTGATTTTCCATACATAGAAAAACTAAAAACATATTGTTCATATGTACCATCGATTTCTCATGTGCCTTTATCTTTTCCCAGATGTGCACTAAGTCTGTAACACCATTCTTCGTCCATGTTATTTCCCCTCCGAATAAAACGCAAGGAAAACAAAAACGGATTACTTTTCATCGCAACCACAAATCCAACTATTTTTCAAGTAGATGTTCCGATTAAATTTATGCGTACGAGTTTTAAAACCAGAGACAGCAGATACAAAAACGTTTTGAGTTTTTGAAAGGTTCAAATTCGGCATGGGCCTTCCTAGTTGCTTTATTTCGAGTTTTTCCTCAAAGGAATGTGAAGAAAATGATTTTTTCGAAAGGTTACTGATGCTGTTCATTTTTGGTAACAAAAAAAATAAACTCAATAACACAATAACTCGATACAGTAAAAACAGTACATGAAAGTTAACAACTGTCGACGAGACGTAGACGCATGCACCACGCTTAACTAATAACACTGGCAGCAAATACGAACACCGTGCACTCACACGTCTGGCCTGAACGTGATGGAGATCGCGCGCATTTCTGATCGTCCCCGCTTGCCTCCACACACCCTCAAAGACCCATACACCGTCTGCATTGTGCCGGGCCAGATAAAACTGGCCCGGCACTCAGAGGCAAAAGTACTGGAAATTAGAAATCCATGAATATCTTCGTTTTACGAAGTAAATTAATAGTTACAATGCTAAAAAAGAATATATTATTTAACAAAAGAGGGATTTTTACTAATAATTTTGACTGAAATAGAAAATAACAAATAATATGGAAAAATCTTAAGTAAAAACCAAAAATTTTCGGTTTTTTATATTTCTTTTCTCAACAACCGTTTAGTAAATGTTTATAAAACTATGCAAAAACGGTTCGATGGAGTTCAAGTTACGTAATTGAAAAACTTGGGACGCTTGGTAGCTTTTTTTCTTGTAATTGAAATGACTTTATTCTATTATGTGAGTGAATCTCCATAAGATCACATCTAAAATTACAGTTACTTTAAATTGCAATTGTAATGGTAGGGACATGGCCCCTTGGCTCTTTATAAGGAGCCGCCACTGACCTGAGGTGATAATGTAAGCCAGAGTACACGCTTGGCGGTGCCGCTGCACTATCCTCGTACACCCAGAAAAATCACATAGGTTAAAATAATTAAACAATATTCTAGTTTAACAGTAGTATAGCAACAAGAGTTCTCCGACAAAATCCCATGTTATTTTAAAGGGGCCTCAAAGTTAGCGAAAACACCACAAATCCAAGATGGCGACCGCTCCTACTGCTCTCTGATTTGCTATCACCACTCCTGTAGACACGCCTGCTGCTCTCTGATTGGCTATCCCCACTCCTGTAGACACGCCTACTGCCCTCTGATTGATTACCCCCGCTCCTGTAGCTCCTGCCCTTGCTTCTGATTGGTCGATGCTGACCATTTTGGAACTCGTCGCCATTTTACCACGCCCTATGACGCCACGCGACCCGTGCACTTGCGATATATTTGCATAGCATAATTTACGTTTCTAATATAGAGGTCGCAATAAAGAAATCTGTATTACCTGTATGTACTGATGCTATTAGAGGTCGCATTAAAGAATCTCCTATCTCTCTCCTTATCGCTTTCTCCTCTCTCCTCTCTCCTTCTTGCTCTCTCCCTTCATCCTAATGCTAGTAAATGAAACATCACAGTGTTTAAATAGAATATTTATTTAGATAGGAATTATTATTATTACAACGACGACGATGATGACAGCTCGATAAATCGTTTAAATTTGTTTAGTTGAAGCAAACAATAATAATAATTATCACTATCACCGCAACGTCGCCGGCAAGAACAAAACTAAAACGGAAGGGCTCGGCGCTTTTATAACCTTCTAATCTGCAGGAATGAACATGTGTGCAGATGCAGCTGTTCGTAAGATAAAAATCTAAATTTACTACTCCTTCTTGCTATCTCTCTTTCTCTCAAAGAAGAAATCTGTATTATCACCTAACAATTTATGGATATTTGCTAATATATGTAGCGTTAGTATGAATACCTCTAACACGCCCATTCGTGATCTGATTCATCGATAGCTTTTATCCATTCCCAGAAGGTCGGTCGGTCATCTTGAAAAACGTTCTGAATGGTTTGGCCATTTTTTTCCCTACCATAGGCGATCATCTTGGAATACGTTCTGGTTGGTTCGGCCATCTTTTATCCCTACCCCCAGCGTTTAATATCCTGCGTACCTAGCTATCTCTCGCTCTCTCTCTCGCTACTAATACTTACAAGTTCTGCTACCTTTCTTTCTCTCACGCACACACTGTACTCTTTCTACCTTTTCTAGAAGAAATAATAATGCCAGATAGGAATTAAAATTATGTTTCTACTTTTCGTGTACTCTTTCTCTCGCGGATAACGATCTACCTTTTATATAGTCGCCCTTCTCCCTTAATCATGTTAGTAAATGAGACATCAACGTTTAAGTATATTATTTATTTAGCTATCTCTCTCTCTCTCTCTCTCATGGTAACTCGAAACAATTCTCAGATAGATTAGCATTTATCTGTAGAATTTGCCTGTCAGAACAAGATATCATTAGGTAGGTCATTAACGCAGTTGTATATCTAGCATGCCATAATATTATAACAACCTTTTTAATAAGCTACTGACCACGGCCTATTTGATAAGTTATCTAATTCCCAATAGTCTTCTCTTTCTATTAAAACAATCCGATTAATTTATATATATTTTAAAGTACGTTTGCAGTTAGAGTCTAATAATTATATGCTAGGATAATCTAATTTTAATACATATCAACTCATTTTATTATTTTAATTATGAATGCAGATCATTGATACATAGTAAATGTTTTTAAATATATAATAGAATCATTAATTTTATTTTAACGGAAAAAATCGCCATAATAATTCTTCCATAATATCTTCTTGTATATAGTAAAGCCGTTTAGAGATTTTAACACATCCAGTAATTAAGCCTTATCCACAATTAGTTTGTAATTGCTGATACACCATCTATCTTGAAATTTAATAAACTTACATTTAAAAGATTCAGCATTTAAAAGTATACAAAAGCAGAATCTAATAGTCATTCCATTTAAATCTACAGCATAAAAAACAGCAAGCCTGTTTAAAGGTATACAAAAGCAGAATCTATTAGTCATTTCATTTAAATCTACAGCATAAAAAACAGCACGTCTGTCAATTTTAATCTGTCAATTTTGCATCTGTCATTTTAAATCTGTCAATTTTTGCAGCTGTCATTTATACGTATGTCAATTTTAATCTGTAATTTTTGCATCTGCCATTTATACGTCTGTCAATTTTTAATCTGTCAATTTTGCATCTGTCATTATAAATCTGTCAATTTTGCATCTGTCATTTTAATTCTGTTATTTTTGAATCTGTCATTTTTGAATTTGTTATTTGAAGGGTCCATCATGGATTTCCCATGTCCTAGATTTGAATTTTAGCTCTAACTCAGGGATTGAATCCTTTTATCCCTTTCACCAAGCGGAAACTCTTTCTCTCTCTCTCTCTCCTTCTCATAGTATGACTACTTACCGTCTGCTTTGTAACTTAGGATGTTCGCCATCGGAAAGATTCGGTTTTATTCGTGTACTCTCTCGCTGATAACGATCTACCTTTTATATATAGTCGCCCTTCACCCTTCACCCTTAGTCATGCTAGTCTCTTCTCCCTTCACCCTTAGTCATGCTAGTCTCTTCACCCTTCACCCTTAGTCATGCTAGTCTCTTCACCCTTCACCCTTAGTTATGCTAGTAAATGAAACATCAATGTTTAAATATACATATTATTTATTTTGCTATACATTTAATGGACAATTGTAACATATTATTTGACAAATTATTCATTACACAGTATGAGTTGAGATCATCACGTAACACTTGCAAATTGTTCAAATATTTTTGTAACCTCTTTCTAAGCTACGACAGATCATGGAACGCTAAAACAATAATACAATAATCGGTTAATATATACACACACAAACATACAAAAGTTTTAAACAGCTTACCTGTTTCTTCATTGTTCGACGCTTGACCGTTCTCGCTGTACTTGTCGGTACTTGCTGTTGATGATGATGAGTGATCTGCAACATCCGGGCCTTCATCTAAACAAGCATCAAAATAGACACAAATTAGCATACAAACACAAACTTGAAGCTTTATAAACAACAACTTATCTATTTCCAGGGGAAATAATTCGCTCTCGCAGGTCTCGTTATCATAACAATAATTAGGACTGCTTGTACTCGACATCATCGTAATTGCTGCTGCTGCTGCTGTACACGTGCTGTCTCCTACACGCTAACAACTGTCGACTTTATATAGTCGCTTATACTTACCTAGATCCAACGCATGCTCAGTAACATGCATACGGTAAACAAGTTGTCGACGTTGACAGACAAGTCTCATATCTTGTTTAATGACACGTCATCATCATTATCGTCAGGTGTGTGTGTAGGTCATTACCTCATTCTTGCTTCTCTCTCTCTCATACTAGTTATAGCTATCACTTTCATGCCATGGTACAGAGGGGAGAATAGTAATAATACACATATAGAACATTAATCTTTTATTCATTTTTCTCAAAAATTATTGAACAACAAAATAATAATTAAATAACTAAACAATTATCTGTTCCCGAATAACCATAATAGAGCATTAATCTTTTATTTATCTTTCTCAAAATTATTGAACAACTAACTATCTAAACAATTATTATTAGGATTGACATCCGCTCTCGGATAACCATGAAGGCATACTCGTAACACGTTTGAAACTTGACCTTTCCTTCATTGTCAAATTGTTGTTGTTGTTGTTTAGCCGGGGCAATTGAATGCCTTGTACGATTTGTTATGCTAAATATTTTTTTTAACAATGTCTTCATCCGTTACTACTACTACTTGACAGACACAGTTGAAAAGAACAAAATCGCGTTTATCAGGTAAGAGATCTATTTCATGAGCATGTTGTCGAGTATCCCCGTGATGGCTGTGATTTACATTCAGGCACTTCCGAGCTTCATCATCTTTTGATAATTAATTACAAGTCCTGTACATAGAGTATAACCCTCGTTAGCTTCACTTATTATAATAACTACACTATGCTGAAGGTCGATCTCTTTCGATTAACATACCCGACTACTGCTACTACGATTGAACTGTACAATAATTATGTACATTATGATAATCATTGAAAACATCGACCTCCAGCTGGTGTTGTACTTATTACCATACAAATATTTTTAAAAACATAACAACATAACAAACATAACAGAACAACATAAAAATAAAGAACAGATTGTTCATGCTAATCGCCTCAAGAAACATACAGTAAGACAGCAAAACTGTTTATCAGCAAAAGATTATAATTCAGAAAATGTAGAACACGAGGAAAATTCTACATTACCAGTAGAAATTCTAATTCCATTAATGCTTACTGGTTTCTACATTTACCAATAATTTATAAATTACGAAAACGTTCGAAAACGTAAATATAGTAGTGATGAAGAATATAATGTTGATTTTAATATCTATAAAAGAAGAAAGCATGATATTGGCAGAAGGTCAGAAACATTTATAAAAGATAACTACAGAAAATTCAAACATTTAAACAAATATGGATCATTATTTGAAGGAGGCAAAAGAAGATCTACCAGACATCAAAAATAATTTTTTTTAACCTCAAAAATATTTCAAAATTTCCGATGTTTATATGTTCGCCAATAATATTCAAAATTTACAATTTTTATTCATTCATTCAACATTACAAATATAAATATAATACATTCATACATTGCATGTATTCATTATATGTGTCAATTACATTTAATTACTCGTTGATTATTTATCAATTCATTTTTTTGCATTTAGCAACAAAACGCTACCAGGTCTATTCGACTTTTGTTTTGAAATTAAAGAAGTCGAGTGCACCAAGTACATCTTACTACTACTTATTTTAATTTAATATTTATATAACATTATTTAAAAATAGTTTCATTACGAAAAAAAAGGGATTTTTAAACCCTCCTTATTAAAAAGAAATTTGTATATAATACAAACATCATTGGTAACTATTGATTTCCAGCAATCAACATGTTTGCTCTCATGTTAACCATATCAATTTTCGCGACTTTTTCTTTCTCAACATATGCTTTGATAGTATTCGATTGTATCAGCGAGGAAACAAATACCAATTTTAGATGTAGCAAAATGATCCGATTAATCTAGTGACTTCACAACAGAAGATACACAAGTGACAATCATTTAATGCAATGATTACAAGTTACAAAAAGTTTTCACATGTTTGGTGGAAATCACGACACATTCAGTATTGTGGCATGCACAATCACATTGGTAGATTGCATCAACTCATACCATGGAAGGGTTACATTTGGAATTGTAGACTTTGTAGATCAATTGGATCAACCCATATCAACTTTGTTTCCAGGAAGCAAGATCCAAGACGTACCATATCAAAGATATATATATATTTTTTTTTCTCTTAATAATTCATTCTTTATTTAAAAATTTCGCTATATTTTTACTAACTTTGAATAATAGGTAAACATGGGAACCAAACAGTACATTTTTACTTGCTCTTAATTTTTATTTAGTAAATTAGTGTTTTACTAACAATTTATATTCAACTTTTTCTATTATTATTATTATCTAAGCAAGTTACAGTTTACTTAAAACATTTTTACTTTGTATAGGTACCATATAAAGATAAGCCATAGAAACCTTTTGGGATCAATGTCTGCTTCATTGCTATCAGCCACTAGACCAGCCCAGCTACATGAACCAAATGAAACCAATATCATTACTACAGCCTAGTAATCTAATCATACCTAATTGATACTTTTTAACCTTACAAGATTTCCATAAAGCAATCCTACATTTTTTTGAGAGGCACCTAAATCTGTGGCGAAACCTCCCGCTACACAAACCTATCTCCATTAAACTTCCTCAATTATGAAAGGCTAATGGTTTCACATCTGATAGTCCAGCTCCAAACGTTCTTCGTTATCAGTAACACCTGGACATGGACGGTTCCTGTGGAGTTCCTGGCACTTTGGCATTCGAATCAAAAACAACCCATTAAGGATTAATGTTTGACCTTGGTGGTGGGGTATTGTACCCGTACGGCTACATTGATTTATTATAATTAGCTAACCTGATTAGTTCATTAATTCGTATTATTTATTTTTAAACTATTTTAGCTAAAGTTCATATTTACTTAGTTTTGCAAATCATAACTGCATTTAGAATAAAATATTTATTTAGGGTTGAATAAACTCAAAGATACAACTTATTAAAATTTAAAAATTTAGTTGAAGAAATTGCAAAATTTAGTTTTCCACGGGAAATGGAAATGCTAAAAATGTAAAACCTTTGTCTTTTGATTAAAGCTTTGAAATTCTATATTTTTTTATTTTCAAAAATGATGATTCTTTCATAGGCGATAAGACGGCTTCCTGCAAGGCGTGCATAATTGCATTTTTCTAATATTAATCAAAAGAAAGTAAGTTTTGTCTTGGAGTTTATCAAACACACGTACACTGTTAATTTAATTGAGTTTGTTTAGTCATCTAAATTGTTTTCTAAATGTTTACATTTTTACATAGGGTTTTTCTTTAAGTTAGTTCTGATTAGGTCCTAAAGAAAGAAGGAACTCACTTTCGGTTTTAAGTTTTTATAATTTTTCAATTTTCAATTATTTAAATTCAATATATTACTTCTTCTACTTGAAAGTAATAAAACTTCAATAATTTATGTTTGGTGTTAAAAAATGTTATAAATTGACTTACTAATTTAATTAACAATAATAAATAAACTCGCGTTTAATTATTAACTATAAACTGTGTTTATATTATTGGATTACCTCTCTCCCTTTCTATAAGGAAGCGAAATTAAGGTAAGTGCACTCTATTATTATCTAGCCCAGCACTTCAACCCGTTGGCCTCTGAGGAAGCTACCAAACATCATAAGTTCCAGCCGAAGAGTTACAACTAAGAAATCCCAAGGGTTACAAGGGTTACGTGCGGACAAGGGTTACACTACTGAGGAAGTCTACATATTGTTCTTTCTTTATAGTATGTTACGGTGGGCAATATATTGCCGTGATCATTATTTCAAATAATTTAGTTTTAATACTTACAGATGTGGCCTGTATTTTCGCTGTTTGATAACCCATTTCTTAGTGGTGTAAAATGGATTCCTTTATAATAATTGCACTTCCTCCTTTTGCTGCATTATCCGGGTGGATTGTATGATAGGCTTTGAATCCTTTAAATTTGATGTATGACTCTTTCGTGAAATAAGTCTCATTTATCCCCAGTATCTCCACTCGATATCTTTCCATTTCTGTCGCCACTTGATTTACTTTGTTTGTTTCTAACATTGTTCTTGCCCAAATTCCTATATATTTTGCTTTTCTAGTTTCTAGTTCTTTTGTTGTCTGTGGTTTTCTTCATTTCCATACCTTTTAGCTTCTCTCTAAGTTTCTAAGTTCACTTTCGTGATTTATTTCTTGTAAATTCCACGTTGCCATATATATTTTATCTTTCTTTTCCGATTCCTTTTCCATTGCCAATTTCGTCACCATTAATTCATCATCCTTTACTATAGTCTCGCCAACAAATGAAGGATTTAAATGAACGCGTGCACATCAGCTGTGAGAACATTACGATAAGCTAAGAATGTAAGCAGAGTATTGTGTTACTAGAGACGTTTTAAAAAAGTCAGTAGCGTACGTTCAGATAGTACTTTTTAACATTATGTAAATTTAGGGGCCTGGCCACAACGGCCAATCGCTATTTTGGCTGTTGTGGTCATAACCACAACGGTCTCCGTGACCATAACGGCCAACAACCACAACGGCCAATTTGACCATATTGCCCAACTCGACACTTGACCATAATGGCCACCATGACCGCAACGGCCAACTAGAAACTCCTCCCCATCCGCCATTTTGACCACAACGGCCACCGACGCTTATGTATTGGCGTCGCTGGTGACGATGACCACAACGGCCAAAATGACCACTACAGCCAACTAGGGTGAGTGACCACAACGGCCAAAATGACCACAACAGCCAATATGACCATAACGGCCAACTGTGGCGAGTGACCACAACGGCCAAAATGACCACACCGGCCAAATGTGGCGCGTGACCACAACAGCCAAAATGACCACAACGGCCAACTTTTTTCATACTGTTATTTTGGTTTTGTTAAAGCTCATTTCTCTCTTCTAACTTAGCCTGTATTTATATAAGGTACGTCCAGAATTTAACAGCGAGGTCTGATGTCAAAGTAGCGCCGATTTAACGTAACTTACCTATATTGAAAAATACACCTCAATATACAATGCAGCCCCATGCAGTTGACGAAATTTTTCTTTCTTAGTTTCTCGGTAAGTATCCCAGGCAGATTAAATGCTGAAAATTTGATACAGGTACACTATACTATTTACACAATCATGATACTATAGTTCACTGGGTAGCTTACCTTTAACATCAAAAGAAGTTCTTTTCTAATACTTGTTTACCTACAGCAATGTTTCCATTTTGGGGACGTTTAAAAAAGTACGAAATAGAACTATAAAACAACACGTTTGACGTTTTATTTATAGATTTTCATTGCATTGAATTTGAAGTACGTAATTATCTGTTTTTATCAGTTTTAAAATTTAGGCTAAATGTAAATCTTCCCCTAAAAAGTAAACACGATATCTACGAATCTGCCCAGTACTTAATAAAATTAATCTAGGGAGTAGTATGGGACGTAACTCCATAAACAAACCGCAATAATCCAAAACAATATTGCTCCATACGTATCCGAGAGAAAATACAAGAGAAACGAGCTCTTAGAAAGAAATGACACATATACTTACTCGCGCACCGGGTGATAAAACGTAGTTTAATAGGGCCGTCAAAGAGTTTAAGAAATTATTAGATGGGCAGAGAAATCAAGATTTCCAGAACTATTTCCACTGCCTAACAGCAACTGGCTGCATTATGCAACGTCATAAAGATCGTGTTTACGCCTCTTACCATTGAAGAAGAAAAATTCATACGGAACTTCCTACAAGCGCGAAGTGAGGTCATCGAAACTGAAGTAAATTAGAAGAAGTCCCCAGGTTTCGACGTAATAACTGGAAAACTCCTAAAGGAACTTTCATATGAGGGATTTCGCATGATAACTGTAATCTATAAAGGAATATTAAGGACGGGATACTTCTCTGGCCAATGGAAGGTGGCCCAAATAGCAATGGTCCCAAAACCGGAGAAACCGCCATCAGATGTGGCCTCATACAGACCCATTAGTCTGTTACCCGTCAATGGTTTGTAAAAAATTGTTCGCCAAGCGAATGTCGCCGCTAATTGACGAAAATCTGCGAATGCCCAACTAACAGTTTGAATTTCGTCGACAATACGCTACAATCGAACAAGTACACATAGTTGCATCAAAAATCAGGTTTGACCTGGAGACCAAAACATTTTGACAGCGGCATTCATAGAGCCAAGCCTTTGATAGGGTGTGGTATGTATGTAGATCTACTCTACAACCTCAAGCGACATTTACCGTATACCTTCTTTCAAATTCTCACGTTATACCTCACTGAAAGATACTTTTTCGTGAAATATCCAGATTCCACTTCAGCTCTTCTACCCATAACATCTGGTGTCGCGCGACTGGTCCGATTTTATACCTAATTTTCAACTAGAAACACGACATTAGCAACCTTCGCGGACTACATGGCAATACAGGCTTCCCATACTAATGCAGATATAGCCTCGCACAGGCTTAAATGTTTCAATCCTTTCGATCCGCTAGAACGCTTTTAGCATTAGTGTAAATTCCCAATTTTATGTATGTATTTGTTGTGGATTATTATTAAGTTTTTGCTTTGCTTTTACAACACCCTGATTTGATTAGCCTTTTTTTATTAACTCCAAGTTGTTTGACATGCTGTCCAATTAGACAGTTGGTAAAATGTTTTACAAGATAAGTATGACACAGTAGGGGTGTGCCCATTACCGCGCTCCTTTGCAATTAATATACTAATATATATTTAATTATATACAATACATTATTTAGACTTATTGGGAATTTATACTAATGCTAAAAGCGTTCTAGTCTTGGACTGAAAGCGCTGGAATGTTTGACTCGTTTGTTGCTCTCCATAATTGAATGCCATAGCACCACCTGGGCTTGATGGTGGCTACTTGTACACCACTAATTTATTTTCAAGAGATAATTCCGAATTTGTTCAAATTAGCCAGTATTTCCTGAGGGTTAAACCTAGTTGTAGGCTTTTATATCAAATATGTTTTGACAATGTAAGACGTCTGTCTAGATGGATTCCTAAATATTTGACCTAATCTTCTTGAGTAGTGAGTTTCCGTTAAGGCGAACTAGAGGGCAAGTAGTTTTTTTAGTAGTATAAGTGGCCTGTGTTGATTCTGTATATTTGCTTTAATGCCTCATGTTCCATCATCTTTCAAAAAGGCGTAGGTGGTTTGTAAGTTTCTGAAAATTATATCTGCATTAGTATGGGAAGCCAGTATTGCCATGTAGTCCGCGAAGATTGCTACCGTCGTGTTTCTAGTTGAAAATTAGGTATAAAATCGGACCAGTCGCGCGACACCAGATGTTATGGGTAAAAGAGCAGAAGTGGAATCTGGATATTTCACGAAACAGTATGGTTGCGCTGCGCTCACCGCATGTTTGTGGTGACTGCATATAGCACAGGGCGCTTTCTTGTAATTTCGCAACTTATCGCTATTTTGGATAGCATCTTTGGCGTTGCCAGGATATGATGGCTGCCAACTATTTGTTTTGAAGAACCTTAGCAACGAGAACAAATACGAACAGAAAAAGACGTTGACATAATTTATATTTGTCCTTTTTTGTGAATCCTATAAAACCGCCCGTCCCTTCAATTTCACCACCATTTTGATTATTTGGTGTGGATGAACCAGAAGTCAGCAGAAAGTAGGAGTAATTATTGGTGAGTCCCTTGTGCTTTGGCTCTCAATAGCATAAAGTTGCAGAACAATCTTACTCCCACATTTTTGTTACTTTATAATTCTCTAATTTTCTTAATTTTTTTTGGTGAGGCTATTTACACGCCCCATCAAAGTATCTTTCAGTGAGGTATAACGTGAGAATTTGAAAGAAGGTATACGGTAAATGTCGCTTGAGGTTGTAGAGTAGATCTACATACATACCACACCCTGTCAAAGGCTTGGCTCTATGAATGCCGCTGAACAAAATGTTTTGGTCTCCAGGTCAAACCTGATTTTTGATGCAACTATGTGTATTTGTTCGATTGTAGCGTATAGTCGACGAAATTCAAACTGTTAGTTGGGCATTCGCAGAAGTAGGTATTGGGTTCATTGAGATGACCCCCACTCCTTTTTTTTGGCCACGCCTACTGCTCTCTGATTGTCTATCCCTACTCCTGTAGCTCCTCCCCTTGCTTCTGATTGGTCGACGCCATCTCCCACTCCTATCCCTACTCAGCGGCCATTTTGAATCGCCATTTTGAATAGCCACTTTGAATCGCCATTTTGGATCGCCATTTTGAATCGCCATTTTGAATCGCCATCTTGAATCGCCATTTTGGATCGTCATTTTGAATCGCCATTTTGAATCGCCATCTTGGATCGCCATCTTGAATCGCCATTTTGTATCTGTCATTTTGAATTTGTCAATTTTGAATTTGTCAATTTTGAATTTGTCAATTTTGAATCTGTCATTTTGTATCTCGCGGGCCATATGCATCTCGCTCTCGCTCTTTCTCTCGCTCTATCTCGCTCTCGCTTGGTTCAGGCCCTCTCTCTCGCTCTCGCTTGGCTCTGGCCCTCTCACTCGCTCTCGCTTGGCTCTGGCCCTCTCTCTCGCTCGGCTCTCGCTCTGGCTCTCTCTCTCTCTATCTCTCTCTCTCGCTCGCTCCCGCTTGTCATTTCCAACTTGTCAATGTTTCCCGCCCTTGGATTTGAATTTTTAGTACTGCTACTGCCATCTATCGGTAACGTCCTGTGATCGGTATAGTAGACTTCTATACGCCTAGCTTGTCTTTTAAATTACTGCATACGAGTTATTTATAAAAATGCTTTCACGTATATTTGATTAAATCCAATTTATTTAAAAATAATTCCCGGAAAATATTTATAAATATTGTACATTAATAATATTAAATCTTTAGGATTCAAAAATTATAAGCCAAATATGATTATTATCATGAGTCATTGAGATGAGACAATTATTAACCTTATATGAGCCAATCGTGAAGAAACTCAAGAAATTTTTCTTGATACATCTTAAATATAACAATTTGAAAACTATATACAGATATTATTACTACATGAGGCCCGTAACATCAGTCGATCCGCGGCTTTTTATATCAGTACAAAATAATTAGATATAGTTATATTTACTATCTATTCTTTTAAACAGCTGTTATACTTTCCATGATTACTTTATAGTCGGGTATGTAGTACCATTATTATCCTACATTAACTTATATGAAATATGAGATCGGTAAGGTAAAAACATGACGTCTTGATTGTAAAATTTATTTTCTGTAACGATGATTTCACCATTGCTAATGAATTTCCAATTAGCGGGTGTAGAAAGTTAAAATTCAAACATGAAAGACTATTGGTTTAATCAAAATATTTTAAAAGTTGCCGACGGCTAATTATTATTTAATAACAACCGTAAATTCTGAGTAAATCAATTATTAAGTAAATAAATTAAAAGGATCGGAGATATGGATAAAAGGAGATATGGACAAAAAACAAGAGAAAATAGAAAGTGTCTAATACCATATATGATTGAAGCTAGAAGAAAAGGCAAAAAAAAGGCATACATTAAGTACAACAAGCTTGTAGTGAATGGTGAAGAGTATGAACTCAACGACTCTGCAGAAATTGTAAGTGAAGAAGAACAAGATGAACCAGAAGTCAATAAAGCAAAGGGGAAGATAGAACAATCACCAAACAATCTAACAGATAAACTAACGCGGGAGCCAATACAGACAAGAACTGTTTGTAGACAAGTTTTATAGTTTAATGTAGTAGCATTTTGCCATTAAATATAAAGTTAGTTTGAATAGTCTAAAGTTTAGGCTGTATAGTTCTACCAGCTCAATTAAGAAATGCCATCTACCCGATCTAATGCTGTAAAGGAGGATAATACTCCAAGGGAAGATAATACTCCAATGGAGGATAAGACTCCAATGCAGCATAGCACTTCAGAGGTTCCGGTTATCTCCGATGAATGGATATCCAAGATATGTGAAAAGATGAAAAACATCCTATTTCCAGTAATAGAAGACATTGTAGAAAGTAAGTCTGCAGCTATCATAAGTACTGTAAATGAAATTAAGGCAATGATACAAGACAATAATCAACGTAACAAAGACGTAAGTAAACGTCTAGATGCCTTGGAACAGTACTCTCGTAGAAATAACCTACGTATTTTTGGTGTGAAAGAAGTCCAGAACGAAAATACCGATGCATTAGTATTAACGTTATTCCAGCAAAACCTAAATCTCAATCTTTCATTACGTGATATTGATCGCAGTCACAGGGTCGGACGCCTTTCAAATGGTAGTGTCAAACCTAGAGGTATTATTGTTAAATTTGTATCATATAGATATAGACAAGAAGTTTTCAGTAGGAAGAAAATGTTTAAAAATACGCATTATATGATTAGGGAAGACTTAACGAAACATCGTCATGATATTTTACAAGACGCTATTAAAAAGTACGGGTCTACCAACGTATGGACCAGCGATGGACGAATAGTGATCAACCATAACAATAGAAAATTTTACGTAAGTTCTAAAGAAGAATTTCCAAATTAAACATTCTCATAACTTTATTGGAATGGTGTTTTCAAAATTATAGAATGGGTTAAACTAGTTCTGATTAGATAAATAAAATTACAATATTAAAAATATCTCTGGCTGTTGATAACTGTATTGAAATAAACTTTGTTTATTTTGAAGAATCCTTCAATAATTTTTAATAGAATCTTGTTGTATTTACTTGATATTGATACAAATGCTAATTACGTAATTTTAAAGCAGAATTAATTATTCATTAAAGATTTTGCTAATATAATTACTATGACTATTTTCATTTTTTCTATATATCTATACATTTTTATATAGATTTTTGATAACTACTGCAGCTAAGCTTACTGATTTATATAAAAATAAATATTTAGGTATAATTAATATTAACTATATGCATTGCTTTTAGCTGTTATGTTAAGAGCATATATTAAACACAACTAGTGTATTTACTATCAATACATAAGTTGATACTACTATAATATGATTACACTCTCAGAATAATAAATTGTTTCTTTTTAAATGTAATTTATACTGGTAGTACTTTATATAAATTTTGTTTTTTATTTTCATGCAAATAATGATTGTTTTTGCTATCAATACACAAGTTGATACTACTTTATAATATGTTTATACTTTCAGAAAAATAAATTGTTTCTTTTTGAATGTAATTTATACTGGTAGTACTGTATATAAATTTTATTTTCATGCACAATGATGATTTTTGCTATCAATACATAAGTTGATATTACTTTATTACGCTTTCAGAATAATAAACTGATTTTTTTAATGTAATTTATACTGGTAGTGCTTTATATAAACTTCGATTTTTTTTGTATGCAAATGACTATTGTTTTCTTATAATAATGTATGTTTTATTATTGATGTCGATATTTATATGAACATAATTTATTTTACATTTTTTTTCTCTTTATACGTTTCACATAATTTGGTGGTATTTATTATCTTTATTTACAATAATTTTACAGCTGAGATCCGAGGGAATGGAATGAGCATCACATGCAGTTCTTAATAACAAATATCAAAATTTATATGACAATTTTATGGAACGGTATGGATAGCTTGTTTCATTCTCTCATTACCATTATTATCATTGCTTATGATTTGATTTGTATTGAAATCGAATGATTGTTAATTTTCAGACGATATGAAATCTTTACAAGATCTTAAACTTACCAGGAGACTTTCACTGAGCATGCACAGAACGCACCCATTGTCATAAAAGCGAAATTTAACTGTTTCTTCGCTAAAAAAATTTTTTTTTGTTGTCTGTGCACTTCTACTCTGCTTACTTCTTTTTTTTCCTAAATTGCCTTCTTTTTCATGAATATACAAAATAGGGGATATTAAGAATTTATTTGTGGTTCATATAAATATACGGTCTTTGATTAGTAAGTTGACACGACTTAGGGACTTTGCTTCCGAAAAAGAACCTGATATTATACTCTTGACTGAAACATGGCTAAGACCAGATATCGCGACATCTGAGGTTAATATCAATAACTATACTTTGTTAAGAAAGGATAGAATTTTACATGCCGGTGGGGTAGCAGCTTATATTAAAAATAATATCAATTATAATGACCTTCAGAGCGAGGACACCATCGAACAGCTGTGGCTACAAATAAAATCTAGAAATTTGCAATGTATTGTAGGAGTGGTCTACAATCCGCATCGTAGGCTTTATGACAATTTTCTTGCAGGGTTATATAATTCCATTCTTGATTATTTAGTTCTATCAGATAATATTTTACTCTTAGGAGATTTTAACATTGATTTTGGAAACATAGACCAGAAGCCAACAGCAGAACTATTAGAGTTATGCAATCACTTTGATCTTGTACAATTAGTCGACATGCCTACACGTAATAATTCCATACTGGATCTTATCCTTACTAGTAGTCACCTTCAAATGTTAGATTGTGGTATTCTACCTACGTGGAAGTTTTCTGATCACGAAACTGTGTTCTGTAAAATCAAAACTCAGACTAATCAAACTTGTCAAAAATTTATAACTTATCGGGATATTCGGAGTATAGATATTGCTAGATTTAATGAAGATATTAGAGCTGTACCATGGAATGTTCTTTATGATTTTACAAATGTTGATGATAAAGTAGAATTTTTGAATTTACACTTAACCAATCTTTTTAACTCTCATGCTCCTTATAAAACGATCAGGGTGTCTAAACCTTCAGCACCATGGTTAAACGATCGTATTAAATTTTTAATGCAGCAGCGTGACGCAGCTTTTAATATTTATAAGCAAAATAAAAATCCTCTTAATAAGATCCAATATAATCAGCTTAGAAATCAAGTTACAAATTTATGCCGTCAGGAGAAGCTGAGATATTTTAATAATATAGCAGGTAATAAACAGATAGATACTCTTTGGAAAGAGCTCAAAAATAGGGTTTTTATTAACAATAAATCTACAATCGAGCTTCCTGGCCATTTGTCAAATGTTAATGCTATTAATCATTATTTTATTAACTCAATACCAAAATTTGATGTAGATAATTCCGAAATTAAAGATTTTTATTATAATAACTCTAAGGTTAGAGATAATTTATTAACATTTAAGACAGTTTCTGAAAGCGATGTTTTGAGGATAGTTGGATTGATTAAATCAAACTCTGCGGGTCATGATGGATTCAGCGGTGATATGCTTAAAATGTGTCTGCCGTATCTTTTACCAATGATTACACATATTGTCAATTATTGTATAACCAACTCAGTGTTTCCAATAAGTTGGAAAACAGCTCATGTCCTACCTTTGCCAAAAGTAGATCATCCGATGGAACTTAAACAACTCCGACCAATCTCATTACTCCCGGTATTATCCAAAGTATTGGAACGTATAATATGTACCCAATTAAAAACTCACTTAGAAGCTTACAATTTGTTGCCAAAGCATCAATCTGGATTTCGTGAAGGGTATAGCTGTTGCGCTGCGTTACTTAAGGTATTGGACGATATTTTCTATGCTACTGATGACAAACAAGCTTCAGTGCTAATACTTTTAGATTTTACGAAAGCCTTTGATACGATTGATCACAACATGCTTCTAGCGGTGCTGTCATTTTGTGGTTTATCTCGCACGTCCTTGAAACTATTTAAAAACTATCTAAACGATAGAAAACAAGCGGTTGTATATAGAAATAATATATCTACATATTTACCTGTCATTTCAGGAGTACCACAGGGTTCGATACTTGGTCCTATCCTTTTTTCCGTTTATACCTCTAATCTGTGTTCCTATTTACAGCATACTCAGGCACATTTTTATGCTGATGATACTCAACTTTATAAGTCATTTCCGCCAGCTGATGTTGCACGAGCTTGTAATGAAATTAACCACGATTTGGAAACCTTATGCAATATAGCTTCTTTACATACGTTAAAATTAAATCCAGCAAAATCTAAGATAATTCTTTTTTGTAATAATTACTACTACAACGATTTGCATCCTTTAATAAATGTTTCGGTCCAGGACACAAGATTGGAGGTATGCACTGAGGTAAAAAACCTAGGATTAACTATTGATAGAAATTTAAGATTTAAACTTCATATTAATAATTGTTTGAAAAAAGCTTACTATAATTTACGAATAATATATCAGAATAGAGATTTTCTTAATATTGATATTAAAAAATTACTTTGTAATTCAATAGTTTTATCTCATTTAAACTACTGCGATGTGGTTTATGGTCCGTGTTTAGATGTGCGAAGTAAGCAGAAAATACAGCGTTTACAGAATGCTTGCTTGAGATTAATTTATGGTGTTCCTCGCACTGTCCATAATATTTCTGAAAAGCTGTGTGTTGCTAAATGGTTAAACATGAGCAACAGAAGAATACTACATTCTGCTACATTGTTTTACAAAATTATTAGAACTGAGAAACCTGCGTATCTGTATAATAAAATAAGTTATAGAACTGATGTACATAATCTAAACTTAAGATTCCGTGGCTTATTATCTATTCCTCGACACAGAACTTCCATTTTTAAACGTTCGTTTTCTTATAATATGGCCTCTTTGTGGAATCAAATACCTTCGGACTTTAAGTCTTTAAGTCTTGTTAGTTTTAAAAGAAAATTACACCTCTGGCTATTTGCAAGGCAACAATAAATCTTGTATTTTGTATATTCTTTCTCTCTTCTCTGTTTTATCTTTACTTCCCTTACAATTTTCCTTTCATTTCTTTGATATGTATAACGTTGTGAAATGTAAACACTAAGTGTTTGGATCTTATAATGATTCGTCACCATTTGTATTTTTCTGTTTTAATTCCACTTTGTTGTATTAAATAATGGAATATTCTTTTTGAGGTTAAGTGGAAGAACAGCAACGCTGAACTTCGCCTCATACTGTAAATTCATTTATATAAAAAAAAAACTTTTAATGTGAAAATAAAGACCTTATTATTATTATTATTATTATTATTAAAGAGAATAAGAGAGAAAAATAAAGGTGAAAGAAAAAATTTATACAAAGTAGTAGGGGGCCATACAATCCAAACCCTTCTAGCTCCGATAATAACCAAAGACCCCAAGGCAGGAGGGAGCCAAGAGCAACCTCAACAAACACATCAAAAATAGCAACTAAAGTCTCGCCAACAAATGAAGGATTTAAGATTACCGATATCACGAGGGCAGAATTGTAAAAAGCATCTCAAATCACGCAGTGTTTACCTCATGATCACGTGGTCGACTCGAGAAATTTATCTGATAACAGAAACTACTGATAAACTAGCAGCTACTGATCAGTAGCATCACAAAATGTTCTTTACGAAGGCTAACATTGATGCTTAATGTTGTATTCGATTATAATCGAATATACGTACAAAATAGGGAAAATGAAATTAATTTATACTATAAGAACAATTATTATTAACGTCCAAGTTTAATTATTTCATTCCACCTATAAAATACTATTTGACTCACAGTTAGGCATATTTTTGTTTTCCATGTAACATGTATGCAAGTAAACGCCAAAAAATATAAATTAAATTGAACATATGAAAGCAGAAATATTGTTATAAACAAAAATTCTTAATAACTACTATAATAGTTAAGTAATTCCTTTAAAACAGTAACAAATTGTTTATACATTAATTGTTTTATTGAAATTGGTAAATTATTATACAGTACGATTTCTAATATATAAAAAGGATTGCCATCATTTAATAGTATCAGCTTTATGCACTTAAAAATGTAAATTAACACCAGTTATGATTTTGTGTAGTTATGATTATTGATTGATTCCCAATTTTTTACTTTTAACGATTTATAGTTAAAATTTTTGCAATTACTTTTCTTTAAATGTATTCATTGCCCTATGCCATTTAAAACGTAATGAGATTTTTAATTATAAATCGTTATTAAGGTTGAATAGATACTTCAACGATGATAAATTTAGGGTCTAGGCCACAACGGCCAATGACCACAACGGCCAATAGCTATTTTGGCTGTTGTGGTCATAACCACAACGGTCTCCGTGACCATAACGGCCAACAGCCACAACGGCCAATTTGACCATTTCGCCACTCGACACTTGACCATAACGGCCACCATGACCACAACGGCCAACTAGAAACTCCACCCCATCCGCCATTTTGACCACAACGGCCACCGACGCTTATGTATTTGCGTCGCTGGTGACGATGACCACAACGGCCAAAATGACCACTACGGCCAACTAGGGTGAGTGACCACAACGGCCAAAATGACCACAACGGCCAACTATGGAGCGTGACCACAACAGCCAAAATGACCATAACGACCAACTGTGGCGAGTGACCACAACAGCCAAAATGACCACAACGGCCAACTTTTTTCATACTGTTATTTTGGTTTTGTTAACGCTCATTCCTCTCTTCTAACTTAGCCTGTATTTGTATAAAGTACGTCCAGAATTTAACAGCGAGGTCTGATGTCAAAGTGGCGCCGATTTAACGTGACTTACCTATATTGAAAAATACACCTCAATATACAATTCAGCCCCATGCAGTTGACGAAATTTTTCTTTCTTAGTTTCTCGGTAAGTATCCCAGGCACATTAAATGCTGAAAATTTGATACAGGTACACTATACTATTTACACAATCATGATACTTTAGTTCACAGGGTAGTTTACCTTTAACATCAAAAGAAGTTCTTTTCTATTACTTGTTTACCTACAGCAATGTTTCCATTTTGGGGACGTTTAAAAAAGTACGAAATAGAACTATAAAACAACACGTTTGGCGTTTTATTTATAGATTTTCATTGCATTGAATTTGAAGTACGTAATTAGCTGTTTTTATCAGTTTTAAGATTTAGACTAAATGTAAATCTTCCCCTAAAAAGTAAACACGATATCTACGAATCTGCCCAGTACTTAATAAAATTAATCTAGAGAATAGTATAGGACGTAACTCCATAAACAAACCGCAATAATCCAAAACAATATTGCTCCATACGTATCCGAGAAAAAATACAAGAGAAACGAGCTCTTAGAAAGAAATGACACATATACTTACTCGCGCACCGGGTGATAAAACGTAGTTTAATAGGGCCGTCAAAGAGTTTAAGAAATTATTAGATGGGCAGAGAAATCAAGATTTCCAGAACTATTTCCACTGCCTAACAGCAACTGGCTGCATTATGCAACGTCATAAAGATCGTGTTTACGCCTCTTACCATTGAAGAAGAAAAATTCATACGGAACTTCCTTCAAGCGCGAAGTGAGGTCATCGAAACTGAAGTAAATTAGTAGAAGTCCCCAGGTTTCGACGTAATAACTGGAAAACTCCTAAAGGAACTTTCATATGAGGGATTTCGCATGATAACTGTAATCTATAAAGGGATATTAAGGACGGGATACTTCTCTGGCCAATGGAAGGTGGCCTAAATAGCAATGGTCCCAAAACCGGAGAAACCGCCATCAGATGTGGCCTCATACAGACCCATTAGTCTGTTACCCGTCAATGGTTTGTAAAAAATTGTTCGCCAAGCGAATGTCGCCGCTAATTGACGAAAATCTGCGAGTAGGTATTGGGTCCATTGAGTTGACCCCCACTCCTTTTTTTTGGCCACGCCTACTGCTCTCTGATTGGCTATCCCTACTCCTGTAGCTCCTCCCCTTGCTGCTGATTGGTCGACGCCATCTCCCACTCCTATCCCTACTCAGCGGCCATTTTGAATTGCCATTTTGAATAGCTATTTTGAATCGCCATCTTGGATCGCCATTTTGGATCGTCATTTTGAATCGCCATTTTGAATCGCCATCTTGAATCGCCATCTTGGATCGCCATCTTGAATCGCCATTTTGTATCTGTCATTTTGTATCTGTCATTTTGAATTTGTCAATTTTGAATTTGTCAATTTTGAATCTGTCAATTTTGAATCTGTCATTTTGTATCTCGCGGGCCATATGCATTTCGCTCTCGCTCTCGCTCTGACCCTCTCTCTCGCTCTCGCTTGGTTCAGGCCCTCTCTCTCGCTCTCGCTTGGCTCTGGCCCTCTCTCTCGCTCGGCTCTCGCTCTGGCTCTTTTTTTTTAGTACTGCTACTGCCATTTATCGGTAACGTCCTGTGATCGGTATAGTAGACTTCTATACGCCTATAGATAGGCAACCTGTTACACTTTTTTATAAAAATCAATTATGGAGTAACCGGGGTTCGAACGCTCAACCATCTGATTAGAACACCATAGCTTAACCCCGAGACCACGGAGCTTGTCTTTTAAATTACTGCATACGAGTTATTTATAAAAATGCTTTCACGTATATTTGATTAAATCCAATTTATTTAAAAATAATTCCCGGAAAATATTTATAAATATTGTACATTAATAATATTAAATCTTTAGGATTCAAAAATTATAAGCCAATTATGATTATTATCATGAGTCATTGAGATGAGACAATTATTAATCTTATATGAGCCAATCGTGAAGAAACTCAAGAAATTTTTCTTGATACATTTTAAATATAACAATTTGAAAACTATATACAGATATTATTACTACATGAGGCCCGTAACATCAGTCGATCCGCGGCTTTTTATATCAGTACAAAATAATTAGATATAGTTATATTTACTATCTATTCTTTTAAACAGCTGTTATACTTTCCATGATTACTTTATAGTCGGGTATGTAGTACCATTATTATCCTACATTAACATATGAAAAATGAGATCGGTAAGGTAAAAACATAACGTCTTGATTGTAAAATTTATTTTCTGTAACGATGATTTCACCATTGCTAATGAATTTCCAATTAGCGGGTGTAGAAAGTTAAAATTCAAACATGGAAGACTATTGGTTTAATCGAAATATTTTAAAAGTTGCCGACGGCTAATTATTATTTAATAACAACCGTAAATTCTGAGTAAATCTGTTTGGATATTTCCTGAAGCCTAAATCAATTTTGTTTGTATTAAAATCTAGAAATTTCAGAAAAACGGTTTTAAAATAAATTGTTTATAGTTATACATTGTGAAATAAAAAATGCAAGAATAAAATACGTACACGGATTAAACTAAACTATATAATAAGAAATATTAATTACGGCTTTTATAGTATCTTACAGGAAAAAGATTACAGTCAATCAAGATCACAGCACATATCATTAACTAGATATCATAAATAAATATATTATATATTGAAGGTAAAGACATGAGGATATCCATCGTTTGACTAATGTCTATTTATTAAAACAAATAAGTTATGAAATGAAGCAGGGAGTCTATTCAATGAACATTGCCTAATACTTTTATGATTTTTCTAGCCTATAGATCAGCAGTTAGAAACACGGGCCTGCTAAATGCCTGCAATTCACCTACCCTATCAATATGTTGTACAATTTTAGATATGTAATGTATACGTTTTGTTTCTTACTTAAGTCTATTTTGTTTATATGTTTGTAATATTTAGATATTTACGAAAATTAAATCAAGCTGAACAGCAGATTACTATTTTAAATTTAATAGATCATACGAATTATCTTACCCTGTTCTGAATGACTGCTTTGTATAAATTGTGCATTGTTTGTAAATGCTCTCTGAACTAAAATATTCATATATGAGAGAAATGTTATATAAGTCAATACAGCCCTATAACTATCATTTATTGAGCTATACAAAGAGATTTATATCTACGCTAAACTAAAGATTAATAGAAGTATTGCATTCCTGATATCATAAGATAACGATAAAACACATGATTATTCTTAGACTAAGGTCTAATTTAGGTAGTCAAAACGTAGGTAATCGAATTGTAGGTACATATCATGATGTGATATCATACAATTATATTCTAGTAAGAATTGTAATAAAGTCACTGCTATAAATAACAACATTCTTTATCACGATCATCTATCATTATCATAATCATCTAATGCCATGCAGAGTCAGCAGCTAGCTCCTAAGTTCGTATATGCGAGAATCGGTATTATATAACACACACATCAGTCTACATTCATTGCTCTAATATTGATAGGAACTTTCTAGAATCTATAAAGTTGTACTACATATATTCAACTAATTTGAATATACGATAACTGATACTCATTATACTTCTACGAATATATTTTAGGTTAGATTTAGGTCACGCGCGACCTAAATCTAACCTAAAATATATTCGTAGACTGTAACCCAACTAATATTATATATAAGTTTTTCGAATGTTAATGACGATTTTGTAAGTAGCTACAATGTTCTAACCTAATAAATATTTTATGAACTAATCTTAATAGAGATTTTTTGTAAGTAGCTACATTACTTGTTTTATTCTAGAGATTTTATTGTGAGATCGACCACTTTATCTTCAGTAAGTTTGTCGGCGAATCTTTTGGGTAGATATGTTATAGACTTATATTTCGAAGGTATCGAAAATAATTACAAATTAGTATTAATTATACGAGTTAATATCCTACAAAAGTATATAGTAAATTATTACATATCTTCATATTTCGGAGTTGCTGAAATGTATGATATATTGTAAAATAACGTTTAAATAAGAGTTTACTTTAGATGCTACGAATATCTATATGGTGTATAAACAATAAGAACGTATTGTAATGATATTTTGACCAAGTTCAAGTTAATAAAAGTTCATTATTGTTTTAAAATTGCTAGATGAACAGAAAAGAGGTAGTTGTGATGGTGAACATTCATAACATTGACTTTCATATAAAATCATTAATGAAAACAGAGTTCAAGTTTAAATTTATCTATTTAGTTTATTGTTGTTACATAAAAGAAGTATTTGGGTTGATAGGTTATCACATCTGAAGCTCAAGCCTGAAAATAAAATTGTTATTAGGATTAAGGAAAAGTTGTAAAATAGCTTTTAGTACATTTAAAAAATAATACAAACATAGCATTCTATTTTAAATATCAATCAAAATTTATAAATAACAACCATTTTTCAATAATAATGCATAGTTGCAATGGAAATATATAAATAATGAGATACTAAATAATCATCTAAGAAAAGTTAATTTTGTATTTTAAATTATGAAACAAAGAAAGAAAAATATGAAGGTAATAAGAATGGTGGTTTCTAGGGAGGTTGTTAGAAAAACATTTTGTTTAATTGATTTAATAATTCTTGTAAAGGGAAGATGTAATAATTTTTGTTATTGAAAAATAAAGATTAAAAACCAGTTTAAAATATAGTAAAGGTGTTATTTATTTAACCAACGAATACCAGAAGCAGTTTATAGAAAAAGAAGTTTTAAAACATGGAAAAATACTTACTACCAAAAGATGTCCGAACTGAATACAGGCGCAAGACCTTCAAAGTTTTACTTTGATCCTAGAAGAAGAGAATAGTTATTTCAATTATAAAGGTAACGACAAACAGGTACTCTTGACCTACAACATTTTTAGCTGTCTGGAAATTCTTCATATCCCGAGAGTTACGCAAGTTCCTGAATCCAGGGCAGTTCGAGAGAGCAAGCGGCGTGCCGGTTCCTGATAAAGGGCTACAAGAAGGGAGAAGCATTATTAACTACATAACAAAAAAGGTTTGTGAAAGTGTGATTATAAAGCAGAGCATTAGTGACAAGAGGTTTGAAGTGCGATTTTATAAGTTAATTCGGAGGTAAAATCAACGTACCATTATTATTGTAAAAAGGCTTCAAGTAGAGGATGCACATAACCTAAAAAGCAATAGTTTAATTAATTTATTTAACTAAAATATTGATCAAACTTACCTCATTTCATAAAGTTGCAGTTCATAATAAGTGTGGTTATGACGAAACGTCAGAATATTAATTTTTCAAGGTTAAGCAAAGTTTCCCATTAAATAAATTTCTCAATAGTTAAAGATTACTTAAAATTCCATTGGTATATAATATTTTTAGTTAAAGTTTTAAAGATTTTCAAGAAAAGGAACCCATACTTGAAAATTCAATTATAATTATTTTAGTCTCATTATGTAGAGAAAATATATTAAAGGAAAATAAAAATTAGTAAAGGCGACCCTGAGAGATAACAATCTAGCGAGTGCAGTTCACAATTAAATTAAAACATAAAGGCATTCTATTTGCATAGCTGCATAACATCGCAGTATATGTAGAAATCGCTTACAGGGGTAGTAGATATAACGAAAAGGGTTAAAATCTGTTCAAAATTACATTACGTCTAGAAAACTAGAAATTAGATAATTGTAGCATACGCATGTTAAATGTACCTATTCATTCACCTCGTCTGTAGTAGATACAATGAAAAAGGATAAAAATCTGTAGTATAGGGTTTATGCTTATACTCAGGCTCGCAATCATATGTAGCGTATCGATGCTTACATAGTATAATTATTTTCTCAACGTAGGATATATCGATATTCTTCTAGTTTGATTAAATCCTATAAGTTATATTCATTTCACCCTTTTTATTCTGTTAAGACATTTATAATAATCATAGGGAGCCTGGTATGGGCATAAACCGATTGCACTTATTCTTTCACCACGTCAGTAGTTAGACTCGAATTTTATGATTTCATATATGAAGAATACGTTTAGTGATGAATTCTCTGTGTTCTAGAATACTTGTATAGGGGCTAGGAAGCTTGATTTGAATACTACAATCTTGATCACGCGGTTGGAGTGTACTGATACCTCGATTGTGTGCATAGAAGTATAATGAGTATCAGTTATCGTATATTCAAATTAGTTGAATATATGTAGTACAACTTTATAGATTCTAGAAAGTTCCTATCAATATTAGAGCAATGAATGTAGACTGATGTGTGTGTTATATAATACCGATTCTCGCATATACGAACTTAGGAGCTAGCTGCTGACTCTGCATGGCATTAGATGATTATGATAATGATAGATGATCGTGATAAAGAATGTTGTTATCTATAGCAGTGACTTTATTACAATTCTTACTAGAATATAATTGTATGATATCACATCATGATATGTACCTACAATTCGATTACCTACATTTTGACTACCTAAATTAGACCTTAGTCTAAGAATAATCATGTGTTTTATCGTTATCTTATGATATCAGGAATGCAATACTTCTATTAATCTTTAGTTTAGCGTAGATATAAATCTCTTTGTATAGCTCAATAAATGATAGTTATAGGGCTGTAGTGACTTATATAACATTTCTCTCATATATGAATATTTTAGTTCAGAGAGCATTTACAAACAATGCTCAATTTATACAAAGCAGTCATTCAGAACAGGGTAAGATAATTCGTATGATCTATTAAATTTAAAATAGTAATCTGCTGTTCAGCTTGATTTAATTTTCGTAAATGTCTAAATATTACAAACATATAAACAAAATAGACTTAAGTAAGAAACAAAACGTATACATTACATATCTAAAATTGTACAACATATTGATAGGGTAGGTGAATTGCAGGCATTTAGCAGGCCCGTGTTTCTAACTGCTGATCTATAGGCTAGAAAAATCATAAAAGTATTAGGCAATGTTCATTGAATAGACTCCCTGCTTCATTTCATAACTTATTTGTTTTAATAAATAGACATTAGTCAAACGATGGATATCCTCATGTCTTTACCTTCAATATATAATATATTTATTTATGAAATCTAGTTAATGATATGTGTTGTGATTTTGATTGACTGTAATCTTTTTCCTGTAAGATGCTATAAAAGCCGTAATTAATATTTCTTATTATATAGTTTAGTTTAATCAGTGTACGTATTTTATTCTTGCATTTTTTATTTCACAATGTATAACAGTAGTTAGGCAACACCGATTCGAGCGCAAAATCGCATGTTATTTCTTATGGAGGTCCGATGTAGCGAAAAGATCACAAATCCAAGATGGCGGCCGCGCTCGCTCTAGCGTATACGGTATAAGCATACATCATCATTAACTTCAGCCCCTTTTAAAAATACATGAGATCTTGCTATGCATATTTTCATTAATAACGAATTAAAAAATCACATACACGTTTCAACTTTAAACTACGGTCATCGATATTTCTCTTTTTACGTTTTAATTTATGTATCGTAAAAGAAAGGGCAACGTGTTAGTTTATTAAGTCTCAGTATCTCACGGAGGGTCAGATTCCCCTATATATATATCAGATCATTTCGACTCCCAACACAAAAACAACTGTCTATAATAAATCATTAGATATCATTAATAATACAAAAGAATTTCGAGCCCCAACACAAGAAAAAACATCTATAGTCAATAAATTAACAGCTACCCTCTTACCATTAACTACATTTTTCCCTCTCAATATAATAGCAATAGATCTGTTAAAAATATTTAAAGAATTCCAATTTTCAACTTAACAAAAACACCTACATATAAATTATAACTAAAGAAAAAAAGGGTCGTCACAGCTGTATGTATCCGACCCATATATATCTCATTTAGACTCCCATACTCCCAACTCACATAAAATCTGTCTATAATAAACCATTAGATTTCATTAATAATACAAAAGAATTTCGAACCCCAACACAAGAAAAAACATCTATAGTCAATAAATTAACAGATACTATCTCCCTCTCAATACAATAGCATTTAAAAATATTTAATACAAAAGAATCCCAATTCTCAACTTAACAAAATCATCTATAAGTTATCTTAGATAACAAGGGTATAGTCATTTATTATGAAATTATACCTAAAGAAGAAAAGGGTCGTTACAGCTGCAAGGTATTCAATAGATAATCTGTTCTACAGATCTATCCCATATATTAAGTTAAATAGGGTCGGTACACCTGCATCGCTCCAAGCTATCGGTATCATTTATTTAGTTTTTATTACCTTCAAGTTTGGATATGTTTATGAGGACAGGTGATCGATATCAGATGCGAGCGGGAATGAGAGGCATATATATATAACAGCGGACGCCCATGTTTTAATCATTACTAAAACAGCTCTTGCTAGTGAAGTGTAGCCATTTTTATCTGTGAAAGCGTTTACATTATTTTAATAATAATATCGTATAGTGAAGAGTGCTATAAAAATTGTTTTCTAAATTATTATTAAATTGTTATATTTGCTAAAGTATATTATTTATAACAGTGCTCCATCTAGGTAAGTTATTATTTTTATTTATTTATTTCTCTGTTATGCAATAAAACGTCGTAATCAAATTTAAAGAAAAAATGATACATTACGTTTCTAAAAATATAATATTTAAACAATCTGACATTGGGTCTACATAATAATAATAATCGCCCCCGTCCCTCCTGCACAAGCTTATAGCTTCTGGGGCCTTGGTTTAGGTTATGGGTTGTAGTAATTATTATTATTTATATAACTACACTGTTACCGTAAAAATTCTTTAACTAATAAACGCTTTTCATATCCTATCTCGTAATAGTTATCCATACGTAATATTAATCCATTGAGATTTTATTGTTATTATTTAATAACGCTATTAACCAAAGGACTTTTTGCTTTTATCACTTTTATAAAAACTTCTTACAGAAATTTCCCCCCAAATTTTTTTTCACCAAAATTCCCCCCAACCAAAATTTTCCTTTAAAATTCATTTATGTATATTCATTTTAAATTACAACTAGCATTTTAATATATGAACTGAAGTGATTTATGTAACGTATTATTTAAATTCCGCTTCATGACATCTAGTAACTCGATATTTTTTTTCTCTGCTCTTAGCAGTTTTCTCGGCGGTACGTGTTAACGAAATATAGAACGAAGTCCTAACTCTAGATTTCAGTCTCAGTGCAGCAACTGGACGCGTAACACTTACCTCTCGTCGCATCCATTTTTAAACATCTAGAAGAAAAAAATAAAAGATGTCATTCGCAACTCAGCTTATTGATAACCTAAGAGGTCTTGCATACAACCCGCAGCTACAAGGTAATGCTCGAGCCATCTCGAATGCTTTAAAACAATGTACCTCAGCTATATGGAGAATCAATAGAGCACTGGAAAAGAAACATCTGTAGGGGTTAAGAATCATCTGTCAACCTGCCTGGGTCAAGCGAGATCATATAGGGAGATTATTAAAGCCTTAAAAACTGTAGGTGGAAGCAATAGTCAGCGAAGAGAGACAGCTCGTGATCGCGTGAAGTGGGCTGATATGAAATCAGCTTTTAAGTCACGTATCAGAACAGCTGTAATCACCAACATCAGACATATTGATCCAAAGGCATTCATGGTGGACTGCTCGACCATTTTTCAGAGACGTATTCTGAATGCGTTGAAGAAAGATGCAGCGTTAAAAGTAAACGCGATTTTAACAGGCATCTTCGAAATCAAAAAAGGAGATACTATTATAGAAGAAGTAAAGTATATCAACACCAAAAATGTATCCATATACCAAGACAGTAATTCAACCCAATGGTTCGTAGACAATATTCAAAACTCTATCCTGAAAGATCTCGAGGAATTTCAAGTAAGTTTAAAAAATCTCATAAGTTAGAAATAAACTAACGTGTGCGTATATTGTTTATCTAGCAAAAGGAAAGCGGATGGACCCTCAAATCAATCACCAACCTTCAAGTAAGCATCAATAAGTTTACCCAGCAGCTAGGTTCATCATATATCAAGCTGCCTGAGCAAATAAAAAAGAAGGAAGCTTGCATCAATGTGCAAAATAATGATGAAGCCTGCTTCGCGTGGTCTGTGGTGAGCGCTCTTTATCCAGTTAAAAAAGATCCGCAACGCATGTCAAAATATCCCCACTACTCGACTGTCTTTAACTTAACAGGGATGCAATGATAACATGATAACAAATTCTTCTGTGATAGGTGCCTCCATTATTTTAGATCGGAAAAGAAATTATCGATACATGAAGTAGACTGCATAAAAATGAAAAAGTTAGGCTGCCAACAGCTGAGCAGGCAAAAGTACTGTTTAAAAATCATAAGCATAAAGAATCAACGCCATTCATCATATATGCCGATTTAGAGTGTCTGCTGATACCTACTACGGAAAAGGACAAGGTGCAAGATCATATCCCCCATAGTATAGCATACTATGTTAAATGTTACTATCATGATACCTTATCCTTTTACCGGGCTTATCGTGGTGAGGGCTGTCAGGGATGGTTTGCTCGGGAGATGCAGCAGTTTGCCGATGACGTTGAGACGGTGTTTCTTTGCCCTCTACCTATGGACTATCGCCTGAGCAAGACGCTAAATTCCGTACCGCTTTAGAATGTCATATATGTCTGGAGCCGTTTTCTGTAGATAGCGACAAAGTGAGGGATCATTGCCATCTTACCGGCAAGTATCGCGGCCCCGCCCATACTAATTGTAACGTCAACTACAAGGACAGCCATACCATACCCGTAGTTTTCCACAACTTAAGCGGGTATGACAGTCATTTCATTATTAAGAACCTAGCTTCAGACTTTGACGGACGAGTAGATCTCCTTCCCATCAATAAAGAGCGCTATATATCATTCACTAAGAATGTAGAGCAATTTAGTAAAATTCAGATTTATAGACTCTTTTAGATTTTTAGACAGCGGTCTCGAGACTTTGGCATCCTATTTAGATGTATACCCAAATTTAAAATCACAATTCCCAGACGAATCAAAATTCAAAATTCTGACTAAGAAGGGGGTCTTCCCTTATGATTACATTAACGACTGGACAAAACTTGACGAGACACAATTACCGGACAAATCCAAATTCTACAATAGTTTAACAGACACAGCTATAACAGATGAATGCTATACACATGCCGAGAATGTATGGGACTCTTTTGGTTGTAAAAATTTAGGCGAGTACAGCGATTTATATTTGAAAACAGATGTATTGCTTCTAGCTGACGTTTTTGAGCAGTTTCGGTCTAGCAGTTTGAAAACATACGGCTTAGATCCAGCGCATTATTATACCCTACCCGGATACACTTGGGATTGTATGCTCAAGTTAACCAAAATCAGCTTGTAGAATTTCACACAGATGCTTTTCAACATTATGTATTCTTGTTTGAAAACGGTATCTGTCCAGAGCTAATGTTTGCCAGTCTCCCTTTCTCGCCTGTCTGTATGCATACTCCCATACCATCATATGGTGTATATTATTCATGCATGCGTCGGCGAAACTTACTTTCTTTACCATATCGATGTGTTGCTGCTACTACTACAAATCGCTATGTTTGGAGAGTTATTGGTATTAGTAAAACTAAAACTTTGTTTAAATACATTTTTTTTATTTCTTCAACGATACATTTAGGCTAAGATAGAAAAAAATAACTGATTAGCGTAGATATAAGCAAACTAAGCATTTGCGCAGCATTCCCGTAAGGCTCACCATATTTCCTATCTGCTCTAATCAGGCATTTGATATAATACACTTAAAACTAGAATAAAAATGGTGTCCATATCAATATGATTAGGTCAACCGATAGTACTAGTAGTAGTAGTAGTAAATTCCGTTATTAGTAGGCATTGTACACTCTCTTTATGTTGTAAGAGTTCGTACGTGTTGCAGATTCTGCTATTAGGGCATCAAACGATGATCGCATAACTTTTTGAGTATCCTCGAACGCTTGTACTTTATCTAATAAATTTTTATAATTACTATCTAGGGTATTATTCGTTTCTTCTATCTTTGTCAACACACTCGAATGATTAGTTTCCATCTCATCATTCGCTATTAGGAGATTTCTCTTTGTTTCTTTTTCCAACGTTGTTAGCAAACTGCTAAGTTTACTAGTTTCAATGTCAACCTTTGTTACCTTTTGCTTTAGATCTTTAATAGTGTTCTGTAGTTCTTCTTAAGGAGTGTCGGTAGTCATTGTAATGAAGGTTTGTACAGCAGAGTCGAATTGCGAGAGTAATTTTCTTTCAACATCGTCCACCAGCTCGTCGGTATACTTTTTCGTGCAAACATCGTGGTCGTCAAGCGGTCCTTTAATGGTACTAGTCTTCTTTTCTTAACATCAATTACACCTTCATCGCTATCTGATAACATTAGTACCGAACGCTTCGTGACAAGACTACATTAGTTATACGTCGGTTTTCAACATCGAAATTGCCCTCTGGTGTTAATTTGAAACCATAACCTCTCGGTCCACGTTTTGTTCCAGCCATTGCTTCATCTGTCGTACTCATCATAGCTCTGCCGAAGAGATCTATTGTGTTCGTATGACAAATAACTGTCACGCATGAACAGAATACACAGTATTTATAGCTGAGATCTTCATAGCGCAATGATGTACATATTGCAATACGTCATGAGATTTATACAGTTCGTCGGATGTTCTCGGGTATAATCGTAGACGATACTGAGACTTCTCGTAATCAGCGCATATTTAAGTTAGTAATTAATAAGTAAAACTTAGAGGTAATATATGTGACTGTATCCGTTCTCTAAGATATTAGTCTCAGTACAAGGACACGGATTTATAGGTCATAAATGTTTAAAGAAAATTCTATAAAAATTTAAAGAAAGTGTACAAAGAAGTGGCTTTAGAAAAAAAAAACAAATACAGAGGTAACATTGTACCAATTTAAAAAACAATTGAATAAATTAGTTATAATTCATCACAGCCCTATTTAATAAATTTAAATTTTAGAAAATAATATCTAATTTAAATTACTAATCACGTATGCATCCCATGAACTAGTCATAAAATATATTTATATCCTAATAGACATCATGCAATATATCTTAGGGCTGAAAGCTGTTTCAGCTGCATCGTCAATTTTTATTTTAAATAAAACCGTTCTTGAAATATAATATACCTACATTTAAAGGTTCTGCATTTAATCCACAGTTTAATTTAATGTTGTATTACGCTCAAAATTGAGGTATCGATCGACCTATCGCTAAAGATTCACCTGAGAGAAAAAGAATTTTTATAACAACAAGCGATGTTATTATTACTGGTTAAAACTTTTTAAGCAATTTATATTAACAACTTAGAATAGGAAAACTAACAAGTATTTATTAAAGAATTTTAAAAGTAAGGTATTAAAATTTTAAAATAAGGCTTTCCCTGTATACTAATTTAACGAATTTCTTGGTTCGTGTACGCCTGATTGTATCAGAAACGATTACAGCCCTATTATAGCTGCGTGAATAGTTAAAATCTCGAATATCCTAAACTAAAACTTCCCCATTCCCCAAATTCCCCAACTCCGATTCCCCAAATCGTTCAACGCCATCTATTACTCGTATTTGAATAGTTATTAACTTCAATATTATCAACTAATTTTGGTATCAAGATTGATTTTTGTTCGAAATCTGGGCTGATTGTTGAATAATACGTAGATTTGCTGTATGAATTCAGTATGTACGTTCATGATTGCGTAATAATGCTTTAACCGTTACACCTTGATGAAATCAAATCATAATGAAATATTTTTCGTACGTAATATCTCTATAAAAATGATGGTATGTAATTATCTATACTTTGTTGTAAGAAATATGTATTCCATTTATACGAGACCTGTAAGAGCGAATTATTTCCCAAACTCTTAATTAAGGTATCGATCGACCTATCGATAAAACTTTACCTGAGAGAAAAAGAATCTTTATAACAAAAACGATGTTATTATTGCTGACTAAAACTTTTTAAAACGATTTATATTATCAGCTTAAAATAGGAATCCTTTCTAAAAGTATTACTAAATGTTTAAACACTATTTTCTAGTATGTATTAAATAGCATCATAGTTGTAACCTATAATAACTAATATCCATGTGCCGATAAAAGTTTAATCTTGCCATTAAAGCCATTGAACATTTATATACACCAAAGAATTTAGACACATTAATCCGTTTCAAAAAGGAAAATAAAGATAAGACCAGTTCGTGGTCGAACCAGATATGTCCTTCGATGCAGAGAAGGCATACTTTACCCTAGATGTTTGTTATGATAAAAGAAGCCGGACCCCAAACTCTTAATTAAGGTATCGATCGACCTATCGATAAAGATTTACCTGAGCGAAAAAAGAATTTTTATAACAAAAACGATGTTATTATTGCTGACTAAAACTTTTTTAAAACAATTTATATTATCAGCTTAGAATAGGAATCCTTTCTAAAAGTATTACTAAATGTTTAAACACTATTTTCTAGTATGTATTAAATAGCATCATAATTGTAACCTATAATAACCAATATCCATGTGAAAAAAGATAAATAATACAATATCTATCAATAGTGTAAAATTCCTCTTTATAATTAATTATTGTTATGATGATGAAACCTGTGTGATTGATTTATTGCCCCATGGAAATAGGTAAGTTGTTTATTAGATTCCTGTAATATTAAAATTAAGGGGGAAAAAGAGGAATGTGTCGGAACAAATTTTTGTTTATTAAAAAAGAAAAGTGACAGACCGCCCTAAAGATTTTATGTGAAAATCTAAGTATTTTGATTCGGAAAGGAAATAAGTTAAAACATCATCGACCATACTCTTTTGCTTTTACTGTACAAGGATTTTAAAAATGTTCAAGGGTTAGTACCTGCCATCATGCCTCAGGTAGCCAAACCGACCTTTTTGGGGTATAGTGCTGCATTTTAATCTGATAATTATCTCGATTTCAAGTCTACAAAAGTCCATCTTTAAGGAAGATTGAAAAGATTATATATACAGGGTGGTCCAGACCACCAGTACACCCCTTTTAAAATGTGGGGGATTAAAAACTTTTAACAAGACGATGGGTGATCTTACTAATGTCGATGTGCTCTATCGAATGACGCCAAGATGGAACCCCCTGACCCCCCCTTGTAGGGGGAAAGGGGGGCAACTTTAAAAATTCAAATGGGAATCCCTAAATTTTATTGCATATTTAGATTCTACTCATCAAAATATGAATAATTTATTTAAAACATTTTTTTATTTTCGCAAAAAGTCGCGCTGTAATCGCAAAAAACAGATTTTTTGCATTTTCCGCTGTCTCTGACATATTTACAGGTGCAAAAATAACAGTTTTTCATATTTTTTTACTAAATAGTGATGAAGAAGCTTTGCTAATGTGTGCTGAGAAATTTTTTTACGTTACAATGAAAAACGGAAATTCTCTCCCTAAGGTGTTTTCGACAGATTTTTTTTCTTGCGTTGTATGTGCCAACAATTTTATTTCTGAAATTTTTAGATTGTTTTCGAACCTTAACGTCTACTTATTTAGATATTGCTTAAATCTTTTTAATCTTTATCTGAATATTTATTTTAAGCATATGTAATTAATGTTTACTTTTTTAACTAATAAAAATGATTGATAAAACATTCCAAATCGTAATCTGCTCTGCATATGGCAAAATAATATTTAAATCGTACTAATTTAATTTTAACAGAAAATAACTTGCTACACTTCTTTACTTCGCAAGTCTATTTAAATAGTATGTAATTATTGAAAATCAACTGTTCAAATAAATAATTTTTATTTCACAATTTAAAATTTTATTCGTTTAAATTATTCTTACTTTATGGCCTGAGTGGATGAATAGCCATATTTCATCATTCATTGCTATACGCTAAAAGAAAGATACCACCGAAATTTAATAGTGAATTACAAAGTGAAATTCTCGTCGGCAGATTTTTGTAATGCACTGTGATTTGGCATGTTTTGAAGTAAAACCATCTTCCCCAGTAGAATCTTGGAAAATATTGTTATCACGTACAACGTTAGAAAAAAATCCGTTTGTCGAAAACACCTTAGGCAGAGAATTTGCGTTTTTCATTGTAACGTAAAAATTTTTCTCATGAAAGTACACATTAGCAAAGCTTTTTCATCACTAGTTAGTAAAAGATATGAAAAACTGTTATTTGAACCTGTAAATATGCCAGAGACAGCGGAAAATGCAAAAAATCTGTTTTTGCGATTACAGCGCCACCTGTTGCGAAAATAAAAAAATGTTTTAAATAAATTATTCATATTTTGATGAGTAGAATCCAAATATGCAATAAAATCTAGAGGTTCCCATTTGAATTTTCAAAGTTGCCCCCCTTACCCCCTACAAGGTGGAATCAGGGGGATTCCATTTTGGCGTCATTCGAAAGAGCACATCAACATTAGTAAGATCACTTATCCTCTTGTTAAAAATCTTTAATCCCCCGCATTTTAAAAGGGGTGTACGGGTGGTCTGGACCACCCTGTATATTGATGATGAAAAAAAGGGAGAGAATTTTTACAGAAAAGAACCATTCAAACTTACCTGTTTTTTTGGAGGGTTCGAAGCAGGTATAAAAACCACAAAAGTTCTTGTGATTTACAGGTCGAAGCGTGTCTTTTTTGTTTAAAGAATGTATAATGCCTCAGGGTGTTTCCCGTTTTATCGTCGAGTTTCATATATTTGAGTTCAGTTTAACGCGGTATGTTATATAGTACAGTCGTGTATTCGGTTTTAAATTTGAAAGATGATTAGTGTAGTAATATTCCTTCTTGGTGGGAAGTGATTAAGGTGTTTTAATTTGAAGTGATATCTGGTATTACAAATCGCAAATGGTAAGTTATTTTTTCTGCATTAGAATTAGTTTTTTTTTCTCTTTTTAAATAGATAATTTAGACTTTGATAATAAGACATATTAGTGTTAGAAACCAGGCCGTTCCTTGAACGTGATTCAAGAGTCTGTGTATTTATTATCGTAATTTTCTTAACATGGAGATCCGAAAGCCCTTCACGTAGGGTAGCTACGGACATAGATATATCGGTTAGTCGAGCTTGCAAACCTCGCTGTTGTATCAAGGATTGTCGGTTTTATTTTAAATTTCATGATCTCTTTGGCTAGAAAGCTTCATTAGAATACAACGGTCTTGATCACGTGGTTAGTCATCCGTGAAATATAAAATTCTAGGGCGGGAAGAAAACTGGCGGTTCTATCGAGCAAGTCCGCGATTTGCGTTTAAAGCTGGCTGTTTCATTTACTAGCATTAGGATGAAGGGAGAGAGAGCGAGAGAGTGAGAGAGAAGGCTCTTTAATGCGTCCTCTAAAAGGAGAGAGAAGGCTCTTTAATGCGTCCTCTAATAGGACAGAGTGAGAAAGAAGGCTCTTTAATGCGTCCTCTAATAGGAGAGAGTGAGAGAGTGAGAGAGAAGGCACTTTATTGCGTCCTCTAATAGGAGAGAGTGAGAGAGAAGAATCTTTAATGCGACCTCTAATAGCATCAGTACGTAGGATAATACAGATTTCTTCATGAGGCCGCCCTCTATTAACAGAGTACTCTGGGGTTTTTTCCTAGCAACACTTTAGCACCATTTAGCCGAGCGCCGAACCATATGCCGACAAGGCCTGTAATACAGATTCCGTACTTCGAGAATCACGTCAGACGACACCGGCGCCATCTGTTTTCCCCTAGCAACGACGCTACCATTTAGCCATGTGACGAACCAAATGCCGATAATACAGAATGTCGGTACAAAAATCACGTAAAACGACACTGGCGCCATCTGTTTTCCCCTAGCAACGACGCTACCATTTAGCCATGTGACGAACCAAATGCCGATAATACAGAATGTCGGTACAAAAATCACGTAAAACGACACTGGCGCCATCTGTTTTCCCCTAGCAACGACGCTACCATTTAGCCATGTGACGAACCAAATGTCGATAATACAGAATGTCGGTACAAAAATCACGTAAAACGACACTGGCGCCATCTGTTTTCCCCTAGCAACACTAACACCATTTAGCCAAGTGACGAACCAAATGCCGGTAATACAGAATGTGGGTAATGCAGATTCCGTACTTAACCACCTAGAGAGAGAGACAGACAAAAAGTCACCAGATTAGAGAGAGACAGAGAATCTAGGGTCCCTAGCACCGTCTGGGCCAGGTGTCGCAATACCTACTTTGGACAATTCTGTTTTAGATTTTTGTTGTGCACAAATATTGTAATAAATATATTTATGTACACTAAAATTACTCATTATTATTTGTTAGTATAAGTCATATATCATTAGTAGAAAGTCCAATTGTACTCTGATATTTGTTTATTTACATGCATCTCATAGAATTGTAAATATAGGAACAAAACAAGTTAGACCCTTGCACTAATTGATAAGAAGTAAACAGTTCCATTATTTTCCTATAGTAAATGTAATCAACAAATTAACAAGCATAATGTATAACAGTCAGTTAATAGCTCACATTCATCCTATAAACATCAAAAATTAAGAAACACTTTGCAATCTCCAATAAACAAATTTTAAAAAAAGATTCTTTAGAGTGTTTGCCTACCGGCGAGCTAAATAGCTTTTGTGACTCAGTTTCTTGTAACAAGTCAAAACAAACTGACTGTCACTTTCTCTACGTAATTCCAATAACAATTTTCGTTCGGCCTTGATTGTTCGCAATTTGTGTTGTTACATATAAATTAAAAAAATATGGGAAGCAAACGTGGTGCGTATTTGTCCAAACCAAAAAGTCGTAAGAAGCAGTTAAAACGGGTGCGTTTATTAGAGCGTAAGAAACGAGTTGATGTTTTTAGTGATTCAAGTGCTAGTGTTAGTAATTGTTCTACCACCGAAGATAACAGCGAAAATACCGTAGATACTTTTATTGAAAATAAGAAGTCATCAGCCATTGCTGAAACATCCGAAATGTTTTTTGATGAAGAATTGCCGGAGTTGTTCGTAGAAATAGAAAAACCTCAGGAATCGTTCGATTTTACTGGACGAAGAATAGTAGATATCCAGTACCTATTAAAATCTCTGCAATCTTTTAAAAAACAGGGTTTTGATTGTACACATTTTCTGATGTGGAAATTATTAGCGAGAAGAGACTTGTTTTTCGCAGCATTTTTTCAACTAAATGTAAAGTATGTAACAAACTAGATACCATATCCACGGAAGATCCAGCTAAAGAGCAACTTGATGTTACAACGGCTGCAGTGTCAGGTATTGTATGCACTGGTGGGAGTTACGCGTGTTTAGAAGAAATTACGTCAGCATTTAACAGCCTTGGTAGTGTAATGTCTGGCGTGCCGGACTTTCACCCAAGCGGCCCGGGTTCGACTCCCGGCGCTGGCAGATCTGGTTAAGGTTTTCTGCAGTTTCCCTTAGCTGTAACACAAATGTGGGATTTGCGCTGTTCCATCTATAAGTCGGCTGCAGCCGCACATTGGGCCTACATAATAATAATAATCGCCCCCTCCCTCCCGCACAAGCTTATAGCTTCTGGGGCCTTGGTTAAGGTTATGGGTTGTAGTAATTATTATTATTATTATTAAATATTCCATCAATATCGAGTCGAACATTTTTCAAACATCAGGAAGCAGTATACACCGGTATAACGGCCTTAGCATGGGATGAAATGATAGAAGCAGGAAAAGAAGAAACAAAGCTGGCGAACTTGATGACAATGGTGTACCAATCATTACTGTTGCTGCTGATGGCGCATGGTCAAAACGATCTTACAAATCGAACTATAACGCCTTGTCTGGTGTAGGCGCTATTATTGGTTGGTGGACTAAAAAAATTTTGTATGTTGGCATTAAAAATAAATATTGCCGAATATGTCAACAATAAGAAAAATCACAAAACAACAATTGAGCATAATTGTTTCAAAAACTGGAATGTTTCTACAACTGCTATGGAAGCTGGAATAATCGTCGATGGATTCAAGAAATCTATAGAGATGCATGGTTTAATTTACGGAAAATTAATAGGAGACGGTGATAGCAGCGTTATGCGAAAAATTAAGGATGCTGCTCCTTATGGACCTCAATTTGTAATACAGAAGATAGAGTGCAAGAACCACATCCTCAGAAATTTAAGCAATAAAATTAAAGAAGCAGCTAAAAAACCAAAAATGACTCCATTTATCAAATCACACTTACTAAAAAGCCAGTTACGTTTTCGTTACGGCGTGACTAAAGCAGTAGAGTACAGAAAAAATCAACCTATTCCTACAAAAGAAAAAATCTTACTACTCCAATCCGACATCTTGAACGGTTATAAACATATTTTTGGTGAACATTCTGATTGTGCAGACTATTTCTGTAACATTTCAAAAGAAAATGAAGAAAATATATATATCCCGAATTTAAGTCAAGTCCTATTCACGAAGATATAGTCAATGCGATTAATAGGGTAGCTATGCATGCAAGCAGCTTGATAGAAGATGTCGACACTAATATTGTGGAAACGTTTAACTCCGTTGTTGCAAAATATGTAGCGGGAAAAAGAATAAATTATTTGCAACGAGGGTCTTATACAGCACGCTGTGCAGCTGCAGCTACTTCTTTTAACAATAGCGGGGAATTAAACTATAAAGTACAGAAATTATTAGCTGGTTGTAGTCCAGGAAAACATGCAAAATCTTACAGCGGAAAAAAAATTCGAAACTTGGACTACAAACGACGTGCGAAAACGGAAGGTATGAGACCAACAAAGTTATTTCATGCTGCAGATGATGATGGCGACTACGGAGGAAATGCCAATATTGAAGATGTGGAGACTGCGATCTATTTAGAAAAAGAAACCAAATTCCTCGAGCAATTAAAAAATGAAGACCCAGCAGAAATAGAAAAATTAACTATATGCCAAAGAAGTAGTTCTTTGTGAAAGACTATGAGGATCAAACGATTAACTGCATCCAGTTTTGGTAAAGTTCCAAAACTAAAAAAATCACTTCCACAGCGAACACAGTGAAGGCTCTTCTTTATCAAGAATTTTTTGGATCTTTGGCAACTCAGTACGGCATACACAACGAAAGCAGAGCAATTGCCCAATTTCAAGAAATTTCTGGATTAGAAGTAACAGCTTGCGGCCTTTTTGTTGACCAAAAATATCCATTTTTAGCTGCATCTCCCGATGGATTAGTAGGTGATGATGCCATTATTGAAGTAAAATGCCCTTATAATTCAAGAATGTCAACACCGAAGGAAGCAACTGAAAATAAGGTTATAACATTTTTGACAATTGATAATAGCGGTGGTCATCAATTAAAGTATAATGATAATTACATGCACCAAGTACAAGGTCAATTGAATATTGCCAATAAAAGTAAATGTTACTTTGTTGTATGGACGCCAAAAGACTTGTTTTATCAAATCATATATAAGGATGAAGATTTCTGGGCGAGTCAAGTTCCCAAGCTTATCACTTTTTATCAAAATGCACTTTTACCTGAATTAATCGATCCCCGTAAAGTTAGAGGTCAGGAATTGCGTAAGATCCATATTTAAAAATGATTGATCATATGAATAATTGATATTAACTATCAAAAAATTAGTCATGGAATTTCACGGTAATAAGTGATTAAATTATAGTCGATGTTATAATGATAACAAATATTGTGAAAGATACGAGCAAATACTAGCAGCTTCAGCGGATCTTCAGAATATGGTAATTTACCTGGTAATAGAGGACCTAATGAGGGGATTATGGCTATTGGCGACACCCCTAACCGCTAGGTCAGTTGGAAACATCGAAACAATTTTGTATATAAATTTGTTAATTCAGTTTTCTATTTTATCTGTACCTATTTGTTTTATATTCTTGGTTACTATACAGTCTTTATATAAAGTAAGGAATAAAATTCATATTTTTTGTATTATCACTGTTTGGAAGAATAGCCCGGACACATCAATTTTAGTTTTTTAGTTTACTACTGTGGGGTCTATAACGTCATCGACTTTTGTTTTAAATGGAACCCTCTTATTTTCTGCTAGAAATGAAATAGTTACTTTTGATTCTAGGTATCGCTTTTGCATTGGAGAATGGAGTTTGGTGATAATAAAAGTGATAATACAAAAATATAAATTTTATTCCTTACTTTATTTACACACTGTATGCGTAATATGCAGTAAATATTGTTATTTTGTAAAATAGACAACTATGTATCTATGTTTTTTTTCTGTAAAATAAACCACTGGATGCAATATTATTAAACAGTATTTTTTACACTATGCACATACTATAATACCCCTAGAATTACTTTTGTTGACTAAAATATGATCTTATGTAAAGTTACAAAGTTTTTCAATAAATAAAATCTTAGCTAACAAAGCTGTTCTTTTACCTGCTCCTTCGACTTGACCTTTTTTTACATATTTTCACAACCATACTGACCACCGTTCAGAGGGTATCAGTTGTCAGTAGCTAGTAATTTATGTAGCCTACTGCCTGCAATAGCAAGAAGATTCCATTATAGTGGCCCAGTGATTTAAAGTTTTCTGGGAAATGGCCCGGGCTATTTGTGTTGCCTACAACTAAATTCTAAATGCTAGTTTATACGTGTTTTTTAAAAATCTTATTTCCATTTTATAGAAATAATTATTCATTTTGATAAAAGGGAATATGTGGCATTTGAAAGAGGGTGGTTATATCTACCTACGGTCATGAGATTTTTTTCAGTATCTATATACTTGTAAGTGGTATTTGAAACTTTCGAAGTGAAATAGACTTGTACATTTTCTAATACTGAAAAGTTATTTTTTAGAAATTAAAAGAAATCGGCCTTCCAGTAGATTAATAAGACTTAAAGGTATACAAAAACAATCGTCCGCCCTCCCAACTCTAAAACTGGCTCCAAAAAAATGGAACAAAATCTGCTTCAAATGGAGTACACTTCGAGATGTAAATTGCAGCGTTAAGACGACTTACACTGCTTTCCATCAGTAAGAACCGAATCGTACTCACTAGTATTCTCTCTTCATTTATTTATATTCATTTATTACTAATTATTAGTCTTACTAACACCGTCTCGCACTAATTGTAGTTTTGCCTCATTACTGTTGTGTCCCATGTTTACACTTCCACACAACCGGCTGTCTATTTATCGGGCACGCACCTTGCACTTGACCTGAGTTAACCCGACTACTGTCATGTTCTTAACATCGGCCGTATCTATGTTCGTTCTAAATCTAATCCTACCTTATTTTAATTTCTGCTAATTGCTCCACTACTTGTTTCTTATTAAGTTAGTTTCAGTATAACTCTTACTCTGTATATAATTTGCCCTGTATATCTTCTGCACATGCAAAGTTTAGCGACACTGTTTGTTTATATATAAATTTGATAACGCTTATCACAAACTTATTCTTATCACTTCAAAATTTCTTATTTGCCCATTGTTTTATCTTTTATTATCACTTTCATTAAAATTTATATATTTTTGTTATCACTATTCTGTTGTAATTCTGTTTTTGTTTATTTTACTATTTTTTCACTTCTTTTAGCACTACCTACTTTTAATTAAATTTTACTATAAAACTGCGTTTACCCAACAGATATAGTAATGAAAAACCAGAGACATTCAGATGCAACTTGAAACTTGAATATCCATTGGTTGAAATAAATGGGGCGGTACTCGATAGAAGTCTCATTTACACATACAAATACAAACGGCAAACGCCAGCTTGTTACGCATGCGTTTACGTCAGTTGTTTTGAAAGTTTCGTCAGTTTTTCCAACTGTGTTACATATTTATTAGGTACATTACAAGTCTTTATTAAGACTCGCACCATTCAATACACGAACGGTTGTCAATAAGTAAGTTAGAATTATATGAAAAGTTAATAATAATAATGAGTTGGTTAATTTGTAGAATTTTCCTTACTGCAAAATTATTAAAAATGGATGATGAAAACGTCAACAATATTCAGTTGTCACCACCAAAAGAATTTAAAAAAGTGGAAAATGTTGCTAGATTGATAGGTCATGTTTTAATTTACCTTCCCACTGCTTATTTACTATAATTTTTATGAATTGGTGTGACCAGTGTTTACAACATACTTCGTGAGCACAAGCAACATCCTGATTATTTTGATGCTCCTAAGGCGTATCATAGACCAAGAGCTATTTTGGGCAATGTTTCCGAAGAAGACAAAAATGGCAAAAAAAGTGTGGGCTGACATGTCCATAATAAATCCACGAGATGCATTTTTAAGAGGGTTATCGACTGGCCTGAGAAATCCATCGGGGAAAGGACAGCGGCTCATCACCCTTCATATAGGATCTGATGACGGTTTTGTAGATAATGGATTACTGTTATTGAAATCCAAGAAAACAAATGACTACCATGGAGAAATGAACGCAGATACATTTGAACAATGGTTTAAAAATATTTTGCCCAGTCTTGAAGAAGGTTGCGTTATCGTCTTGGATAACGCAAGTTATCACACAAGAAAAATTGAAAAAATTCCGTCGAGCAACACAAATAAAGCTGACATACATAACTGGCTGCAGAAAAAACTATCCCCTACGAAGACAGTATGGTGAGAGCTGAATTGTTATCTTAAGTAAAACAGCATGCACCTAAACACAGTGCTAACGTAATCGACGAATTAACACAGGAAAGCAACAGAACTGTTCTGAGATTGCCACCTTAGTATGTTTGTATGTAATTTCTTTGTTTTATTGTAAAAAATATTTATTATATATTATAATATGTGTAAACACATAGCATTCGCGAACTTTTCATGGCTTTTTTATTAAATTAATAAAATGCAATTTTTTAAAATGTATGGTTATTATTTATGCTAGTATAAATTTCTCTCATTTATAATGAATTAACAATTCATATACAAAAATGTTCTATTGTAAATTTAACTTTCACATAAAACCAATTGGAACAATCTGTGCTGCCTTGATCTTTTTTTAACTATATCTGTTCAGTGTCCGCAGTATAGTTATCATCACCTTTCACTCACACTGTTGCCACCACCCACGACCATTTAAAGTACATTTAATCAGATTTGGTTAAAACAACTAAAGAATTTGTTGAATTAACAAAAATATTGTCATCTAAAATGTTTTTTTATAAACTTAATATCATTTTAGTTAATTTAAGCGAACAATATTATTAACAGGAGGTGTTTTTGTTTTTACTAAAACATTAGTCAGCTATTAAACAACTTCAGAATAGTTAATTTAACAATGTATCAAAGTTAAAGTTACTTACATCCTAATTTAATCATACCCTATTTCTAATATATTAAACTACAATATTGTTTATTTATTTTAACCTATGCAATTTTTGTGGGTGTATGAGGATAGTGCAGCGGCACCACCAATTGTGTACTCTGACTTACAACATCATCTCAGGTGTACGCGAGTGCTGTTGTCTAATGAATTGCCATGGTATATACTCCTAGTAGGATGAACCCTTAAGTATATTATTACATGTAGGTAATAATATGGATTTAATCATACTAAATAAACCTTAGTAAAAGAAAGTAATTTTATACATCTGTAAATTTTCTAATCTTTTTATGTACATTTTATGAAACTAATTTATTTAACTACTTAATAAATAAAAATCACTTACTACACACTTAACAACGAATGAAATAAAGAGCCAATGTAAAGATCACAAATCAAACTTTTTATTGTACTATATAAACTAAAAATGTCTGCTTCTGCTGTTACGCTACAAGAATTGTGAACATACACATAACAGAATAAGATTTTCATAACGACCGTTGTAAGACCATGTTAGATAACATAATGTAATATAACATTAAGATACAGAATAGGACCCTTATAACTACAAATATAACATACAAATGGTTACTTACCAATATGAGTGAGCATGTGCCGTTGCAAATACATTTTCCGTATGCATTTATAATTGCAAATACTACAATTAAATGGTTTCTCACCACGATGATTCAGTATGTGCCATCGCAGATTTATTTTCTCTGTGCATTTATAACCACAAATATTACACTCAAATGGTTTCTCACTACTATGAGTGAGCATGTGCCTTTGCAAAGTTGATTTTAATGAGCATTTGTAACTACAAATATTACAATTAAACGGTTTCTCACCACTATGAGTAACTATGTGCCGTTGCAAACTTATTTTCTGTGTGCATTTATAACCACAAATATTACACTCAAATGGTTTCTCACCACTATGGGTACGCATGTGTTGTTGCAAATTTGTTTTCCGGGAGCATTTGTAACTACAAATACTACATTCAAATGGTTTATCCCCAGTATGAGTGAGCATGTGCTCTTGCAAACATCGTTTTATTGAGCATTTATAACCACAAATATTACATACAAATGGTTTTTCATTCTCACCACTATGAGTGAGCATGTGCTTTAGCAAATTTGTTTTTACTGAGCACTTATAACTACAAGTATTACATTCAAATGGTTTTTCACCAGTATGAGAGAACATGTGATTTTGCAAACTTGCTTTTACTGCGCATTTATAACTGCAAATATTACACTCAAATGGTTTCTTACCAATATGAGTGAGTATGTGTCGTTGCAAATTTATTTTCGATGTGCATTTATAGCTACAAATATTACACCCAAATGGTTTCTCACCACTATGAGTGAGTATGTGCTGTTGTAAATTTGTTTTCTGTGAGAATTTAAAACTACAAATATTACACTCAAATGGTTTCTCACCACTATGGATACGCATGTGTCGTTGCAAATGTGTTTTTCGGGAGCATTTGTAACTACAAATATCACATTCAAATGGTTTCTCACCAGTATGAGTGAGCATGTGCTCTTGCAAACATCGTTTTATTGAGCATTTATAATTACAAATATTACACCCAAATGGTTTTTCTCCACTATGAGCGAGCATGTGCGTACTCAAATTTCTTTTTAGCGAGCATTTATAACTACAAATATTACATTCAAATGGTTTCTCACCAGTATGAGTGAGCATGTGATTTTGTAAACTTGCTTTTAGTGAGAATTTATAATTACAAATATTACACTCAAATGGTTTCTCACCACTATGGGTGCGCATGTGTTGTTTCAAATTTGTTTTTACTACGCATTTATAACTACAAATATTACATTTAAATGGTTTCTCGCCAGTATGAGCGACCATGTGATTTCGCAAACTTGCTTTTAATGAGCATTTATAACTGCAAATATTACACTCAAATGGTTTCTCACCACTATGGGTGAGCATGTGTCGTTTCAAATGTGATTTTACTGAGCTTTTATAACTACAAGTATTACATTTAAATGGTTTCTCACCACTATGGGTGCGCGTGTGGTCTTCCAAATGTCTTTTCCGGGTGCATTTATAACTACAAATATTACATTCAAATTGTTGCGGCATATTTCTTTTAAATAATAGCGATCGTCAAATGTTTACATATGGTTGTTTAGTAGCAGAAACATGCAACAATATCAAAATTGGCTTGAAAAATCATTTACAAGTACAAGTGTTACATTCAAACTTTGGGGTGGTTTCGATTACTAATTGTTGTTGCCACTAACAGCCTTGGCATCAACTACACACTAACAATAATAATTAATCTTGCATGCATTTTTTATATTATTTTTCTTCTGAGGTTTTTATTGTCTTCTTACTATAAATTACACTTAACACTTTAAATTGCTACTTCAAAGGAAATATATTTTAGAATATAAGTAGATTCTGGCATAGCCTATATACAGTAGCCAATCGATTAGGTGAACTAATTAAAAGCAAGCTTGTTCATATAAACGAGATCTTCACTCAATTGAATGTACTCTTTAAAACAAGTTTATTATATTTATTAACTTAAATACATTTTATAACAGAACAACACTATCTGTTATGCAAAGATTATTACCGAGAGATTATTCATACATGAGAATTCAGCAAAGCAAATGATATATTTCACTAATTTCTTCTGTTCATTGAATCGAGCATTTTATTGTTTGAATTTTTGTTGTTCATATAAACAAATTGTTCATTTAATAAGAGAATATTCACTTCAACGAGTGGTTACTGTATATAGCATAGAATTAGCGCAACAAAACTAGGTACTGTAGATGTTTTGCTGTTGAACGGTTACTGAGTGGAAAAGCACTTGCAAGCACTTCCTCAAAAACCACAGTGAAATAATTTAGGCTTACAGAATCACAAAGTGCTACAATACAGCATTTCCATGTAAAAGTTGTTGGAGTGGTTGAACACCTGCATACATGTATCTTATGTAGTGTATTAATAGGCGTTGCTGCAGCTGCAACTAGTAAAAGAACTTTGAGGTAAAATATTTTGTAACATTCACAAAAGCACTTACTAATTCGTCGACATAACCAAATTGTTTCTAACCTTTCCATAAAAACAAACAATGGCTGCTAATCCAGTTGTATTGTACTTTATACTGTTACTAATGTTATAAATAATTATTACATTATAAGACGTGTGCATTCGTAACTCATCAAGGTTTTAGCTACTATAATATAATACTGAAGTCTCTGAAAGTGCACTGAACTGACGCTCTGTATGCCGGCAGCGTTGCCAACCTGGACGTAAACGGAAATAGTACAGGGATGTTTAAAATTATAAAACACTTACCAAAAATTATAGTACTCAGGCCCGGTTTCACCAACGCTAAATATATCAATGAATAGTTAATTTATTCTATGAATATAATTTAATCTCAAGTTAACTTAATTACTGTTTCACCAACACATTTGTAAACATGGTTAGTTATCGGATGAATAAGGCGAGGTTCATTGTGAATGTGCCATTACTGCTTACAAAATTTACGGGCCCTAGATTGATTTTTAGGAAATTAAGTTTGGACATCAACACAATTTTACCTGAGTTTCGTTTGTTTATGTGGTCTTTGTTTTAGGCTATTTAAAGACTGTTAGAATCAAGTAGCCATGTGACAATTGATTTTTAGCGTTAAAATTATGAACGTTCTTTACAAAAATTTTTAATTAAAACTTGGAACTCTTGATTTTTTATTTCATTTTTGTTTTAAAACTTTAAAAACAATTAAGGTATCTGGAAAATTCCAATTTTCGAATTTTCTTTTAGTATATTTGTCTTAGAATCGCATGCTCTTTCTAAATTCAATATAAAAAAGGATTTCCATTTATAATCTATTTATAATAAATATTCCATAAACAAAACACAATCTAAAAATAACAATTACACTAAAATATATCCAATTTAAGATAAACATTAACGTGTTCCAGAATTTGTTTAACATTTAATAAAAGATTTATTTGGATAGTTTTAGGCTTTATTGTATTGTAACAAATTGTAATGTCATACACCTGCGAAAACCTTCTAGTGTATTCGATATACGGGTATGTTCGAGCGATTACTAGAATATTTACATGCAGGTATAAAAACGACATCCCGGATAGAAGAAAGCAGATTAGTATTTTAGCCGGCGTATCGAAGTGTGCTCTGTGTAATTAGTAATCAAATATATTAGTGAATAAATAAATGTTTAATAATTGGTAACTCATAAACAGTTCTTTTATAATATTCTTTCAGTTTTAAAATATCTAGCATTTAAGTTCATTAAATAGTTTATAATTATAGTGGTTTAATTAGTGTATTTAAATAATATCTCTCTTGTGATTGACGATTTAAACAGCATTTTTCTTATCATTTTAAAAAGAACGTTACAGTATATACAATAGTTAAGTTATTCTAACGCTAGAAATTTGTGGTAACTATCTGTGAATTTAATATAAACACGAGGACAAACCTACTGTTTATGTTTATTAGTTTCACTTTGAGATTATGAATCTCTAAATAGCAATTTAACTGGGGATATTGCTCATCTCATATTTTGCAGAGAGCGATTGTGAGTTAAAAGGGGAGAGAAAAAAATGGTTCTTGAAAAAAGATGCTGCTCTGATTCCTTTTTTAGATGTTAATAAACCACATACAACAAGGTAGGATGTTATAATTTTTCTCTAGCAAATTAACAAGTCATAATAAAAATACAAGATTTAGTAATATAATATTTATAAAGTAAACTTTAAACTTATTCCATACTGCTTATTATATTTATAGTTTTAAAAGATGTTTCAAGCAAAAAAATAATTCATAGAAGTCCTGACTTAGGTAAACGGCATCCCTGGATGCTAGTTTCTAAAGCCAGAACGTCTTCGTAACCTGAACTGAAGGACCTCATCGAGTTCCGGTGTTTATATACCATCCTATATGGTCATAAAATGCGCTTACTTAGCGTATATTAAGTTGAAGTTCTTAGATAACCACATTAGTATTCAGCCATTAAGATAAATATTCTGAGTATCTTGCATACATTGTTTAAATTAAGATAAGATTTCTAAGTACGTTCGCATACATGATGTAAATGAGAAGAATAATTATGAGCATAATATTATATGAGAAGCGTTATCTAAACTGCAGAGCATATGGTTGATACTTCATCTTATATGAATGCATGCAGTTCGAATGTTAACTCCTCCCACGCAAGAATTAGATATACCTTGAAAAAGAATATTTCAGTGATTACAATAAAGCGACTGGCTAAATGAAAAGTAGGAGGCGTCACATTTTACAAATATACTGATAATAATCATGCAATAAGAATACATAAGAATATAGTAAATAATAATGGTATTTAGTATATGGAGATTACATAAATACATAATAGGACGTATAGAGTACATAATATGAATACATAATAATAGAACAGAGTAATAATGGAATGATAATATATAATACTAATGTATAATCATAATTAGGTATGAGGTTAGTATATAGTTATTAATAATAGCAATAATAGTTAATTTAAGATGATCTGCCTTGGACCAGGGGGACTTGAAGTTGGGTTAAAAGTTATATTGTCGGTTTCCTTAAGGGAGAGACGTTAGTTGATATATTTTGATAGCAATCAATTTGCGTTTGTAGTATACAAAGAAGATAAGACTTATTGTTATGATAGTCATGATCAGCGTGAGAATTAAAGGGCCATATCTTCACTTTCAAAATTATTATTTTGAGCAATTTGTCTTTTAAGAAGCTGTAAAAGGGTTTATTATAAGTAACATGCACAGTAGCACGCAATAATTAGAAAAAGCATATTTGTAAAGCTGATTTTCCTTAGAATTTAAGTAATTTTTCTTAGTTCAACTAACGATGTGAGATGATGATCGAAAATGGCAATTAAATTATATTTAGGCCTTAGTTAATGCAAGATTTAACCTAAAACAGACAAAGTGCGTTGTAATAGGGAGGTATACAAGTATTTACTACCCTACCTGAACTTTTTATAAAAAAGAAAAATGTTTCAAGTTAACGAGATTTTGATACCATTAAATTTTCTTCTTTTGCAAAATTTTACAGTTTTCGACTAAATGATTTTCATGGAGTATTTTGAAATAGTTTCTTTACTACAGAATGGAAACTATCTTGAATATTGAGGCTGCTTTCTGTAGATGATATCAGTGGAAAAACATACAAGTATGTGCGAATTTGCATCATATACTAGAATTAATGTAGGTAATTAGATTACATTTTCGTATTGTTGATATCTGAAATTATGTAAATAATGTTTGTTAGTATATAAAGTTTAAATTTGTAAATATAGAAAGGTGCGAACAGGTATTCTTAAATAATTAAGTTCATTTTAGTTAAGTAATACTTGTGTAAAAATGAGACAATTAACGGTGGCAATGTGAACATGAATGTCATATACCAATAGATAGGGAATTTCATAAGCTAACAGTGTATCTAATCAGTTTAAGGATTAGTTAAAATTTATAAACGATAATTTGGTTATGGTATAAATCAAACGTGAAAATTTTCAATTTACATCTTTCAAACAGTGCCCACCTGTTAAGAGCAAGAATTAATTTTAAGGTTATGTTTTGAGTTAGAAAACATGTAAACAAACAAGATATCACCATTTATAGGTTATCCTTTTTGAAAAACGTTAAAATGTTTTTATATTATCATTTATATTATAGGTTATCCTTTTTGAAAAACGTTAAAGTGTTTTTATATTATCATTTATATTCTCAAAGTTTTGTGAATACAAGTGTTTTAATAATAATAATAAATTTATTAAAATGGTAATTTAAATAGCAATGGATTTTTTTAATTTGATAATATTTTATCAAATCTTTGTTACAATTGGATGTTGGATGTGGATATGAAAAATTATCGTTAAATTAATTTACTTAGCACAATTCAAACAACCAACTGGATTTACAATTAGATCTATTAAAGCCATTTATTTGGAAATATTGGAAAGAGGTGATTAACCTTCTTTCTTCATTTTCTTGTTCAATCATATGAAAGCATAGAGTAGAGACTTGCAGAGTTTATAACGATACAGTTGGCAAACTGATGGCGCCAAGCTTGTAAATATTTAAACTTGAGGTATTTAACAATAGTTTTAATTAGTTTTAGTACTTTGGAATTTTGTTGATGTCAGAAATATTACTCCTCAGATAAAGCAAATTAACTGTTTTGTAATACTTAAATAATGACTGATCCAATTGTATAATATTATCGAATCGCATAAGATATACAAATAAATTAGGTAACTGATTATAAATATAAATTAGACCATCGTATCTGTACGAGTATTTTTATACATTTGGGTATCCGAGTAAACTAACGACCTAAGTAGTGTAAGTTGTGTAAATTGTTTTAAGGAGATCTATAGGTATGTTTATTCTTATTTATAAATAACGTTATTTCTAAAATGACCAAAAAACGAGAAAATTAAATTAATTTAAACATCTTGTTCAGATTTTAGAATAAAAATCAAGAATTCACTTCTAACTTTTTTGGAGTAGTATTTGAAGTATTTTACAAAGACGCTGTTTTTTAGCGTTTATATATTCAATTAATAAATCTTATAAACAGAATGTACTTGGCAACAAAAACACTTACATCTTTCGTCTCTGTTGCCTTTAGCGAAAATTTATCTCCCTCACTTTTTAATTTATGCAATTCTCATCTGCTGGGTGGCAGCGATAAGGGAACAACGATAGGGAGTCTCATAAACTAAGCCGTCCATTATTTATTGGAGATGGATAGATTTAAAGAAACCTTGAGACTTTTCAGAGAGTGTTACCAAAAGCAGCATTCGTAAATTAATAATTGATTAATTAATATTAATTAATAAGTGAATGTATTGTAATTACTAACTGTAAATCATCATCAAAAACTAATGAAGCATGATAAGAAGTATAATAAGAAAAAAGTATGATAAATGACGTTTATTAAAGACGTAAACGACGTCAACAGTTACCAACTAGCCTAGTTCGAATAATTTATTTTTTAATAAAATATTTAATATATTTCATAAAAATTTTGTATAATTAAAATTTGTATTTATAAAAAGCAATAATTTACAGTTAAATACCAATATGGTATGTATAATTATTTAGTTTTATTTCTATTTAACATAAATGTACAATGACTATAAAATTAAGGGATATTTTTATGTAAAGTAATTATTCTTTTTTATAAATACCTGTTATATTTATACAAAATGCATTAAAGACAAAAACAAACAAGGATGATAAATGACATTCATTAAAGAAGTAAACCACATCAACAGACAGCATTGCATGGTGGAAGGATCGCTGGATTGACGACTACAAAACCATGGTTCTATTCCCGGTTCGGGTATTTTTTAAATGAAATATCCTAATACTATATATCAAAAAAAATTCATTACAATTTTTATACATTATAAAATTATCCTTTAATTTTATAGTCATTATTTAAATTACGTATGTATGTATAATATTTATGTTAATTAAAAATGAAACTAATTGATTATTATGTGTACCATATTAGTATTTAATTGTACGTTACTCCTTTTTATAAATATTTTATTAAAAAAGAATTATTCCAAACGGAGATACAACACGGATTTTGTAGTCGATATTCCAGCACGGCTACTATTCGGCCATGCTGTCTGTTAATGTCCTCTTTTTCTTTTTCGAAAGTAATTTATCTTTTAAGGAACTTTTTTTATTTATTATGATAACTTCATAAAAATGATGAAAAAAATTTGACACCAAAACATTTCAAGTAAAAACGTTGTAAGATTGTGCCGTTAAAGTTTCAAATTAGTTACGAAGGTAATTTTGTAAAAAAAATTAATAAAAAAGATTTGTCGAATGAACGCTTGATTATAGCTCGCCAAGTAACAACGTCGCATTGCAACAAACGAGCGGGAAACTTAAATGCTTTATATAACTACATGTAGCACCACTGGCCGCTCGTAATTACATCTCGAAAACAAAATAAGTTGTATTAAATAAAAAGATACATAATTCGGAAATTTTTTACTGATACTTTTTAAATGAATCTGAATAAATAGTGTTTCATCCATCGTTTTATATACATATATTTGCAAAGATAACCTCAAAACTTGAGTCAACGTCATTTAGTGCATTAACCTCAACTTAAGGCAACGTTGTCACTTTTTCACAACTCTAGAAGCGTATAATTTATTTATATTCTATAGAGATTTTTTTATTTTTTAGTGTTTACATAGTAATATTATTTTATTTTTACAAATAAAGAAGCAAACTTGAATGGAATTTCCTGTTAGAATAATTGTTTTTTTTCGTCATATTCTCACGTTCTTAAGTTTGGACTAGACAGTCAAAAGTTAATCTCTGACTTTAAAAAGACTAATAAGTAATTAAAAACATAATAAATAATAACTAAACTGCTTTCACATGCATTCTAATAAAACTAGTATCGTTTGAGCCATTATTTGAAGCAAAACTATGTAATTATTTATATTTGTTAAAATAGCAAAGCTATAACTTTTGGCTCAGACTATCCCACTACAACTCCCGTAATGAAAAACATAATAAAATATTGAGATGATATGGTATCATCGGGTTGAAAATTCACTTAGTTAATAATAATTTAACAATACCTCAAGGCTACGACAGGCTTTGAAAGCATTCAAATATTCAAATCATGCAATAAAAGAATGATAGACATGCTAGGATACTAGTTTTATTCATTGTAAAGGCTACATGCTAGGTTAGGTCTAGAATTATTAGTATAAAACAGAATATAGGAGTACGATTTACTTCGTAAACCTCACTTTTTATAAAAAGTATTGAGATTATAAAAAAGATATAAATGAATTATGTTGTTTTATAGTAAAACATGTTATATGTATCGCAGGTTACCTGTTTAGAATAGTTTATTCACTTTATTCTAGAAGGTTTTATCTTCTGTTTAGATTTGAGTTTGGCGTTTGAGAACGCAAGTAGTACTTTTCCTTCTCCCACAAAGCTAAACCAGTCTCGGGTAGATATTTCACTGGATATAGTTAAAAAAGATCACTACCTTGATGTACATACGGGTACAATTAACTTCCTAATTCCTGTAGTTGATTTAAATTAATGTCATATTAATAAAGATATTCGACCCTGGCGATGTCTATTGATTTTGGAAATTTTAATATTAATTCGATGTTTTTCATCATTGTCACTAAAACATATCTTTAAACAAAACTTTTCAATTAGTCTTAAGAGAAGAATATTTAACAGTTGTGTAATTCCAAACATAACTTACGGTGCACAAACACGCGGTTTTTAAATAACAAACTGGTGGCAGAATACGCGTAGGTGAGATTAAACGGAGAAACGGTCAGGTGTCGGAAATTTAGTTAAAAAGTGTAAATTGTTAAAGTGGAACTGGGTAGGTCATATAGTAAGGGTGCAAGACAATAGATAGAAGGACTAAAAGAATAACACTTTGAAAACCAAGATAGGGTGTATGCAAACAATGCAGACCAGTGAGGCAGAGGAAAGACGAAGTTAGTGCGATTATTTCAGAAATATTAATGCTGCATATACACATAGACACTTTGGTGTCGAGTAGAGTATAGAACAGATGTCAGTGTCTGAATACTAGCGACATACTGTCGAGGGCATTATTGCTTGACCAGACATTTGAGCTAGCGACACCACCGCCAATTCATGAATAGACCTGATCTAGGAGTATTGTCAGGTTGAAACTGTCTTCCTAGAACAACGACTACTGTTGAGGATTACTTAAATAACACAAAGACTAGTTTATTATTTTTTAAATAAAGACTGTTGAAATGGTATTACTTAACTAAAGGCATTTACAAGAAAATGGACCAGTCTGCTAATTCGATAAGAAAAAAAATAAATAGAATTAATCGAAATGTTAGAAGCCAGACGAGCGTCTCGCGCCACATGCGACCTGGCGCTTGTTTGACATCGCAGGATTTGACATTTGACAATTTGGTTGCTACCAAGGTCAAACACAAAATTAATGGCGACAATTTTAAAATTTACTTGCCGATAGATTCCAGAAAATACCTACTTTAAATTCCCTGTAAAATAAATCTGTTTTATGTATATAAATTAATGGTAAGTTGAGAAATGTGTCCTGGCTAAAAGGATTTATGCAAAATATTAAAGAAATCTGAAAAACGTAGTATTATCCTTTGATAATAACCTCAGAGGGGATTGAAATTTGTTTTTTACAAATTAAAAAAAGTGCTTAAGAAAAGTCAACTTTCTTTATTATCAATATGCAAAAAATCAGATTTATCAACCCTTTTGTCATCAAGGGCAAAAATATGTTTAAGAAAACAGGATAGGTATTTATTAGGTTACGTCATTAATTTTAATTTAACAGTAAAATTTATTATTATTTCAGCCAGTATGATGAGTATCTAACTATTTTAAAAAGCTGGAAAATGAAGCCCCAGACGTAGCAAATAGATATTTACAAAAGATCTCTCGAATAAATGGAATTGATACATGCACTATAAGAGAAGATCAAGTTAGTTACGCTGCTGCTAGTTTCCCACCTGTGTCAGGTATTGACATAGTTAGTTATCTTGTTTTAACAAGTTTTTATACCAATCAGCAAATGAAAGCCTATAAGAGCTTAACATCTTATAAATATTTTGAGGCTGTCTTCGTGTTGAAATGTTTCTAGATCAATAAAAAAATAGTCACTGCAAATGTAAGTAGTAATAGATGTAAAAGTGTTTAAAATTTTTAGGTAGAACATTCACAATGAATGAACGAGCCTGCATTAAAAGTATGGTGTATGTGCAATGCTGCTGATGGTGGCGTTAATACTCCACATTGTACATGCATGGCAGGTGCAAGCCAAGGTCCATTACCTTTTATAGGTTACCTCAGTAGAGCAGCTAGTTGACCCCTCTTTGAGACGGAAGGGCGGAAGCAAATACGTCAGGGCACTACCTAGGACTACCCATCGACCTATTTGTTCTCACTTGCACTCAAGTTGTGTGTATGCAGCGTTCGCAGTCACTGTCAAACGTCAGGGCAAATTTATTAATTTATTTATTATTAATTTGTAAATTATTGCATTGTATCATGTTAATTAATTTGCTATATCGATAATAGTTATTTATGTATTAAGGGCATAATGAAGCTTTTATGGCCAGAAGCGTTATTTCTAGCCTGAGCGGCAGCCGAGGGCTAGGAAAAGGCTGTAGGGCCCTAAAAGCAAGTTATGCCCGCTATACATACACTATTTTATGCACCGATTAAGTTTTTAATGTCAAATCTATTATTGTGTAAAAATATAATTTATCCAACACCTCTATATAAATACCATGTTTACTATGGTCATTTTAAATAAGGAAAGTGATTGTTTACTCTTATGTTACATTATAACCCACGTTGCCCCTAGCAACGTGGGTTATTTTTAAAAAACTCATTCCTTCAAAGATAACAACCAATCAGCAGCTTACGTTATTTAATATTATTAAAATCCAGTCATCGTGCTAGAGTATTGAATTTATTACCGTCAAAACTACATACTACAAAACATTACATTGCAATTCGATGTTGAAACTTAAATAAAGCGGTGTTGGATAAAATTTTGTATGACACGCGTGAGTTAAGGATATTATCCACTCAGAAAAATTAACCATCTCGGGCCTGCCGCCCCTCGAGGGTAAATTTTTCGTTCGTGGATAATATCTTACTTAACTCACTTGTACCATAAATAACTATTATCCAACACCTCTATATAAATACGATGTTTACTATGGTCATTTTAAATAAGGAAAGTGATTGTTTACTCTTATGTTACATTATAACCTACGTTGCCCCTAGCAACGTGGGTTATTTTTTAAAAAACTCACTCCTTCAAAGATAACAACCAATCACCAGCTTACTTTACTTAATATTATTAAAATCCAGTCATCGTGCTAGAGTACTACCGTCAAAACTACAGACTAACTATACATTGCAAATTCGATGTTTAAACTTAAATAAAGAGATGTTGGATAAAATTTTGTATGGCACGCGTGAGTTAAGGATATTATCCACTCAGAAAAATTAACCCTCTCGGGCCTGTTTCGTTCGTGGATAATATCTTACTTAACTCACTTGTACCATAAATAACTATAAATGAGTACGTAGGTACATCAAGCAGCTGTGCGTATACTTATGTGATTATACGAAGTTCGTTACTATAGTTACTATTCCAAAATATTTAATTTCAGTTTATTTTCATTGGTTATAAGTTTACAAATTATATTAAGAACCAATCAACTTCTACACAAAAACTTCTGACATTTAATTGACGTTTCGTTATTGCCCGTCTGACCATAAAGAGACCCTTGGGCCATAAAAAGACTTTTATGTTTAAATGAGTCTTGCAATAATAGTCTAATTATAATGCATCTGTGCATAAACATTATTATTATTATTATTTGTTTGAAGTAAAAAAGTCAGTTCTTGACAGTTATAAGTTTATAAATTCAATTACTAGTGTCTTATTTTCCTCCATTTAATTTCTAGTAAGTATTCAGGTTGACAGTTTGTTTCTGATTGGTTTATACTTTATAGTATTATGCTGGGAGATGTTACAGTTGCAGTTTGCAATAATAGTTTAATTAAAACCAAAGAAGCTAAGGAAGCTATTATATATCATAAATTTCATTAAAAAGATCAGTAACAGGCATTAAAAGGAAAGCAGAAGATGAGCAAATAAAACAAACATACAAACAAGCAAATATAGCAAAATTACTCAATAAATTAGCATTATCAATATGTAGTTTAATTCAAAAGGCATCAATATTAGCCGCCTTTCGGACTAGTTATAAGCGACCACGGAGGCTTTTCGTTTCCCGTACAGTTACGGATCTTTAGTAACACACAAAAGGTTTCACTTGTAACTAACTAGATATATTGTGATTGTTCATTTGTGACAAAGCATTCTTAAACCATGCTAAAATTTTTATGATTGTTTAGATTTAATCACAATATGAAAAAGAAAACGACTAATGTTAACTTTAAATATCGCGGCTGCTTCCACTGTCTCGTATGCACGGCACGCTGTTGACATATATACACCAAAATAGTGCATTCTCGTCAATAATTAAAGATATCTTAGTTTCTTTAAGTAATGCCTCAAGTAAATTATTTAATAAATATAAAGTTAATATCATCTTGGCATACAAGGCAGTTTTTCACTTCATTGCATACTAAAATGTACTTTTTAAAGCTGTAAAATAACGTGAAAACCTATAAGACAGATGGATGCCATATATCAAATGAATATAAGTGATATGAGGCAACCTATAAAGTTAAGGGACCTTGGGTGCAAGCTCTGCTGTATGCTCTAGAATATATTTATTTAAACTTCGCTTAAGCTTCTAGTACAGATGTAAGATCTTTATGGAATGTACCAACAAGTAAAGTTGAAAGTCATTCAATTCGAGACATTAACTTTGGCAGAAGTATTGCTAGTGCTACAGTCAATGTGGGAGACATTGTGCCTCTCAACGAAAGCCAAATAATAAATCTACTTTTGAACATACGCAATGCTGGAAGTAATGCCGTTCTGGAACGTGTTACGGAACCTTTTGCAAGTGAGATTGCAGAATCACTTCTAAGATATATTCCTGTAAATCCTTACAAGGAATTATACAATAATGAATATGAACATTTAAATATAATTTTAAGTTGAAGTGTAGTTTTAAATAAACAAGTACAATTTCTAGTTTCATTTTTTTATTGTAAAAGATATATTTACAGTTTTTACTTAACATTAATATACCGGGTACCACACGGGAGTATTTTAGGACCCCTTTTTGTTTAGTCTATATATTAACGATGTTAGTAATGTCATTATAAATGTAAATTTTATTTGCTAACAACATGGTTGTGTACATTAGTGGGAGGGATAATATTGGTATTCAAAGGGTAATAAAACTAAATTGTTAATTATTGGCAAAGGGACTGGCTATCTAAAGGTATTTAATAATTTTGGAATGAATGTTAATAGTAAGATCGTAGAAACACTAGTCACAAATATTTGAATATTATTATTGATAAAAAATTAAAATTTGATGAACACATTAATTACATTTGTAAAAAGATTTAAAAGAAATGGGGTTTTGGGAAGATGTAGTGATTATTTGTCAACTTGATCAAAAAGATTGGTTTTTAATACTAATACATTTTTGTTTTGCTGGGGAATAAAGGAGACTTGAATTACAACTTCTACAAAATAAAGCAATGAGAGTAATACTTAATTGCAAGAGATATACTAGAGTGGAATACATGAATACATTAGGAGGGTAGGTTAACATTGAAACTTTTATTAAAATTCAGATTGTTTTTGTACATAAAATGGAATTAGGGTTATTACAATATTTAACTGACTATTTCATTCATAACGTTATGAACCAATAAGAATATGCACTTTTCCTTAGATACCACGTATTCGCAACGGTTATATTGCGGTAACTATGACGAATCGAATATACGAATCTTTGTATAAATCGCTGTAATACAAACCTTTGCATATTCACCCGCATGAGACTCAATTGTTAAATTCCAAGATATCCATGAAAACTCCATAACAGTCAAATAATTTATTAGCATACAACGCAATTTTTTTCTAATTGTGCATTTTAGACTGGTTTTTGTTTTTGTTGCAACATGAATCGTTTTGGAACAAACTCTACAGAAAATATCGATGAACTAATTCAAAATAGTAAACCAGCAATTGTACGTTCAATATAAATAATAAATAAATATTAAAGTTGTTAGTATATTTTTTATTCATGAAATAGTCTACTTGTATACAACTCGACGATCAAAAATACTTGAAACTCGACATATTGCCTAAAAAACGCAGGCAATATGTCTCGTATATTCGAGTATTTTCGATCGCCTTGTATAATATGTCATGACAATTTCATATTAGTAAATGATATTCACAATCACAATACTATGTTTAACAATAATTTTTATTTAAGTCGAAGAAATCCATCAAAAGCGCAAAATTCAACTTTTTATAATGGAATTATTCTTTATAATCAATTGCCTGAACGCATCAAAGGATTAATTAAAAATGTTTAAAAGTGAAAGAATTCTTTATATCTGTCATCTAGTCATATATACAACACATATGTATAACTTCCAAAAAGTTATACCTATACAAACAAAATTATCTATAATAATATTTATAACCACTGCGGCCGCTAATCGACATTTTATAGTAGACATGTCTGATACGACTACTAGTCACGCAGACGTGAGCAGTAAGTAGAGAAGTCTAGCAGCTTTAACCTACAAAGTTGCTTTAGTCAGCTCTCGACATCGCTCTAACTAAATCAAGCATTTCTTTGAACATATAAACACAATCTAGAGTAGTGGAGACGTTAGTCTCAACACTTGAGTGTCAGTGTGTTTATGTAGCTTAATAGTAAAAAAGTTTTTGTTTGTCTTTATTCGTTTTTTAAAAGTGGATGTGATTCTGTTATTGATTCCTGCATTTAAATCCCTTTCTATTAAAGTTGCAGCACGGAGTGGTTAGATGAAATGATTAAAATGATTTATACCTTGTAATAAATTATAACTTACGAGTAAATTTGATATAACTTAATTATAAATAATACGGCAGAGTAATTATAAATTGATCTATATTGCAGTTTTGATATAATGAGTCGGTAAATGTCTCAAGACGTCAGCACTATTTAAATGAAAACAAGAAATGGGTTGACCAGGAATTAAAAATTTATTTATTATTTACCTTTTTGTTTTGTTATTATAAGTTTTGTACTGATATAATAATAAACATGTGGACTACAATCCTACAATTTAAATTGTAAAGAAGCTAAACGTAGGAAGACGACAAAAAAGCAATTGGTTTTTCAATAGGTTGTTACTCACAAAATGGGGACTGCATATTGGGAAATGGTAACAACCTTTAACCGCAGTTAAATCTGTCGGCTGCCACCTAACTAGTGTGAGGTCGTGGGTCTCACAAGAGGTCTTCTGTAATGGGCGCCAAGAGTCGAAAATAACTTGTGACATAAAGTTCACATTAAAAAAATTTACAATGCCCCGACTAGCAGAGAGGCGGCCTTGGGTCCATGGGTTCAACGTAGGACTTTTATTAGTTATAATCTTTAATAAAAACACATAACAACCAAATAAGGTATGATAACATATATTCATTATTCAAGCAACATTTAAACATCAAACAGTAACGATAAATTTCCAATAGCACCCTAATTCTTTATTTAATGCTAATATACCTCTCTTAATATAATAATATAACAATCTTACATATATTAAATATCGATTTAGGTTCCAGCTGGAATTAAAAATCACAATATATATAATACCAAAAGAAAGCACATATACCTTCGAGCATTTAAATACAAAAAAATCATACATAAATTTAATAACCTACAAACTCATTAACTTATCAATACTAAGATAATAATATTTTCAACAATTTTTCCAAATAAATAAATAAATAGGGTAGACATTACATAAATATAATTACCCTTAAAAGGTTTTATTTCTGTATATCTATTAACACAAAAAATATGTTATCATGAAGACTTACTTGTTTCATATAAAAAATTAATGCGAAGTAATCTAGAAAAATTCTTGGTTTGCTGGATGGTTGAATTCATGTTCCCATAGCTACTTTTTATGTAGTCCAAATAATTATTTATTCCAGAATTTCAGTTTGTTTCTTGTTTATACTAAAGACTTCAAATTGATGTCAAACGTAGGAAAGAAGTTGGTGCCAGACTTAAAAAAATGAAGAAGCTCGAACACTCAGTCTTACTTAACCAGAAAAGAAAAAAAAAACTCTAAAAGGAAAAGATAATATAAGACACAGGTGAATGACCTAAGGTAGAAATTTAAATAGAATCTTAACAAAACTCACCCTTTATAAATAAAGGAGCCTCTAATCACAAAACGTCTATAAACAGACCTCAACTACTGAGTAAAATGAGAGAACACCAAACCTAAAAAGATATAGGTTAGGAAACAAGTAAACACTATTTAAACCGAAACTAACCTCACTTTTCGTAAGCACTACACAACAGTATTGCGTTTGAAGAGTTGACAACAAGTAACGAGAAATAAATTTAGACTGACCAAAATCCAACTCAATTAGGAGGGGGAATTTTCAACAAACAAATCAAAACTATAATTATGTCAATATTAACGAATCAGAGAAATAGGTTAACCCAGATAAATACAAAATTTATCAAAATTGCAAAAAGCCAAAAGAATTTGTAGGAAGATAAAATTGTTTAAGAAATCTATAGAAACGCAAAATAATAAAAGAATAAATTTAACAAAATAGAAAACCTACTTGTAAAAACAAGAAAATTGAAATTCCTAATAATTAGCAACCAATTAAATGTAATTGAAAAAGATGTCACACTATACAGGGTGTATAACAATCTAAACACTATCCACAATTCTTAATGTAGATATCAATTTAGTGTAATCAACCACCACGTGATTAATCATACACTACCCTAAAACTAATCAAAACTAATCAACGCTATTAAACATAATAGGCAAAGAAGCCATCCAGCTTCTGTACACATCATGAAGATAACCAATATCTTCAAACATTATTTATAAAACCACCAGGCTTTAGAAATACTCATAACCATTCAGGCTCTTTGAATATTCAAATCTGCTAAAAAGCTATATCATTCAAAGAGAGCCCTTAAAACACTAATAATAATCATACACCCTATAACAATTCAGTAACTAGATATTAAGTGGAAGCTAAACAAATCCGAAGTAAGGAATTCAATAATGCTAAATAACATAAAACTGTAATATAAGATAAACGGAGAGCAGGAAATCGGTCCAAGCTAAAAAGAAACTGTAAACGGTGAAACCTAGATAAATGTAAACAAATGCAACAGTAAAAACCCTGAAAATGAATACAACCCACAACAACATGATTTACTAAAAGAAACAACTTTTAGTAAGTCAGTCAAGATTGTCAGAAGAGTGTTAATTTGTGTACAGCAATTGAAGAGTACATCCCATATTGACCACGGTCGCAGCTGATAACATATCACGCGTCGCCCGTTATAGCACAGAATTGGCTCAAAACACAATCAATAGCAATGTACCTTCAAAGGCTCTAGGCAGATCAAACCTGATTACCAACAGATCTTAACCAGTTGACCCATCCCACTAATAAATAAACCCCAGTGAAAACCAAACCCAACCCCAACAAAATCAAAACCTCCCAAAACCCTGAGGGGACAAATACAACACAAAAGACAAAGACAGGTCTTTTTGGCACCTTGCGGGGGCTCCCCCAAAAATCACAAGGCAGAGGGAAGACGTTAACCCTCTACATCACGGATCAGGTGAACTAAAGAAGCTCGAGAGGTTAGTGGAAAGTAGCGCAACTTCTCTTGCTTCGAAAGAAGAGCACAGGGCAATTCTTTCTTAGCAAGGAACCAACTTTTTAACGTGGGGCATCCAACCACGCGACAACCCGAGAGTCGCCGATTACAAAAAAATAAAAAAATAACAAAATATATAGAAGTTGGACTACCTCACCAGGTAACTTCGGCTAGATGTTACTCCAAAGTGTGTAAAGGAAAGCAACGAAAGGAAAGTAAAGAGTAGTAGATAGAAGATAGAAAAGTGGAAACAATCAAGGCGAAGAGAGGACATTCACACACACACTGAAACAAACAATGCACCAAAGAGTACAATCACAGGTGGAAGAGTATAGGACAGAGAAGGAACACAAGACCTAAATGGAAAGGTCGGGTAGTATGTCCGAAAAGGAAAGGTGGACATACCCCCAAAGGTGCCAACCGAGACACCCCCAACCAACCTCCCTATCGCGACCCACCAAACGCCCTACCAACCACCCAATTAAAACTTTGTAACAAATGTAAATGTTACAAACTCCAGTATTTGCCGACTAAATCTGAAAAGAACAACACATTTGCGACTACTACTAATGTGGTCGACTTTTCCCAATATTGATTCCTCGATGGCTGTAAATATAAACTCTAAAGGCCACACATAAAAATAATAAGTTTTCAAGTAAGAGAACACAGTGCTTTATTATCAAACAAATTATCAGGTAGAGCAATTAAAATAAATCAATCAAGTATGGTTATATTGTAATCAAGGACAAATAGCCTTGGCAAAAATTAAATGTCTGTTATTAATTTCTATATACATTACAAATTTGAACGGAGTGAGGACTAACGCGAGTGGGACTATTTACTCTAAATCTGACTTAACTTCAAGTCTCAAAAATGTAACTGGGACGGTAAATTAACACGAATACCTATGATATATTGCTGTAGATCATCAGTCGAGTGGTACTTTTCCATTTATTAACATCAATCTAATATATTTACTGTCCACTACAATTTAGACTATCTTATTACACTTCTTTCTTTCTCTTCTTTAAATTATTTTATAAGTTTTATAAGTTATTATTTGTTTATATTTTATTTTAATTTCGTTTATCTTATTTAATTAATTTAATTCTTCTTCTTTCTATCCCAATTTAATTATTTTATAAGTGCATTATTAGCCTATATTTTAATTTTATTTCATTTATCTTCTTCGATTAGATAATTAAAATTCTTTCTTCTTCTTCTTTCTTTCTTTTTTTTATTATTTTATAGGTTTTAGTTTATTTTATTTATTATTTCTCTTTTTACAAAAGAATTAACAACTTCCTTTTCTTATCTGTTTATTTTTTTATCAAATCAATAATAACAATTGAATCTCTCTATTTTATTTTTTATAATGTAACTAGATCAAAAACAAATAACAGTACTAACGTTCACATTCTAACCTAAAGTTGATATTGACAATCTAAAAGATGACACTGATATTGACATGACTAAAAGATGATTTTGATATTGACAGTCTAACCTAAAAATAATAATTACGTAATATTTGACATTTTCTTATTCTACAATCATAGATTAATGTTGAAAACGAACAGAAGTAAGTACGCATCTACCAATTCCACAACAATATATCGCGCAATTATTAACCTCCGGTTTTTAATTGTTTAACCATGACTGAGCAAAGGTTATACGTTTATACATTCGCAAATATTACTAACAAAGTAAACTGATAATATAGGTATGTGCAATAGATACATACATCTAAGTGCTACTGGGGAAAAACCATTTAACACATAAAATTACATAAAATTATAATATACAAATATACAGTAATGCATTATATACAATAAGTGTTGCCAAACGTTATAACTGTTGTAAGTAGTTGCTACAATATAACTGACTCTACAGGTGTGTGTTCTTCGAACTGAAGAGGAACGTCACCAACCAGGTCGAACGTAGCGTGACCCAACAAGATAACAGCAACCAAGTCAGCGTAATGGTCTTTTAACAACCCAAATATACAACGAAGTGTGTCGAATGGTGATTTGTATCTCAGCTGGTTGTAAATCTTAAAAACTACCCTATGATAATTTCACTACTCAAGATCTCGTTTTAACTACCACTTAAAACTAACATGCATGAATAAATAAATTGTATAAACGTTTTATAAATATATAGACACATAGATAAAATGACACAATTTATTACAAAAAAGGTACATACAATTTCAAACAAACATCCTACCATTCGATGACCTATGGATGATACGGTACAGTTTTAAAAGCCTTGCTTAGGGTTTTTCGTTTCACCCTTCGGTATATCTTGTTTAATCTCGTACACAACCCTGTACTTGTGTATGCAGGTATGAACCCAAAAGGGAAGACCTTCAAATTAAACCCAATCCAAAGTCAAAGGGGCAGGAATAGAAAAAAGACAACGAGCAACAAAACCCAAAAATAAAAGACCTAAAAATAAATCACCCTGTATATGGTATTAATTTTAAATATTTAAACAGAATTTCACCTTTCAATAAACTGAAAGGCCTTTTATTACGATTCCTTCAGAGTAACTGATAGGGAAATATTACCTAACATGGAAAAATATTTTAATGACATTTTAGCACATTAAATAATAATTATGAAAAATAAAAAAGGTTTACCTAAATGGTTTACACTAGAATTTAATCCGTCTAATTTGACGATTGATCACATATAAACAATCAGATGATCATTTTGTTGAATGCAAGATTTTCTCCGCTAAGCGAAATTATATCAAAACAAATTTTCTAATTCATCTTGCACATTCAACTTCTAATGCAAAAGCCACCATTTTGTTATATCTCAACTCCACTATTGAGAATGCGCTTGACCGCGCAGGTACGACTTTACGATAAACAGAGGGAAAGGGAAAGCCAGTGACAACCAAACTAACGGAGAAGCGTGGTTTTAAACAGTGACCGTCAAACAATCAATGGGTTGTGAATTTCAACGTTATAAACGGAAAATCAATTTAACGGCAGTAGGGAAAAATGAGAGTTCTGGACCCACCCCCCACTCCTGACCTTGACCTTGAACCTATCTCTCTATAACACATGGTGACCTTGAATCTATCTCTGTCACCTAGACGTGGCAACACCGCATTCTCAAGGTCACCAGTATGGCACCACCGCATTCTCAAGGTCACCAATATGGCACCACCGCATTCTCAAGGTCAACAATATGGCAACACCGCATTCTCAAGGCCATCAATATGGCAACACCGCATTCTCAAGGCCCTCAGTATGGCAACAATGCATTCAAGACCACTCTTCAAGGTCATCAAACACCATTCAAGGTCAAGCTTTAGATATATATATAGCAGGTTGCATGTATGGGAAGAGTAAAGCGTTTGCAGTTGCAGTGTACAGTGCAGTGTTACAATGGAAAGCCTCGCTAAATCAATTGAGAATGCGAAAGCGCAAGCTCTAGAAAAGCAGTTGATGGTTCCAAACGAGCTTCCTAAGGATGCTAAATGGGCACCGCTAGTGAATCAATCAGTGTTTTATTTAAACAAATCAAAAAGTAAAGTTGTATTTGTTGGATTATGTGCTCATTTGGGATTCACTCCTGTAATAAAAGTAGCTGGAGTAAAGAATCAGTGCATGCTGTTTGATGAAACGGAGTGGAACGCGTTAATAACCAATGAAGGAGTCATTAATAAATACTTTAAAGCAGGAGAAGAGGTCGGGGTTCCTTTGAAAATGGGTACAAAAACTATCTCGTTTGAGCGTGTTAACAGAAATTACGATAAAACAAAAATCATAAAGATAACTGATGCAGGAGATGATGAATTGTATTTAGCGTGGGAGTCCTTATATGAGCTGTGGCAGTTAATACCGTTACTAACATATCGATTAAACCTTCTGAAGGGTTTGGAATTTTTCAATTTCTACCATAGCATAATAGATGGTGTTGTAGACATGCCGGGTGACTGCATAGTGAACATCACAAACATATTGGAACCATTAATGAAGATGCAAATCCCGAACGTGTTCGGAATGCTAGAAGTTGTGCATTATCTACCAGAAAAGGTAATAGTGGATGTGGAAGTCAAAAGGTGTATTGCGTAATGGAAGAATGAAGAGGGGAAAGGGTGGGGGGCGGGTGAATATAAGAACACATGGTCTAGGTGTAACGTAGTGAAATACAATGGAGACGCGTAACAGTGAAGACGTATCAAGCAAAGCTATTGATAAACTGAATGCTGTGGTGAAACTACGGTGTGAATTAGAAGCGCTAGAGGAGGATGCGGCACACGAAGCTGTTCATGGTACGGGGATATTCAGTCCAGAATATTGTCAAGAGTTAGCGAACGATATAGAAAAGGCGTGCAGTTGTGTCAAGACTTCATTAGAGGCGTGATTTGTGATGAGTGTTTGGTAAAAAAGCTCATTGCGCAACATCTAAGGGACCTTGCATATGACTTAATAGAGGACGGATTAAATGGGTGGTTTAGTGACATTTGATGAAAGTAAAAACAAAATACATTACATGTTAACATGGGAGTATGCACATCGTCAAGCACGCAGAAGTCAATGGGAGATAATAGCAAGGGATAGGGTACGATTTCAGAGACGAATAAGCTACGTGGAAAATGTAATCGCTCCAGTTTTGAAAGAAGAGTATAGAGAGGGTATCTATAATACACGTTTTAAAAGTGGTGGGGGTATAGTTTAAATAGTCACATCAGTCGCTTACAATCAGTTACAAAAATGGGTTCAATCAAAGTGGGTTGGCAACATCACTGGGTTCTTGAAACAACAGATAAGGGTGAAATTAAATTTTCGCGTTATAAAACGCACAATACCGGGTTGTTAATCGAAAGAGCTAAACTATTAAACACTGTGGTTGTACGTAGTGAAAACGATTATCGACACACTTCGTGTGCAGGTGTAGAAGTCCATTATTTGTTAAAAAATGTACAGAACAGGGGTTGCTCATACATCGTCATACTATTAACTTGTTGCCTGATAAATGTGATTTCATTCTTATCAAATGTAAATGTGTTACACCGTATAGTGAATGGATTGCTGCAACTGAACGTGCACGTGACAACCTTGCTGCTGTCGGTTTTCCTTCGGGTTTGGTGCGTTATCTGGATTGGGAATTAAAGGGTAGTAATTGTTATATATTCAATTGTGAATAGTTATATAAGTTTGTAATAGACAATGAATAGTTGTAATCATATGATGTTATCTGGATTGGGTATTAAAGTTTAGTAATTGTTATATTTAATCGTGAATAGTTATATAAGTTTGTAATAGACAATGAATAAATAGTTGTAATCTTATTATGTTGTTTTAATAAAACCATTATGGATATTTAAAAACTTTATTCTGAAAAATCCATTACATGAGTTTTATATAAGTAGTATACATTACTTAATGCACAATAGCACAGTGAATGATGATGATAAAAGCATGATGGAAGCATAGCCTGTAGAGCTGGTTCCTCTGGTAACTCCACCAACGGTTGTGATACGAAACGTCGAATGTAGTTGCTCTTTTCAGATCCCTTCACGTAAACGGTATCCGCCTGCTGAGTTAAGCGTTGCAGAATTACAGGGAGCATAAAGGGAGGAGTGAATCCTTCATTCCAATCCAGACAATGATGATTATGCATTAACCAAGTAGCTTGTTGACGAAACGTGGGTGGTAAGTTGCGAAAGGCGAATGGAGGTTTGAAAACGTAGTGAGACACACGATGTCCATCAAACACGGCTAATTCCTTAGGTGCAAAGTCTTTTTCTGAAGTCTTGAAACCTTGCACATCGATAACTAGCATGATCGAAGCGTGCGACTATAATAATAAAGGTAACAGGTCCTTGGACGTATATAACGATTTCCTTTACAGTTGACGTACTTGCTTTGTCAATGCATTATACGTAAATACACGATCGTGCAAAATGAGACAGTAAGCAGTAGTGTTCGCTGGAATGCTTTTGTGAGTTTCGAAAGTAACTCGAAGAACGACAGCTTTCCCTAGCAAGGAATCTTTCTGTCGCGAACAGTCGATGACGATTAGAGGTGTAAGTGCCTTAAATCTATCAGGAGCCAGTAGAGGTTCGTTGGGTTTATCATAGTAGGATCGTTGAAAGTTAGCATACATTTCGTATAAAGTAGCATATCGATTTTCACCATAATTAATATTTTATTGATCGTAAGGATATCTTTCCGTATTTAAAAATACCGCCACGTTTTGAATATCACAGGCGTCGAATGTGCTCATATCTTTCTGCAACTGACCATCACGATCGGTTTGAAACCCTATGATAACGTAACGGGGAGTTTCCAGAGTGGTCGATGTTTTAATAGACCAACTGTGCTTATCCGTTTGCGGTACAGCGGGATAAATATGTGTTTCCCAGCTTCTAAATGCCACTTGAGTGTCAATATTTTTCCCAATATATTTTGTTAATGATAATTCTTCCGCCAATCCCGGTTGAATATGTGGAACTTTCCAATGTATTTTTTGCAAGTTAACCTTAAGCTTTTCATTAGCATCGGTGGATATTAGGGCATCGACATCGGAATTGCTTCTAATTAATACCAATTCTTGACGAATATTCATACTAATCTTTCCATAGTCTTCAAAAATCCCCAACAGTGTTGATAAAGGTATGCAGGCGCAAAAATTACCTTTACTATCTAGCAAGGTGCTGGTACCATCCGGAAACCAACCAGCGTTTTGTAACTTAACGCTTTCATTCGAATTGTGGGAAAGGTAAGCTTTCATGGTGGTTGTTAGACCAACTTTTGTTACCGAATCCACCACAACTCCATTCATTTCGTACCGAATCTCACTAAAAAGATATGCAATACCATTGTTTATAAATTTACCACTCGCTGATGGTTTACCATCTTCTTTCAGTACAGTACCTTCTACATATAGATAACTACGCGAAGGCAAAGTGGACATATCCTCTTGAATAGGTATTCGAATTTCATCATTATTCTCAAAACGAGTGGTATAAGGTTGGTGAGTGTGAAATTCAGCTCCAACAATCGAGTTATCGACGAGCACTTTTTCGTTTACATTTAGCACATTCATTTTGGGATAACAAAGCCTAAGGTTTGCAAGAATAAGCGGTTACCCCTTGTCAATTGAGTAGCGACCGATGCCTGACTAACCATTTTCCGCTTCCAACACGATCTTTTATAGCCAGAGCGATCAGTGCAACATCGAGGAGTGTTATATTTGAACACCATCATCCACGCTCTTCAAATGAAGTCCTATCGTCACGGTTTCCCCTTGGAAATTAACCAAATCCCCGTCTTGATCCAACATTTTAAGGGTAATGTTTGAAATAGTATTGACATTAATTGGTAAATAGGGTGCAGTCTCAGGTGCTTCTATTATTTTGAATCCAGGAGGAACACTGGGGAAGAACTGATGTATCACATGGGCAGGTGTACCATTAATATAATTTCCTATTATTATATTACATTCTATCATTAGCGAGTTAACCTTGATAATTTTAACTGGAAAATCAGATATGTGACGTTCCTTAGCTTTTAAGATTCTATTCTTAAACCCTAACAATGTTCCGATAGAGTGTTCAACTGTAAAGTCAATGTCGTGATCAGCTTTTATAATCGATCTTAGGGTATTATGATTCGGATCGATGTTAACAGACTCCCCGTTTACTTGAGAATTAATGTATTGAGCTATATCAGTAAGCTCATATGATCCAGTAGGTATCTTTATTATTCTTTCTCCCATTTTAAACACGTTGTTTTTATCCGTTACGTTCGGAATAGTATTGAACGTTTCGAAATTTGTCAAACGCATAACCCATTGTTTTGTAGGATCCAAATATATGGGAGGGTTAAAAGGAGAAGTTAAAACAGACGTTGTAGCGGAGAAGATGAATGTTTGAGACATCTCAACATTCCCAGTAAGACTGAGGAAATATTAAGGAGTGTTTTCATATAAAAAGTTCAGCGCTAAATGTCCACAATTGTACGAATTTAGCTTCTGAAAAGCATCATAGTTGTAACTAATAACGTTTAAGCTACCATCACTTTTAAAGTAATGAACGAGTTCTAGTGGGGGTTTTAACTGTCCAATACTATCAAAGTATAATATATGTCGACCACGTTTAACATACGATGTCCAATGCGTACCTTCCCCATCTGTATCATCCAAATTCACAATTCCACATTCGTTTTTACGGATACGTTTCGGTAACCCGTTTCGCATAAAAATACCTCTGAAGTATGGAATTTTTAACTCGTTTACGTACTTTGACAGATCGATATTGGTCAGTGGTCGGTGTGGTAGCTTTAAGGGTAGTTTTTTGTAGGTCGTAAATACAATCCTAATCCTTTTTTGTACGGTTTCAAATATAATCCTTTTCCTACAGGCGCTTGCTCCATCGCTATATTGTGTCGTTTCGTTTCTTCGAGCGCTGATTTCGCTGCTTTTGCTTCATACACTGCTTTGGCAACCGCAGCTGCTCCAGTTCCTAACGAGCCTATAGCTCCGAGAGCGGCAAATAAAGGAATCAGCGGTAGGAAACCACCTTGCTTGGGAATAGGTATAATCCGACCTTTGGGAGCAATGATACGTTTACGTTTCAAGGCCGCTAGGGCAAGACGAGCAGATCGTTTTAAAGATAACTTTTTTACTTTACCACCAATACGTTTTCTAGCTAATTTGATGGCGTTGTTGAACGTTAAAGTACCCCTTCTTTTCACCTTAGATCGTCGTCGTCGTCGTCAAACACCCATACCCAATTTTCTTTTTCCAGACATAATGCCGGCCACAGTAAGTGCAGCCGCTCTCTCTCCAAAACGAGCGTCCTTAGAATGAAACCTAGTCCACGCCTTACGTCCTAATATACTATCGGCTTTATGACGTTCACTAAGATCGTTAGTTTTTGAATAGACTATGTCGTGCTCTTTACAAGCTTCATCCAACGGGTTTATTCCTTTGTCTCCACGAGCAAGCCTTTTATGTAAACGGGTGCCAGGTCCGCAGTAGTTATATCCTGGTAAATGTAATTCTAACGGTAACTTATTAATGAGAGTGTTGATCACTCCCTTCCCCTTACGAGTTGATTGACGATTATCCGCTTTTCGCAGAGTACATTCCATAACACATTACTCCTCCTATCACAGGTGAAGAGTGACTGTAAGTGACCCGTCTACATATATTGATATATATCACACACGTGTGCTCTTCCCTCACAACGTGTCCTACATGGAGCAGCTAAAGTTGGTGCATCAGAGACACAGATTACCGGTTGTAAATCGGGATAATTGTGCACCGACGCCACAAGTGTTTAAACATAGCGTATTGTTGGGTGCAGGATGCAAACGCGGTATAATAGTAGGCAGTTCCGGATGTGGTAAAACCAACCTAATGATAAGTTTACTAGAACATCCAAACGGTTTACGCTTCGAAAACGTATATGTTTATAGTAAATCTCTTTATCAACCGAAATACGCATATCTGCGCGACCTGTTTCGATCATTACCCATCGGTTATTTCGAATACGATTCTTCTGAAACTATATTACCGCCTAAGGATGCAAACCAAAACTCGGTTATTATCTTCGACGATGTAGTTTGCGATAGTCAAAGCACCATACGTGATTATTTCTGCTTCGAGAGACATAAACACATCGACTGTTTTTATTTATGTCAGACATATTCTGCGATACCTAAACAACTCGTAAGAGATAATTCAAATCTCATTGTCGTGTTTAAGCAGGATAATACTAACTTAAAACACATATTTAACGATCATGTTAGCGGGGATATGACTTTCGAAGCGTTTAAACACTTGTGTTTACACTGTTGGAAGGAGAAATATGGCTTTTTAGTAATCGACAAAGATTATCCACTTAATGGAGGACGTTATCGAAAAGGTTTCGACTGTTACTTCACCATAAATACCGAAGACACAAACTAAACGTTTGTGTCTTGGATAAGCGTGTAGCAGAAGACTTGGTTAAAGCACGACGTCATGTTAAACAGAAATACAAAAGTCTCAAGTCTGAAATTGCACGGTCAGAAGTGGAACTACAACGCCGCTATCAACCTATCACTCAACCATTGCGTGAGTTTATAACCGGAGTTAAAACGGAATTATTAACTCCGAAAGAAGAACCCTTAAAAACGGAAGTGTCTTCTCCCATACCTACCTCGACCCCAAAAAAATTTTATAAACGACTTCCACCCGCAAGACGAATACCTCACGAACCATCACCTATCACCCAAAGAATGCGCACTACTAGCGTTCCCTCACCTGATATCTCAGTTTTTGAAACAGAAGTCCTGGAAGAATCTGGGGTTCCAACATTGGATCAATTGAAAGAACAACTTGCTGCTGTTGGATTCAGTCCGGAATTCCAAACTTACATCGATGAGACCTTTTCTGGTAGAGCTAAAATGTATATGGAAAACATGTTCAAGGATACTAAGAACGAGTTCGATCATCATTATGGAGTACGATTCCATCCGGAATCTCACCAGTACCTAATCGGAGACGCCGTACTCACTTTTGACGAGAACGACTTTATTATTAAAAAACCCTCAGGCACAATTTTTAAATATACAGGCACTCCTGGTTTTTACGAATTAGTATTTAAAAAAGCACCTATTGGATACACCCAATCAGACTTGCAGAAGTATAAGGACCTTCTTACACGTACCAATGCTACCAGAAGAGGTTACATTGAGGGTGCACAGCTACACGGAACCGGAAAGAAATATTCAAATATAATTAGACCCCTTCTAACTACTACTGGAGCAAGATTTCGAAGCGAGTCTACACCTACTACACCGGTCACGCGATCGAAAACTCGCACATTACCAAAACGTGGCGGTGGTGATATGCGCGTTCTCAACTATAATAATAAACAGGTGGAATTTATACCTTGGAAAGATCCTAATAAACTAGTGGACAGATTGAGACTCCTTTTAAGTTCAAAGTCGGCTGGCCACACCGGTCACACTAATGAAATCATATATATTATCGATGAATTGAGAGCTGCTAAAATTATCGAATAAATCATCACACGCGTATCGATCCGTTTCATAATATTGCTAACGTTAGTGCAATCATGACGCTCAATAAATTCGGTAAACATCTTCACAAAACCCCTCGACACTCGTTCGAAAGTGTACCTATTAGACGATATACCAAATGTAAGGTACACAACAATGATGCTATATCCGTCTACAGCCGTCCCATTTTACTTCGAAGCTGTTATTAGTCAGCCATATCATCATATATCGTCAGTACCTCACGACGATGACTCTGGATAAGTTCGGTAAACATCTTCATAAAACTCCTGTCCGAGTTAAACTCGACGCTCGTGCAAAAGTATTCTTTTTAGAAGACGTGTCTAATTTACACTACGAGACAATGTTGTATATGATGGGAGTATACAACCATGAAAACGGTTATGCACTTTTGAACTCCACCAACTTCGAGTATGTCGTTCCTCTAACAAAAGGTATCATTAAACAAATCAAATACTATCCCACAGATGCGCAAATCTTTTTAAACGATACGTTATACGATGCCGAATCACTCATCGGAGTGTCATTGAAGAAAGGGGATAAGTTTAAGGTGAAGAAGCCTGGATCAAAGGACATATTTATTTTTGAAGCTGTTATTAGTGTTCCAGCATTTTCTAAATGAGTATAAAACGTCAAATAATTGAAGAATTGCATAAACCTGCTCGTAAACGATTTCAAAGAAGACGCGTAATCGTAAAAGACCTGAACGATTTGTACATGGCCGATCTTGTGGAAATGATTCCTTATGCTAAAATAAATAAAGGTTCTCGATATATTTTAGTATTGTTGAATATGTTTAGCAAGCGTGTTTGGGCGTGTCCACTTAAACGAAAAACCGGTGAAGACGTCACGAAAGCAATGAAAAAATTATTAACATCAACAGGAGGTACTCCCGACAATTTACAAACGGATATGGGGAAGGAATTTTACAACCAGCATTTTCGTAAGCTAATGCAAACGTTCAACATCAACCATTACAGCACCTTTTCTAGTATGAAAGCAAGTCCGGTAGAACGTGTAAACCGAACTCTTAAAAACAAGATGTGGAAGGAATTTTCCATGCAAGGGTCATATAAGTGGTTGCAGTTATTACCAAAGGTTGTTAACCAATACAACGATACCGTACACCGCACCACCGGCTACAAACCCATCGAAGTGAACCACAGCAACGCCAAGATTATACTCCCACATGGAGTACCGAAATCTTTCAAATTAAAAAGGTTAATCGAACCAATCCCATAACGTATATCTTGGAAGACACGAACGGGGAAGAGATACGTGGAGACTTCTACACGGAGGAATTACAGATGGTTAAACATCCTGAAGTATTTTTAGTAGAGAAGGTGTTAAAAAAAAAGGAGATCAAGTTTTAGTGAAGTGGTTGGGCTTTGATAATACCCACAACTCGTATATAGCAGCACGTGATATAGTGCATTAAGTATATAGTGCATGCAGTGTGTTGCAATGTTAATATATAACTATCATTTTATGTAAGCAGTAAACAATAATAAATCACTTTTTGATATCAATAGTGTGTTTTATTTCTTCTACCTTTACAGAAACACAGAGTATGATGTATATAATTTATTCACATTAATCAATATCATAATAAATACATGAAATATATACGGTTATAAACTACAAAGCATAAATACTATTTACAATAATTCATAACAAAGAAAAGGCTGTTGTCAACGTAGCCGGGGGCCTCTGCGATAGTACTAATCAGTACCGTCGGTTCTACCAACAAACGAGTTCCAAAATTACATTTCGGCTGGCAGTAATTCTAACAGACGATCCAAATTCTGATAACTATCACGCCCCGGATGAATATCGCGGTGTCCCCATGCTAAAGTGTTGTGCGACCCGGGAATAATGTAACGTTTGTTATCGGCTGGTGATAACGCTACTTTATTCCGAAGTTCTGTGTACATAGCATGTAAACGTGATTTGAATATAAACATTTTTCGGAAGAGCACAACACCATCTTCCACAACCTGACGGTAGTCCTCAACGGTGAGATCGCGCTTAATTACCGCCCTTTTTACCCCTTTCGCCTTTTTAATCGCCATTTCACCGTCGAGGTCAAGCACGTTTACACAATACGTTTTAGCACCTGCACCGTAGAAACTGCAGAGGGGCACTCCACAATATTCATCTTTCATTTTACCAACCACCGAGGCCGTGCGCGGTATACCGTGAATGTTGTCAGGTGGGAATTTTGAGGTGTCAAATTTATCTAAGTGTTGCTTCATATCAGCATAAAAATTTTCAGTACGAATTTCTATAATGAAAGAGTCAGTATCTGTGTACAGCAAGCGCACGTTATCACCATATAAAGGTTTGAGAAAATCATAAAAAAATTCATACATTATCGTTTTAGAAAGATCCAAAATAGTAAAACCCACGTACACCGGTTTATTGTATGTAACCGACACTTTTTGTAACTCTATAGCGACCAAATTTTCCGAGAAGACAGCAACGCTTTTGAATTGAGGCTTTGCTACTAACGTCTCAGCCCCATGCTTTTTACCACGACGTTCCCAATGACTAACCAAACGAACGTCCACCCTTTTATCGACATTTTCCATCGTCTTGCCAAATAAACTGTTAACCATTAATTTAAAGAAGTCCCTGTCCGCTTCGTTAGTTGCCTGATTACGTAACGTGGTATTCAAATCAATATAGGAACGCAACCAGGGTGCCTGATGAAATTTTAACACGCGATGAATTTTGGTTAATTCTAAACCATGCTTAAGACACTGTTGTAAATTTCTATAGTGGATAACGTAACGCGTTTTATCGAACAAGTTTGGAATTAATTTTGGGTGACGCGCGTTTCCCGTAGGCGGCACCAGAGGTTCGGGGCAGAAAGGAAGTCATTATGTAAATCGTGCAACCGCGTTGGGTAGTGTAGATCTACTTCCAGCACGTAACCCATATCGGCGTCTTCCGCCACGGAATTTAGATCGAACTGTTCAATTTCGTACGGACTAAGCCATTCAAAGTCGCGCTGCGGCAGATACTGTCGCATACTGTAACCGTAGAGATTGGTAGCATCGAGATACATAATAAAAGAATGGGGCTTGGACGCGTCATAATTTGGAAGAAACGTATTATTCGCGAAACACTTCCTGCCAACACAGGTACTGACACCTCCCCGAATACCTTTCTTAAAGAAATGGAGCATGTCCAGATCCGTGAGCAGCTCCAGTTCTACAGACGTGCGTTTCAACATAGCATCCCAACTTAAACCCGGTGCAGTAAAATACTGCGCCGGATCTAACTTGTAATTTTCAAGACATACACGTCTAAAGTTTTCAAAGACATCAGTCAAAAGTAAGACATCGGTTTTCAAATAGAGATCCGAATAGTCGCCCAAAGTCGTGCAACCAAACGTATTCCACACCTCCACAGCGCGAGCATACTGCGATCGAGAGACGTGTTCCCCTGTCAAACGATCGAGAAGTCCTCATACGTCGGCAACGTGTCCTGTGCGAGTTTGGAGAAGCTGTCGACGTACGAATAGGGAAACACACCTTTCTGTCGCAGTAAGTCGAAGCTAACCCCATCTCCAAAATACTTTTTGATAGTCAAACACTGGTCGGAAGTTAGATTTTGAGATAACTTATCCAAACTAGAATTTAAAAATCGTAAACTGTCCAGAAAGCGCATTTTAAGACATACCTGTATTCGTTGGGACCCGTCCCTAATTTCATCTACCAAAAGCTGTTTCGAAAACGAAACGTATTTCTCTTTATTGAGCGCAATCACTTCGATTGCTTCTTTTTCTAATGTCAATTGCTTTATGAATAGATGTGAATCATATCCCGTCAAATTATGGAAAAATATCGGTATGAAGTCGGGAATTTGATACATTAAATTGCACCCGGTACTCGCCGCTGAGGTGACAGTGATCTTTCACCTTAACGTTTTCACCAAAGGGTTTGTCACAAATATGACACACAGTTGCATTATCATAGTTGAAAGTTTGTCGGCACGATAAAAGTCGCATGTCTTGAACATGTCTTAAATGATCCTTATACAACCTTCTAACATCTCCTTCTAAGCGCAGCATAAACTCACTTGCTGCATTCGGACCACGGTACAATTCAAATTTAGATAACGCGTCATCGTAGGAACACTTAATGTAATACGCAAACGAATGTGGTTCGTGTTCGTACGATGTCATGGTAAATTTTCCACTAGGATCCGGCTCAACCGTGTCCAAAGGTTTCAACAGACTTTCAAAATCCGCGTAAACGACAAAAGGTACTGTAAGTTGCTTTTGAAAATTATCAAACTTCAATAGATTACCCGTCTGGTCGTGCCCCCATTTATTGCATACGGGTTCGATAGTTGGTAACTTGGTGTAAACATGATTGCAATCAAAACGGGTATGTTGTTTTAATCTACTTTCACTTGGAAAATACTGCAAGCAGCCGTCACAAAAGTGTTTTTCTCCATTGTGAGCCGACAACTGTGACGATACCAAACGCGAAAGGTTTTTTATCCAACAGTAATGGCTATTACCCTCCATATCAGAAATTAATAATAAATTTACATGTACTTCTTTCTTTTGCTTAGAGTAATGCAGAGGCCCTACAACTTCTTGTTTCATTTCTCCGTCTTTAAATACAGCTTCCAAACCATACACGTTAATAGATAAGCGTGGATTACGCGCTTCAAATTTCGAAATAGCATCCAGTTTGACAGGAAAGGTGATACCTTCAAAATCAAACAGTTGTGCAAAATTTGGATACGAAGTCGTCCTGTTGGAATGTCTCCTCGGCGGATACAAAGCGGACGCCAAGGCCCAACCAAAACAGCACTGATCGTTATTTTGCACGTTGATTACAGCCTTTTTATGTTGTATCGACGGCGGAAGTGGAACATAGGAGGAAGCACGGAGCGGGTTGTATTTATTGACGTTGACTTCTATAAATAACAGCTGCTCCAGTACCCAACCTGCAAGGACCCTACAATTAGCAATCGAATCGTAACCCGTAACTATTCATTACCTGAGTTCCGATCATTAAAGTCCGACATCTTCGTATCCAGCACCTCAACGAAATCATCATACAAATCGGTCAGATTCGAAGTCCCGGTCACAATCTCATTTTGCGTATTAAACGATTTAATTTCGTGCAAATTTTGACTTTCCAAAAAGTACATTCCGAATACTTCTAGATTGACTTTCACACTACGAAAGCGCTGAACGTTTCTTTCTAATAGTCTTAACACATTTTCGCGGGTCTCATCAGTAAATTCTCTGAGATTTATGTGATGATTTCTCACCGAGACTCGATAACTGGCTATACGCGACTTGAAAGCCGTCTCCAGGACCACCACTTCCTCCGACTGCACTGACGCGGTATTACGACGATTGTGGGGGTTGCTTCGTAGATGTCCAGCGTAGCCACGTCGTGGAACATCCAGCTCGCACACATCGCAATACACCGTCGCGGAGGTATTTCCTGAAACAATTGCACAGATCACTAACACTAAAGCCGTTAACAATGTGTACACGTACCTTGCGGGGAGGTTTTTTTCGCTTTCTTAGATGCAGGTCCTTCACCGGTATTACCTACAGCATCCGAAGCTCCCCCAGCTGTAATCAACAAAATACTCGTATCACATCATACAACTTCACAGGAATGGTTACTTACCGCTCGTGGATGGGTAGTCCAGCGGTCCACGGCAGCTTTCTCTTCGGTGACGGGCTAAGGCATCCCGTCGGGTGAAGGACGCGCCACAGCTACACACATGCATATTCTTTGTAATCAGTAAACGGGAACGCACTGGCAAACGATAAAGCTTTTACATCAACTTTTACCACTAACGTTCGCGATACTGATTTCCAGTCGGGACGACGAGGACGTGTTATGCAAACCCGACCGGGATAGGAAGAGGACTGGGTTATTGTTAGTGGAAGGTCACAGTTATACCAACCGTTAACGTCGTTGATGACGCAAAGCTGACAAGTTTTCCGCTTCGGTTAAAAGTGCGAGGCGTTCTCTCTCACAGGACCCCAACTCCTCCATCACTTGTCGTAGCTGCTGCGTCTTGATACTCTTGATTTTGATCTCATATCTTTCCACAGCAGCTAAGAGCTCCGCTTTGCGTTGGAGGAGAGCGATGCGTTCACTCTCACACCCTCGCAAACCGGACGCCACTTCTCTTAACCGTCGTGTAATCCTTGTCTGCTGTGCGTCATCAACGACAGCAAGCGGTAAAGACTGCTTCTCGCATGGTACACCATCTATGAAGACCATCGCCGAAGTTGTGAAGTCTCTGATGCTGCCGGACAACTGTATGGACGCTGTGTCATCAGATACCTCCATAAGTGTCGCTGTGTCTATGTCCAAATGGTCATGCACCCCGTCATCACAGGGGGTACCCGGAATGATTAACTCCTCATCGTCATCGTCAGGATCGCTTGCAATTGATGTGGAACAGTCCGACTCCGTTTCATCAACAATTACATTTGCACTTGCAGCAATCTCCATGGGCAGGTTCACTTCATCATCGGTTGCAGATGGTGATGCATCCCCCAAAAGGGACCCCCGAATTGAGATATCATACTCGCTGCCCGGTGGGCTATTCAACAATTGGGAGTCCCACTCACCCGAACATGGTGATGCCGCAGGTGCTTCCTGGACCGTCACGATGGGGATTCCTCTCATGTGCAAACTTCCAGCAGCGTAAAACACATTTGTCGAAGTCAACAGCTCTCGCAGTAAAGGTTGTGAACGCCCGGAAAGCATGTCGTACTTCGGCTTCTCCACATTAACGGCTGCCGCCTTTACTACCACATTTTGTAGTACTATGATCTTCTTTGCGGCAGCAACTGGAGATGGTGTACGCTCGATAGTTGGCACAAGTACCGGGCACGCAGCATCTGGAGAAGGTGTACGCGGCACATGTACCGAGCACGCTGCAACTGGAGATGGTGCACGCTCGATAGTTGGTACAAGTACCGAGCACGCAGCAACTGGAGATGGTGTATGCGGCACATGTACCGGGCACGCTTTCTTCATCGATAATTTTGACCAGAAGGATAATGTCACACAACGACACTTATTCACTTCACCAACACTGGTAACACTACTAGATGATGTATCCATGATGAACGAAGACAGACTGACGCTCCGCTGCGTCGCCCTCCGGTTTTGTCGAACCACCCCCCACTCCCTAACCTTGAACCCCACTTTCACCCCCACTCCTTCACCTTGAACCCCTCCATCACCCCCACCACTTTACCTTGCATTCGCGCAAATACTTACATTTCCTCACGGTCAGTGGTGTATAGACAGAAACCTTGCATTTCCTCACGGTCATTGGTGTATAGGTCGGTGTCTAGACAGAAACCTTACATTTTCTCAAGGGCATTGGTGTATAGGTACCTCAAGGTCTTCCACTTCCCACTCCCTCCGTGGGTGTTGTAACTTCGATATAATAGGGAGTGTTTTCCACACCAGGTAACACATCACCATGTCCGTCATCGCACCTCGCATACCACATTCCGTTGAAGGAGATACCGCGCCAGATGCGCAGAAATGGGATCGCTGGCTCAGCCTACGGGCTCAATCGTTACGCTGCATCGCTGCCTCCTTGGGTCCACATGTATCTATCGCCCGCCACCATCGAGAGCTGATGAATCCACAATCATCCATAGGTATAGGAATTGAACGCCTAGTGTTCGAACTATGGGTGATGTGGAAATGGTATTGGTATACAACCGCTAACTCCGAAAGACATTATGATGAAGACCGTTTCGGTGACCTGGAGGACCTTGATTGTGCAAACCGAACCCTACGGTTTCAACAGGTGGCTACGGTATTGCAGGGGTGCTTTACAGTGGCAGATGTCCCGTACTGTCTGTGGTGGTCATATTACACGTGGAAAGAGAAGCGTCTATGCAAGGGCTGCATACGCAGTGTGTGTAGTACGGCCACCCTACCACAGCAATACCACACAACGGTGTCGAGATCGATTTCCCACGTACCATCCCATTGGTGTGATGGCTGCATGAAACGGATGCTGTACAACACCTTCGACCCAATTGCGTGTTCCGAACGGTTGCATATCCTCGGTCCGGTATCCCAGTTTGGAGGCAACGATGCGGATGAGTGTACCTGCGATGATAATTGTCACGGCAGCCTTTACTTTCAAATATTGAATGCACGGTTGGAGAAGGAGATGGATCAGCAGTGATGTGTAATTGTAGATGTTATAGACATTATAGTTAGTAATTTTGTTAATATTATTTAATAATTTTGTTAATATTATTTAGTTAGGACCAACACATCTTAAATAAAAAATAGCATGAAATAATTCTTTTTCCTTTACAATTGATGATTTGATTGTATACAATAAGAGAAATTGTAGATATTATAACCGTAAACAAAAAGTCACTAAAACCGTCTGACCCATTACTCACTATGTTGTTTTAATTCAACAGTTTGTAGCAACCAGACAATACTCTCTGAAAAATATCCAAAATTTAAAAAAGAAAAAAAAAAAAAATCCAAAAAAACCAAAATCCAAAAGTTTGTAGTAACCCGGAAATACTCTATGACCATTCAATTGTGGTCAACAGCATACCCGTGACGACCTTCATTTATCTCTACTTAGCAAATCGAGCAATCGAATTCTTGCCCTTCGTTAACCTTGAGAGCTAGAGCGCTGATTTTTCAATTTTCGTTCCCCCCCCCGCCGCCCCCCTTGAAACCCACCTTCCATCCCTCCCCATGCCTCCTCCCCCCCTCCAGTACTTTACCTCACCTTTACCTTGACACCCCTTAAAATTCATTTAAGGGGGTTACTATAGTATCAGCTTTGTTTTCTTTGTAGTATCATCTAGTTTTCAACTAACCTAACCTAACCTACCTTAACTTTTTTTAGTTTTTTTTTTTTTTTGATTTTTTTTTGGGGGATTTTTTTGGGGGATTTTTTGGGGGATTTTTTGGGGATTGTTTACACTCGCGCTGCACCTGCAAAACACGGGGTAAATTAAAACGTAATTTTATTACAATATACTAATTCTAACTCACTTATGTGCATGCCTCACACTTTTGGTGAGTCGCGGCGTACCTCACCGCGTCATAGTCCCGAGGGACTGTTATGTAGGTCTCCCTACATACGCAACACAGCACCAGCGTGCTAAACCGTCCCCGTACCAGTACGGGTCGCGACATCGCCACTAAAACGATCTCCGGCTATAAACATTAAAATAAAAATATATGTCTCATATCTATGTGTTTTATTCAAAAGTAATTTTGTTAAATTGTTTAGTTAGTTACCAGCACTTGCATCGTTTCCTCATTTTATTTAAAAGTAATTTTGTTAAAAGTATTTTTGTTAAAAGTAATTTTGTTAAATTATTTAGTTTCTTACCAGCACTTCCATGGTTTCCTCCTGGTCTTCCACCTCGTCCTCCATGTCCTCCGTCTCCTCCAGGTGCTCTACCTGCGCAACATCGTTGACTACGAGGATCTCCGTATCTTCGCTCCACAGACTTGATCCCCGAGACGCTGGTCGGTCGACCTCCGGCGACGAACTCTCTACTCCACTTTCTACTCCACTTTCATTGTTCATTTCGTTGTTCATTTCACTAACTTGTTGTAAATGTAACTGAGTGGTGAAGCTTGGAAGTTATAGATATATCTGTGCCCCCACTTCTTTCTGTGTAAATACAATCTCGTTGACCTTGTTTCATCTGTTCTCAACAACGACTGCGGAATTTCTTTGTTTGCACATTTCTGACTGTCTGGTGTAGTTCTTGCCCTTGAGGTAGTGTTGACCTTTCGTGTACATTTTTTGTAAACATAACAACGACTGCGGAATTTCTTTGTTTGCACATTTCTGACTGTCTGGTGTAGTTCTTACCCTTGAGGTAGTGTTGACCTTTCGTGTACATTTTTTGTAAACATAACAACGTCTGCGGAATTTCTTTTGTTCTGCCTGCACTTTCGTGCCTGTCTGGCCACTCCTTTATGTGTAAATACAATCTCCTTGACCTTGTTTCGTCTGTTCTCAACAATGTCTGTGGAATTTCTTTGCACATTCCTGACTGTCTGGCCACTCCTTTCTGTGTAAATACAATCTCCTTGACCTTGTTTCATCTGTTCTCAACGATGTCTGTGGAATTTCTTTGTTTGCACATTCCTGACTGTCTGGTGTCGTTCTTACCTTGAGGTTGTGTTGATCTTTCCTCTGGATACTTTCATAGTTACGTAAGAGTCTAATTGAAATGGTATAACATTTTTAAATCTTAGTTTCACTTTTGATTTAATCGTTAAACTAATCTCTAGAAGAGACGGAGATCGGTCTTAAATGAAACGATATAATGAGATAAATACGTGGTTTATTTAACTAAATACATATGCAATTTACCAGCTTGTATTTGTTTACAGAGTACATTTATCTTTTACAATTTACAATCTTGTATTTGTTTACAGAGTACAATTATTTCAATAATACATTAGTTAAGCCTCGGCGTACTTTTCACTAAATAATGCGCTGGCTGTTTCTGTGACTTTACATAAACAACACAACACTTTAACTCTCCGCTATTAAGATGGTGAAACGATGCCAATGTTCTGTTCGAAACTTATCCGGCTTATACTAGTCTATAAACAGCACTTTAACTCTCCGCTATTAGTATGGTGAAACGACACAAATGTTCCGTTCGCAACTTATCGGTATTATACTCCTCTATACGTCTCATGATGGGAATTTTTATATTTGTATCGTACCATTCGTCTAACGGTTCTTCCAATTGTTTCGGCGCTGTCCCACTTTTTCCGTCAAACCATATCCTTTCCCCATTTAAATCCATGGAATATGCAAACGTCACTAGCGCAAACACCAGATAACCAGCTTCAAGAACACTCTTCTCTTTGACGCGTTTAATGAATGCCTCTTTGTGGTGGTCTAAAGTTTTCTCGACGTTCCCACCATATAATTCTTCGTCTCGTATTTCATCCTCGTCGTCCTCGAAATCGAATGTTACTAAAACGGTTGCCTCTACCACGTTCATGATGCTGTACTGCTGAATTGTTCTTGCGTAGATGCTGTACTACTGAAGTGTTCTTGCGTATGCGTTTATATACACTGAGTTGACGGGTGGGATTCAAGGTTATGGTCTGAGTCGAGCGGTGGGATCCAAGGTCATGGTTTCAGTTGGCGGGTGGGAGCCAAGGTCATAGTCTTTAGTGGTAACGATAACGAGCGATACAATATGTTCCCATGCTTACACCAACTACTGCGATTAACAGGGTGCCCAAGGTCGCCACTGAAGCGTAACACGTTTCGCTGCTGACTTTACATTGTTCTACCGGACTATTCCCGAGGGTTTGCCACTCACTATCCATGGTATATGTTGGGTACACGAATTTGACCCTGAATCGTACTTCTTGCGTTCTATTGCCGACCTCGTGTTTAAACATTCCCATGTGTTGCAACGTCACCGGTTGCATTCCATACCACACACTCGTATTGAAGTTGTATGAAATAAAAGCTGCTGTTGTGTCTGGAAGTTTTGCAACGTACACTACACCCTCGTACAAGGTTGCTAATAATATTACCGCCTTGATTGGTAACATCTTCCTTAGTGTTATATTGTATGTTGTATCTTCTTTTAACCGCAAACGTCTCTACCGCTTTCAACGTTTATGGGTGCTAACACGTTTGCAAACACGCAATGTGGTGACCATTTCAGGTGTTCTACGATTGGACTATCCGACGGTTCCCATTTGAAAATGTTCACTCGGCAATAAAAACATTCTACTCTATCTTCACGTCCCGTATAGACAAATCCGGCCTCAGCTAAAGATTTTGGGGTTTGTATACCCTTCCAATTACGAAATGATAACACTCGTTCTGTCAGGCACGTATTCTGCAAGCTCGCTTCTACACACATTTTGCATTTTCAATACATGCGACCTGCTATATATATATCTAAAGCTTGACCTTGAATGGTGTTTGATGACCTTGAAGAGTGGTCTTGAATGCATTGTTGCCATACTGAGGGCCTTGAGAATGCGGTGTTGCCATATTGATGGCCTTGAGAATGCGGTGTTGCCATATTGTTGACCTTGAGAATGCGGTGGTGCCATATTGGTGACCTTGAGAATGCGGTGGTGCCATATTGGTGACCTTGAGAATGCGGTGTTGCCACGTTTAGAGAGATAGATTCAAGGTCACCATGTGTTATAGAGAGATAGGTTCAAGGTCAAGGTCAGGAGTGGTGGCCTTGAATGCATTGTTGCCATATCATTGACCTTGAGAATGCGGTGTTGCCATATTGTTGACCTTGATAATGCGGTGGTGCCATATTGGTGACCTTGCGAATGCGGTGTTGCCACGTCTAGGTGACAGAGATAGATTCAAGGTCACCATGTGTTATAGAGAGATAGGTTCAAGGTCAAGGTCAGGAGTGGGGGGTGGGTCCAGAACTCTCATTTTTTCCCTACTAACGGCAATGCCACTAAAACATTCTTTTTGAAGAATTAGCTTCCGACGAACCAACAAAACGAAGTGAAGTGACAGTTCTCTTATCAACAACAGGAAGTTAATTCCAAAACCAAAATGTCAACTAAATGAATAGAAAATACGAAAATCCCCAAACAGTATACAATATAACACAAAAGCATAGCTATACAGGGTGCGACGAAATTAGCACGTAACAAGCTATCACCAATCTCTCAACAAGATTTTCACTTCAATACCTGCATTAAGCTAGTAATTGCCGCAATTGTTCTAAGGCTTTTAGTAAGCATTTATAACTACAAATATAACATACAAATTGTTACTGTCAGAGGTTACTCACCAATATGAGTGAGCATGTGCCGTTGCAAATGCGTTTTTTGTATGCATTTATAACTACAAATATTACATTCAAATGGTTTCTCACTACTATGAGTGAGCATGTGATTTTGTAAACTTGCTTTTAATGAGCATTTGTAACTACATATATTACAATCAAATGGTTTCTCACCTTCTGTGGGTGAGCATGTGTTGTTGCAAATGTGTTTTCTGTGTGCATTTATAACTACAAATATTACACTCAAATGGTTTTTCGCCACTATGAGTGAGCATGAGCTTTTGCAAACTTGTTTTTAATATGGATTTGTAACTACAAATATTACAATCAAATGGTTTCTCACCATTATGGGTGCTCATGTGTTGTTACAGATTTGTTTTTACTGAGCATTTATAACTACAAATATTACATTCAAATGGTTGCGGCATATTTCTTTTAAATAATCTGCAATCGTCACATGTTTACATATGATTGTTTAGTAGCAGGAACATGCAATGTGTTTGAAATTTGGTTTGAAAAATCATTTACAAGTACATGTTTTTACATTCAAACTTTGGGGTGGTTTCTATTACTAATTGTTGTTGCCGCTAACAGCCTTGCCATCAACTACACACTAAGAATAATTAATCTTGCATGCATTTTTTATATTCTTGTTTATTGTTTCCAGCCTTATTTTGTGGAACTCCATAATCATGAAATAAATAAAGATTATTAAAAGTTTCACAGTTTTATTAAAATATTTTAATAAAACTGTGAAACTTTTAATAATCTTTATTTATTTCATTTTTTATATTAATTATTTTTCTTCTGATGTTTTTATTGTCTTCTTACTATAAATTACACTTAACACTTTAAATTGCTACTTTAAAGGAAATATATTTAAGAATATAAGTACATTATATATAAGTTCTGACATAGCCTATAAACAGTAGTCAATCGATTAGGTGAACTAATTAAAAGCAAGCTTGTTCATACAAACGAGATGTTCGCTCAATTGAATGTACTCTTTAAAACGAGTTTATTATATTTATTAACTTGAATATACATTTTATAACGGAACAATACTGTCTGGTATGCAAAAATTATTACCGAGAGATTATTCATACATGTGAATTCAGCAAAGTAAATCATATATTTCACTAATTTATGCTGTTCATTGAATCGAACATTTGCATTTTTGGAATTTTTTTGTTCATATAATTGAATTGTTCATTTAATAAGAGAATTCACTTCAACGAGTGGTTACGTAGAGTTAGTGTAACAAAACTTGCAACCACTTCCTTAAAAACCACAGTGAAATAATTTAGGCTTATAGAATCACAGAGTGCTACAACACAGCGTTTCCATGTAAAAGATGTTGGAGTGGTTGGACACCTGCATACATGTATCTATGTAGTGTATTAATAGTTGTAGCAGCTGTGACTAGTAAAAAAAATCTTGAGGTAAAATATTTTGTAACATTCACAAAAACACTTACTAATTCATTGAGATAATCAAATTGTTTCTAACCTTTCCATAAAAACAAACAATTGCTGCTAAACCAGTTGCATTGTACTTAATACTGTTACTTATGTTATAAATAATTATAACTTTATAATAAGACGTGTGTTTTCGTGACTCATCAAGAAGGTTTCAGCTACTCTAATACTAAAATCTGACAGTGCACTGGACTGTATGTCGACAGCTTTGCCAACCTGGACGTAAACGGAAATAGTACATGGGCATTGAAAATTATAGTACACTTTACACTTACCAAAAATTATAGTACTCAGTAAATTTTCCAACTGTTCGGAATGTCTAACGTAAACTAACTAAAAGCTGAAAAGTAAAAACGAAATTTAATAATATTTATGTTACTATACTTATTGGTCCTATTCTGTGTACTTCTAATATACACATGTAATTGAACAGTAAGCGTTACGTTACATACGACGGTTATTCTGTATCTTACAACGATGTAAGCTAACAGTTGTTAAATAACATGTTGTATGTTATAGCGGCTGTTCTATTACGGCTGCTTTCGACTTGCCGTTATCGTCGTAACATGGAAAATTTAAGGTTAGATAGTTTGAAAAACAGTGCAATGATAAAGCTAAAGAAACTCTCGGACACTTTTCCCTCGTTGTATATACGGAAAAGTTTGTCTAACTATACTCAAAGAAAAAAATAGGTAGATTTAACAAAAATGAAGATATACATTTGCGCTAATCTAGTTTCTTTGTTATATTTACACATCAGAGGTTGTTAGACATCACATCAAAATATGGTTCATCTATTTTATACAAAAGAAAACGCATATTGATTTAAAAAACTTTTATTTACTTAACATACAAACGTTACTAATTATAAATATTTATTTCAATAATAGTTGAAATGATGCATACCCCTAATAACACACATTGCCCGATGGACGTTCTTTTTAGGTTCATTTTAAGTACGTAGGTCCGAGGATGTAAAATGGACTTTTGCCGGTATTGTGTTGTACTTCTGCAAGTACAACAAAAGACGTCCACTGTCCAGTATACGTTTGTTTTGGGTCTATAGTAAACTCTTAAGTCCCAGGACATAATACGGACGTCTGGCGGACGTTCACAAGCGGACGTTTTTCAGAAGTACAAGAGACGTCCAGCGGACGTTCGTTTTGGGCCCATAGTAGATCCTTGAGTCCCAGGACATGGTACGGACGTGCACATGAGAACATTTTTTAGAAGTTTAGCATAAGACGTCCAGCAAACGATTGGTTTGGGTGCATAAAAGAACGTTCATAAGGGAACGTTTTACAGAAGTACAACAAAAGACGTCCGGCAGACGTTCGATTTGGGTTCATAATAGGTCCTAATAGGAATTACAAAATGATACAAACAAACAATTTATTAATTAAGTTTAATCATCATTCTAGGAATCTATTTTAACAAAAGATGTCACTGAACGTTCAATTTAGATCATGGTAGGCCCGTGGCTTCAAAGTCATAAAAAAGCCGGTCTGAACTTTAGATACGGATCCTTTTTACGAATAGTCTGTTACATGTACATATAATTTTGAGAGCTTGACAAGGACTTCTAGGAATATACACATTTTTCTTATCGTTATTAAATACCACATTATGTACTTCTCTAAACAAGAATTAAAACTATTATCGAATAACGGAAAATTGCTTCCCCCGTATTTTAAATTAATTATATTTTCTGTACTTTATGGAATACTCTTTAATATACTAAAGTATATATTTTTATACATTCATACTACCATAAACTCATTAAAAATGTATTTTTTAATTAATACAGCTATTTAAATTTCTCCGCCAATATAAACATGAGACAGCATGTGTGTGACGTCAGTATGCACGGGTCATAAAGAACTACGCAAACTCAGTGCTAGTGGTAAATCCCCGTAAAGCCATTACAAGCTGCCATTCGGTTTTCGGTTGTTCGCTATTTGTTCTCATCGTTTTTGTCTTGCAGTTTCCAGTTTCTGTTTGAGCTAATTATTTATATATGCTTTTTTAACATCTATTTAATCAGACTTTTACGTTATGTGTTTTTAGTAAATAGTGTGAAGTGCAAGGGTGGTTATTAATATATATTTTATCAAATTCCTTTCATTCGTTTATTATTATTATCGTGCAGTAATAACGGTAAGACATAGTTGAATGAGTGACTCATATAGGCGTAACTAGGGTAATCCAGGGTGGGCCGGCCCCCCCTAGAATGGCAATGCCCCCCCAGGAAAAAGCCAATTGAGCGCCTGGATGTTTAAAACTCGCCACGCTCTATGAGGCCGTCCATAAACCTGCCCCCCCCCAGAGAGATTTTCTAGTTACGCCCATGGTGTCTCACCAGCAAAATATTCATGGTAACCTACAGCCTTCAGTATTATAGTATTTTAAGTAATAAGGATTTATTATTATTTTCAGAATATCTAAAGCAAAATTATATGAAGGTTGAACATGACTGAAATAATAATCTCTTAACTTGAAAAATGAAATACAAGGTATATAAAAAACAAACATAATGAAGAAATCAGAAAATATATGTGAAAACTTTAATTTACCTTTACTATGTGAAAATGAACTTCTACTGGAAGCTGAACAGTTTTTGGGAGAACCCTTAAATATGCAAAAATCTGTAAGTAATACTTTTTAGAATATTGTTACGAAGCTAGGCTTGCTTCGTTCTTACTTGTCTCCACCATGTTACGAATAAAAATAAATACACTCACTCTTTATCTACTCGATTGATTTTATTTCCTAAATTTACTTAACTTATAACTAAGACTAATTCTAAATATAATTAACATAATTTTTACTTACCAACTAATTATGAATTCTAGGGCCATTTCCCTCACACCGGGTATGACAATCGAGAAGGACTTTACTGCTTTCATTTCACCATGTAACTGACTATCCCTTTCGATTGTCACTTCCCATCTTGATTCTTGATCCCTGCTTTGCAATCAAGGATGGCGCAACCTGTCCCCATTAATCAGGGCAGTGTCATAATGCTAGAGTCAGCATTACTTACTTTTGTGAGCAATAATGCTGTGCTAGTATTATGACACACTTTACAAATTGCAGAGTAGCTTCATGTCATATTGAACTCAATTTGTTTATCTTTATTACTGGGTCAAATAATTTAGAAATGAGTTTTGTAATAATTGTTGTAACATATTTTTGGAATAATAAATTTTTAGAATAATGAATTGATTTAATTTTGTTATGAGTTTTTTCTTTTATTTTATACTTCGTTACAATATCACTGTACAAAGTCAATAGAAAAACTGCTTGGATAGCATTTATGACAACCAGCAGATTTTTTGAAAATCTATCTATACATGTTACCTGAAAAAATTGAAAAGTGGAAATTTTTCGGAAATCGTTCATATTGGTGTAAAAGCAAGTGCTTTATGCTTATTTCACTGTATGTGGTATGATACTGAATTTGCCTTCGAGGATTGATTCTTGTTACGTGCTAATTTTGGTAGCACCCTGTATAGCTATGCGTTTGTGTTAGTTTGTATAGCGTTTAGGGAGTTTCGCATTTTCTCTCCTATTAGTTGCCTTTTTGTTTGGAACTAACTTCCTGTTGATAGCAGAACACTCACTTCGTTTTGATCGATCGTGTGAAGAACATTCTTTAAAGAATAGTTTGGACCGATGTCCACTAAAATATTCTTTAAAGATTAATTAAACGGCGATCCGTTTAATTTAATCTCTTCCTTTGTGTTGTGAATTGGGAATTGCATTGGTGCAGATCTATGGTTGATTTTTGACGATGATTTTTAATTCAGATTGGAACCTTTTTGGGATTTTTCCACTTGTTCTTTTTGGAGGTTAGAAGTGCACGTTCTCGTTTCGATGTATAATCGTCGTTAGCCGCATATGGAGACGATATAATTATCTATTAAGGTCACATTACACCGAAGACCTTTTTCTGTTTTTTTAAAATAAATCTTTCGTTAACTTCATACACTACGTTGTATATTCGAGTTGTTAAAAGACCATTACGCAGACTTGGTTGCTGTTGTCTCGTTGGATCGCGCTACGTTCGACGTAGTTGGTGACGTTCCTCGTCAGTTCGAAGAACATACATCTGTATCGTGAGTCGGTTATATTGTAGCAACTATTTACAACAACAATAACGTTTGACAACCCTTATTGTAAATAAAGCATTACTGTATATTTGTATATTATAATTTTGTGTTAAATAGTTTTTCTCCAGTGTGCGTGTAGCACTTATATCTAGGTATCTACTTAGTATATATAATTTTATCACATATTATTTATTTTATTACTTTGTTAGGAATATTTGCGAGTGAATACGTATGACTTTGCTCCGTAATGAATTGGTTAAGCAATTAAAATCTGACGATTAATGATTGCGCAATCTACATCACAGGTATTCGCGTCAATTTGCCGCGTCATTTACATGTTTGAGACTTGAAGTCAAGTCAAATTTAGAGTAAGTAATCGCGCTCGCATTAATCCTTAGCTCGTTCAATTTGTGTATAGAAATCAATAACCTATATCCAATTTTTGCCAAGGCTATTTCACATTGATTAATTTGTTTTAATTGATTATTTGTTAATAAAGCACTGTACATCCCTTACTTGACGACTTATTATTTATATGTTTGGTATTTGGGGTTTATATTTTCAGCTATCGAGGAGACATTATTGGGAGAAGTCAACCACATTGGTAATAGTCGCAAATGTGTTGTTCTTTTCAGATTTTATCGCCCAATACTATTGCTATTTTAGACGATTCTTGGCGCCCATTGCAGAACACCTCTTGTGAGACCCACGACCTCACACTAGTTAGTCAGACAGGTTTAACTGCGGTTAAAGGTTGTTACCGTTTCCCAATAAACAGTCCCCATGATTTTTTTTTTAGACTGATCTGCTTTCCAAAGTTGGAGGAGACAATGTGGACGAATTTGTAAAGAGAGCTTTGAAAAGATTGCTGACAAATCATGATTAAAAATGAAATATATCTGAATAGGCTTCAAACATAAGAACTTTTCTGTTCCTTTTATGGCCACGGTAATTAAGGGCAAGTAACTTTTTTAATGTATCATGATAAGAGGGAAGCGTAACCTTGCTAAATGTATAGTTGATGTTCAATTTTGTGCGATCGCACGTATAAAATCTTGAAGAGCGACCATCACATCATAATTTTATAGACACAGCCGCACAGGATAGCATACATAACTACCCTTTAGCAAGGTCTGCTTCACTCTGTTTATGATCATAGATGATTATAAATGTACAGAGTACATGCTAAGCAGTTGTTAACATAGGTAATATGCATATTATTGATTTATAAAAGAATTAAACTTTTAAAATTTTCAGTTTTCTCACTTGGTCACATTGAGAAATCCAAGGTAGAGTTAAGAGAATTTTACTTCCTATCTCAATTTTCTCTTCACTTGTTTTCCTTTCAATTTAACTAAATATAGTATGAACATTTAAAATTCTGGACGAGCAGGAAATCGGCATCTGTCGATAGAGGCATAGGCGTCCGCAGAAATTTGTCCAGGGGCAGCCTAGAATAAACGGCATGGTAGGGGGGCAAGCTTAGAATAAACGACATGCTAGGGGGGGCAAGCCTAGAAAATAACGGCATATATTGTATGTTTACATCATATAATCTATGTAATACTGACTTTTAAGGTAAGTAACCTTTACCAATAATTAGTTAGTCTGATTCCTATATAATTCGAAACACCCTGAAAGTTTTGCAACTTTGAGAGTTTGTAGATTTTGGCGTTCTAAATGAAATTCCAAAATTACAAAACTTGATTTTTCCAACCAAACCCGTCCTTAAACCCCTTTAACAGTTTTATCATGTTTTATTATTATCAAGTACATATTGTAACATAGATAATGTTTATATTCTGCTAAAAAAAAGGATGTGTATACTTATAAAAAACGTAGTTGGATAAATCGAAAAATTATTCAATTTTCAAAATATTTATTTTATTACCTAAATCTATATACTAAAATCCAAAATTTGTTTGTCAGTATGTTTATCCCTTCATAAACTCACCCCATGTAGTCTCACTCCCCAAACCACATATGGCTCAAGGCATGAACCAGAGTGGTGCAAGAGATCAGTCTGGAAGGAATGGTAAGTAAACTAGAATTAAAATTGTAATGTCTAATTCCAGTTTATTTTCTAAAGAATTTGTTTTTGATACCAATCAACCTGTAATTATTTATTAAATAAAGTGAATAAGTGATAACTATTCAGTCCCAAGTTAAAAGTTCGTTCTTGAAAGAGAAGTTAATGTTAAGTTAAGTTAATAAATAAGCTATTTGTTTTACAAATTCAAGAATTTTTATATATTTTTTTATTAATCATGAATGCCTTATTTATGTATGTGTAAGTAAAAAGTGAAGTTCTTCTCACTGAATGACGAGTTTAAACCTTATATAGGAATCGAAATTACTTTTGTGTACAGGATATGACGTTTAAAAATAACTTTATTTATTTCCTCTTGTGTGGCTTGTTTATTTTAGATCCGTGCTCAGGAGGGCTGCAAAACATTCTTGAGACATTCGTCAAGTCGGCGGCGAACATGTAAGTGGTGTAGGGCGTTGAGTCGAGAATTCATTAGGTCCCCTTTGGACTTAACACTCAACACTCTTAAAATATCCAGCAGATCCTCGGGTGACGTATGCAGAACGTCTATCTGAGACGTATGACGATTAAGCTTCCCATGGACGTCCATAAAATGCCCGACGCAGTATAATCAGAGGTCTATTACGTCTATTGGACGTATCGTATAATGGAGGCTTTTAAAACGTCCGTCCGGGACATTTTAAGAACGTCGCAAGTTTGTGACATTTGGACTTCCCGTGGATGTTCATGTAACGTCCCACGTTGTATAAATCGAACGTCTATTACCTCCCTTGGACGTTTTTAAAACGTTCGTCAATTTCTCGAAAGACGTACGCAAAACCTCCGCCCGAGACATTTGAAGAACGTCGCAAGTTCGACATTTGAACTTCCCGTGGACTCCATATAACGTCGCACGTAGTATATATAAATCTAACGTTTATTAAGTCCCTTTGACATATAATGGACGTTTTTAAAACGTTCAAGTTCTCGGAAGACGTACGCAAAACGTCCGTCTGGAACGTTTTAATAATGTCCAACTTTCTTACATTTGGACTTCCCATGGACGTTCCTATAACGTCCCACGGACTATAACCGATCGTCCGTTGGACGTTCATTAAGTCCGCCGAGGACATTGCTCAAACGTGTGTGTGCTGTTAGGGACATCAACAGGAGCATAATAAAATTCTTTATTATTAACACAAAATAATTATTACTTGGCTTTACTTCAAAGGATTGTAGATGATGAGTATTAAATTTTCCTATTCTACAGTTTCTGCATAGGTACAATATAACAATTTTCCTTGCTTTGTACAAAATAGATGTATGTAACACTATTAGTTTTAGATTTATCCTTGAATAACGCAAAGAACTGCCTAAATCCCATCAACTTAATAAATCTTATAATGCAGCGGATTCAAATTCGGTTAATGCACTTTCAGATGTGGTAATTTCACTTCCACTTGCAAATATGTCGAGAAAATTTGAATTGTAAACACTGTCCATTTTAAGAAGTTAGAAAATGCACCTAATTAACCTGCACACTCCAACACTGATGAAACTACCAGTCGTTCCTTGTTAGCAATTCCTACAACTAACAAGAATGCTGATGTTATGTACGACCATTGAATCATCATCATCATTATCATTCCTGTAGCTCCATTGGAAGCATAGTGCGTCGTTTTCATCGACGATTCTTCGGCAATTCTTGGCGTTTCCGCCTGTACAGTAGCAGAGTTGCCAACTCTGTACCAGGTTCACTCTAGCTGTTGCACTGTTCTGTTCCTTTTACTGTTTTTTTAACACTTTCTATCCTTCACTAATTCACTATGCACACAACACTTCACATAATGACCTCCATTCGATCTTGTTCTTTGCCTTCTCTTTTATTTCACTCCATTGTAGTCCTTTTTCGATAAGTTCATTTTGCGTTTTCTTTCTCCATGTGGCTTTTGGTCTTCCTCTCCTCCTTTTACCTCTTATATTGTGTTCTAGTGCCTGTTTTGTTATATCATTGTTCGGTTTTCCCAACGTATGTCCAATCCATTTCCATTTTCCTTTTTTTATTGTTATCCTTATCGGTTCTTGTTGTGTTTTTTCCCATAATTCTTCATTTTTTATTTTTTCCGGCCAGTATATTCCCAGGATTCTTCTAAGGCATTTGTTTATGAATGTATGTGGTCTTTTCATGTGCATTTCATTTATTGTCCACGTTTCTGAGCCGTATAACAATATCGTTTTTATTACTCTTGCATCATAATACTTGTTTAAAAAACTAAAAAGCGTGTGAAATCTCAACATTAAAACACTGGAGTGCTTTAAAGTTGCTATAGAAACAATGACATCATTTTTAAAGAAAGTTGTATTTGTAATTTACACATGTAGTTAGTAAGATATAACAAACAGTATAATTTTTATTTTAAATAAATGTTAAATGTACAATTATTATTATTTGAAATGTGGATTCCAGCAGTTTCCAGCTCGCTATTACTTGCTTCGGTTATCACAGGATCACCAGTATTAACTGACAACGATGACGTAGTAATCGTCAAACTGAAAAATGAAGCAACTGTTACTAATCTCTGTCAAAACTATCGTATATTAGTACCTTTAAAAACAAGAAAATGTCATCAGGAGCTTGAACGAAAAATCTACGAAGTTCTTCCTCCGTGAAAACGAAAGACTTTTTAGCTTCATAACCTTTATTTACCGCCTTCATAAACGCATGCAGCTTGTGAAAATATGCCAGATCCATTCCGTTTCTGTCTCAACATTGCTTGCAATTTTGAATGTATACACCATAAAGTTGACGATTTATACACACTAGACTGTCATAAAACATAAAATATGAAAAACAAATAATTATAATTGTAATCAATATTACCATTTCCATCATGTAGGCAAGCATCAATGATTCATCTACACTTTTTGAATTTTTCCTTTCCATCCAACTAAGCAGTTTTTCATATTCTTTTGCAATAAGCATCTCTTGACTTCTCCGGAATCAATCTTAATTCCGCTTTTTCGGCCAATTTTTGAATTTCCCGTGGAATACTTTCTTCAAACTGACTCATTTTTTACAAAACAGCAAAATAAACAACAAATGCAAACCAATCTCCTTATCAACGACATGACGTCATTGAACAGGCTACTGTACGAAATGATACAAATTCAAAATTAAAATGCTCATTTAAAATATGGATTTCAGCTCTATTTCTCGAATTATGATGCAATTGTAATAAAAAATAGCGTATGACACGCGTGTATAAGTGCTTTTAAAGCACTTACGCCATTAAAAGCACTCCGCTTCGCGTCGTGCTTTTAAACTTGTCGTGCGTGCTTTAAAAGCTTACTTATACACTTGTATCATAATATACTATTTTACGTTTGTATTGAACATTCTAATGTTGGTTTTCATATGTATTTCCTTTGATTGCCAGATTTACTTAAGTGCATTAAAGGCTCGTTGAGATTTGTGTATTCTTGTTTTTATATCCACTTCGCTTGTTCCTCTCTCGTCTATAATTCTTCCCAAGTATGTGAATCTCTCTAACTGTTTTTTGTCGGGTTGGTTGCTCTCTGTTCCTGTTTTCTTCTTGCCTTTTTCTAGTTTCATAATTTTGGTCTTATTCTAATTTATATTCAGTCCTACTTTTATTGCTTCTTCTTTTAGTTTGTCTAGTTTTTTTCTTATGTGTATTGTGCTTTCTGTTAACAGACATGCATCGTCTGCAAATTCTATGTCTTCCAGTGTTTCGCCGATATCCCAACTAATTCCTGTTTTTTTATCTTCTGTTTTTCTCATAACCCAGTCGATTACAACCAAAAATAGTATGGGTGACAGAACACATCCCTGTCTCACCCCGCTTTCGATCTGTATATTTCTCGTTAGTTTGTTATTTATATCAATTTTAGCTGTGTAATTCGTATATAGAAGTTTAACCATATTTATAAGTTTCTTTGGTATTCAATATGCTTTTAAGATTGTCCACATTTTATCTCTGTCTATTCTATCGAATGCTTTTTCGAAGTCTATGAAGGTTATTTGTAATTTCCTTTGCCATTCATTTGCTTGTTCAATGATGGTGAGCAGTGTAAATATGTTATCTATGCATGAACGCCTCTGTCTGGATCCTGCTTGGTTTTTTCTTAGTATCGTTTCTATTCCTTCTTTAATTCGATTTAGTAATATTCTTGTTAGTATTTGCTTGTTGTGCTTAGCAATGTTATTCCTCTCCAGTCCGAGCATTCTGTTTTGTCTCCTTTTTTTGGTAGTCTTATTATTATTCCTTCATTCCATTCTCTTGGGATTTTTTCTTCTTTCCATATGCTATTTAGTAAATTATGTATCATTTCTTCCATTGCTTCGCCGGCTTCTGTAATTAGCTCTGCTGGGATGTCATCTATACCTGCTGCTTTGTGGTTTTTAGCGTTTTTATGGCATTTTTAATTTCTTCTCTCGTAATCGCTTCTTCATTTATTTTCATTTCTTCTCCTATTTGCTCCACTTCTTCCACTATTTCTTCTTGTATTGTTGCTTTTTTATATATTTCTTCGAAATGTTCGATCCACCTCTGTTCAGTTTCCATGTTTGTTTTAAGGGTTTTTCCATGTTTGTCTTTCACCTGCGTCTCGTTTATTATTTTATTTCTTGTTATCTCTTTTATTATATCGTATAGCATTTTCATGTCATCTTTCTGTGCTACTTTTTCCTGCTGTTCTCAATGTTTCTTCTCTATGTTTTCTCTTATCACTTCTAGCACTTGTTTTCACCTGTTTATCTTTTTCTTTATGTAACTTTTTCTGTGTTTCTTTTTCATTTTTGCCAATATTTTTTTGTCAATATTTGCTGTTTAAGCTATCTTCTTTCTTCTATTCTTTCCCATGTCTGTTTTGACAACCATACCTTTTGTTTTGCTTTTTTGTATCCTAGTACCCTCTTTTCCGTGTCTTTGAGAATTGTTTTCACTTCCTATTTTTGCGTTCATATCTCCTATTAATATTTTTATGTCTCTTTTATGTTGTTTATTTATATCGTCAAAGGTTTTTTGTAATTGTTCATAAAATTCTTCTTTTTGTGTTTCTTCCTTCTCGTTTGTCGGTGCAAATGCGTTTACTATAGTTATATTGTAGAAGCTTGCTTTAAATCTGGCTGTTATAAATTCTGTCTGATATGCCCGACCACTCCATAAGTGCGTTTTTTGCTTCTGGTCGTAGCATAAATGCTACCCCATTTTCGTGTCTTGCATCTTCTTCAATGCCTCCTGAATATATCACTTTGGATTTATCCCCAGTATCTCCACTCGATATCTTTCCATTTCTGTCGCCACTTGATTTACTTTGTTTCTAACATTGTTCTTACGTTCCAAATTCCTATATATTTAGCTTTTCTAGTTTCTAGTTCTTTTGTTGTCTGTGGTTTTTCTTCATTTTCATACCTTTTAGCTTTTCTCTAAGTTTCTAAGTGCACTCTCGTGATTTATTTCTTGTAAATTCCACGTTGCCATATATATTTTATCTTTCTTTTCCGATTCCTTTTCCATTGCCAATTTCGTCACCATTAATTCCATCCTTTACTAGTTGCTATTTTTGATGTGTTTGTTGAGGTTGCTCTTGGCTCCCTCCTGCCTTGGGGTCTTTGGTTATTATCGGAGCTAGAAGGGTTTAGATTGTATGGAACCCTACTACTTTGTATAAATTTTTTCTTTCACCTTTATTTTTCTCTCTTATTCTCTTTGGCTCCCGCGTTAGTTTATCTGTTAGATTGTTTGGTGATTGTTCTATCTTCCCCTTTGCTTTATTGACTTCTGGTTCATCTTGTTCTTCTTCATTTACAATTTCTGCAGAGTCGTTGAGTTCATACTCTTCACCATTCACTACAAGCTTGTTGTACTGTAATGATATTCATATTACATCCATATTACCTCCAGAAGGCATTGCATGCTAAGTGATTGCCATGTAACAGTAATCAACAACAAATATAAATAAATATCTCATAGAAGTAAACATGTCTTTTATTGTCTTCTACAAGAGATAACATATAAGTAGTGTACAAGACCACACACAAGCAACCTGTATTACTACATTAACCTTCAAAACACTACATTGGTGACGCCCGTCGATAAGAAGAAGAAAGAACTTAGATAATCAACACCAGATCTTCAATAATTCCATTGCTCTAGTTTTCTGTCTGCCGACAAAGCCTGCACTCCTGGAATCTTGAAACGGTTATTTGATTATCTCACGCAAGCAGTCGACTTTCAGAAGTTTCTAAATATCCTTTTTTTATCATTTAAATAAGATAAGTAAACTATATTATGTTGGTTACGTTTCAATATGGCAAAGTTAGCAAATTTAGTAAAATTTCCTATTTTTGACAGTTCGCATGTACATATGTCAATAGCCTTAATCGATAGATACTTTGACTTCCTACATATTGAGAACGAGATTCAAAGATATAATGTCCTAATTCATAACTTGCCATATAACATTTTACAACTACATTCTAATCTTATCAGGTTTATTGATAACAATAAACTTTCATTCGAACCATACGTTCATCAACGAACTATTAAAATACTACTTGGGTTCTTCTTTAGATAAACCTACTTCATACAACCCAAAATCAAATACTATCTCTTCTCCCAAAGAGATTACAGATTTCTGGTTACAGCAAAATGATTCACCTGAATTTTTTGGTCTAGTTAACCTATTTAAAAACGAAATCAATTATCCTTGTAATTCCATAAACACAAACTGTAATCAAATATCGCAAGATCCGTTACAAATTCAGGATCCTAACTACGGGGGACTCAACTGAGGAGACGAAACGAGTCAAATAAAGTGTCCCCGACCTTGAACGTTAATTCAAGTTTGAACGTTACTTCTAGATGGCGCTACGATTCTGGACAACGCTGACAGTGTTGACAGATTATGCGATTTATCGCAAATTTTATCGCAAATCTGGCTAATTTTTATGAAACATTGCGACCCATATGGCACTCCAGCGAACTGTCAACAATGGCCAGCGTGGTCTGAGCGTTGTCAAGGACCGAAGCGCCCTCTAACGAAAATTTTTTAAAATACAGGCCATTGGGTACGCAAATGTTTGGAACGCCCATTGCCGATTCGTCTCCTCAGTTGAGTCCCCCGTAATCCTAACCCCCAATTAAGTGACGATACTCAAAACGTCATTTATCAATGCAATGTTCTTTCAGATGCACATGCATACTTTCTGTTTTGATAAACCTGAACATTCAATTATTGAAAAGCACGTTTCACAGGTTAATACTTCCATTACAGAAACTATTACAAATAATTTAAATATTGATTGTGTCAATAAAACTGTCACATCTAATTTGACATCGACAAAAGCTGCAGACACGTCTTCTAATGATCATAATGATCATGGTGACCAGGTCAGTACCGTTGTTACTAACCTGTCTCTACCTACACAGGTATCCTCAGAAATTGGTAACAATAACGATGATCGCAACATTTACACGAACCTATTACATAAGAAGTTTTCTGAATTACTACAACCCTTTAATTACAACAGACCTATCCAACATTCAATTACTCATAAAATTGACACAGAAACTACTTCTACTGTTAGAGCTAAGCCTAGAAAATTGAATCCTAACCAATGTGCTTTAAATCAGAAATTACAAGAGCTTCCGAAAGCCGACGGTTTGGAGATATCAACCGCCGCATCTTCTACGAAGACTCCCTTGGATCCAGTAAAACATTCCTGGAATCTACAAGCTACAACACCTCCAGTTCCTGATGGAGATCACATCAATAACGTTCCTCAAGAACCAAAAACTACGACACCCGTAGTAACAGCTCCTGAAAAATGTCTTCGGCAATTCTCGGACACAACGATGCCGACATCTCTCGTTTCGCCATTGGAACGATGCCATAAGAAGAGATTGTTCTTGGATATAACAGGATTAATATCTTTTTTCTTTATTTAATTTTGATGTTTAGTTTGTTTTCTCGGATAACAATCAACGAACTTCGCAACAACCTTAACCAACCAAATTTTGTTATGTCAAAACGCGAAATTTTATGCAAAGGTCACGCGATTAAACAGCCTTATTACCTCGTAATTAGAACAATGCGAACATTCGACTTTTTGCTAACCGACAAAATTACAACAGTGCAACTGCTATTGACCGAACTCAAATTATCTTATCGCAATAGCAAAATCCATTTCGCTAATAAACTTTGGCATTATGTGCAGTTTCCTGTGCATGTGTAACTTTCCAGTTATACACCATAAACACAAGTGCAAAAATAACAGTAGTGACTTATATTTTGCCACGTGAGCCTAGTCAACTCGACATTACATGAAATCCTGCATTGATAACATTCAACTAGTCAATACTGAATAGCATTTGGACCTCCCAAATATATGTGCTACCGGATTAAGCTTCAAGTGTTCATTCTCCTCAAATATAGGATTCAAGAAGATTCAATCATACTCTCCAACGGGCAATTCACCTAGTACTTCCTACAATCAGCAACACATGTCTGGCCCTAAGCAATTGATGCCCCTTAGCTATCAGCAGCAAAGGCCTTTCAATTCTTTGATTATTAAAACCTAATTATTAGCATAAGTTTGATTGTAGTAGCATGTAAGGAACCATTGAAAAGATGAAAACGACCTCAATTTATTTGTAGCTAGTATACATTAAACTTGCCAATACATACAAGTACGACATTAATGTATGCTATTTTTTTTGTTGAGGAATGCATTAAATGCTCTTTTGACTCATGGCTCATTTCTTTTGGTACATGTTCAGCCTTTTTTTACCCGGGGTGTAATGTAATGATATTCATATTACATCCATATTACCTCAAGAAGGCATTGCATGCTAAGTGATTGCCATGATAACAGTAATCAACAACAAATATAAATAAATATCTCATAGAAGTAAACATGCCTTTTATTGTCTTCTACAAGAGATAACATATAAGTAGTGTACAAGACTACACACAAGCAATCTGTATTTCCACATGGTCATCAACACACTACAGTACTTAATGTATGCGTTTTTGCCTTTTCTTCTAGTTTCAATCATATATGGTATTAGACACTTTCTATTTTCTCTAGTTTTTTGTCCATATCTCCTTTTATCCATATCTCCGATCCTTTTAATTTATTTTGTTTCCTTTGAATTTCCATTTTCTTTAATTTGGTTGTTAAGACTATTCTTACTGGCCTTGCTTTATTTTTTTGTTGTACCCCTATTCTGTTTACAAAATCTATTTCTTGATTTCCTATCTCGACTTGTATCTTTCCCATTAATGTTACAAATTTATCCCTTAATTTCTTTCTTGTTTCGTTTTGTTCTTCGTTTATCCCAAAGATTACTAAATTCTTCTTTCTTAGCTCATTTTCTAAATGTTCAATCCTTTCTTCTTGTTTCACTATGATTTCCTTAAATTTCTCGATTTTCTTTTTGTTATCTTTTTCTTCTTCCGCTATTTTATCCATTTTGTTCTCCATTGAATTTAGTTTGTTCATTATGTCTAACAATGTTATTACTTTATTCTCGTTTTCTTCCATTGTGTTAGTTTAGTGTAACCACTTTATTTTACCGTTAAGATTTATTTGTTTATTTTGGGTCTGTCTTGTTGTTAGATGTGGTTTCAACTGTTCTATTAATCGCCGCGTAAAGAGGTCAATTCCGGTCGTCCCGTCGTAAACTGTTCCCTCTTATCGGCTTAATGAAATTAATGAAATTTCAGGGCGTTTGTCCCAACTCGTACACTACTAATTTCTGAGACCGAATTTATTTATTTAAGACGACTTATGCACTGCCTTCCATCAGTAAGAACCGGACCGTACTCACTAGTATTCTCTCTTCTTCATTTATTTATTTTCATTTATTATTAGTTATTAGTCTTACTAACACCGTCTCGCACTAATTGTAGTTTTGCCTTATTACTGTTCTGTCCGATGTTTACACTTCCACACAACCGGCTGTGTATTTATCGGGCACGCACCTTGCACTTGACCTGAGTTAACCCGACTACTGTCATGTTCTTAACATCGGCTCGTATCTATGTTCGTTCTAAATCTACTTAAATCTAATCCTACCTTATTTTAATTTCTGCTACTTGCTCCACTACTTGTTTCTTATTAAGTTAGTTTCAGTCTAACTCTTACTCTGTATATATTTTGCCCTGTATGTCTCCTGCACATGCAAAGTTTGGCAACACTGTTTGTTTATATATAAATTTGATAATGCTATCACAAACTTGTTCTTATCACTTCAAAATTTCTTATTTGCCCATTATTTTATCTTTTATTATCACTTTCATTAAAATTTATATATTTTTGGTATCACTATTCTGTTATAATCCTGTTTTTGTTTATTTTACTATTTTTTCACTTCTTTTAGCACTACTTTTAATGAAATTTTACTAGAGAGAATTTATCATCACCTTTCACTCACACTGTTGCCACCACCCACGACCATTTAAAGTACATTTAATCAGAGATTTGGTTAAAACAACTAAAGAATTTGTTGAATTAACAAAAATATTGTCATCTAAAATGTTTTTTTATAAACTTTTAGTTAATTTAAGCGAACAATAGTATTAACTGGAGGTGTTTTTGTTTTTACTAAAACATTAGTCAGCTATTAAACAACTTCAGAATAGTTAATTTAACAATGTATTAAAGTAAAAGTTACATCCTAATTTAATCATACCCTATTTTGTAATATATTAAACTACAATATTGTTTATTTATTTTAACCTATGCAATTTTTGTGGGTGTATGAGGATAGTGCAGCGGCACCACCAAGCGTGTACTCTGGCTTACAACATCATCTCAGGTGTACGCGAATTGCCATGGTATATACTCCTAGTAGAATGAACCCTTTTTTTTACCCATTTTTTTAAATTAATTTATAAATCTGTAAATTTTGTAACCTTTTTATGTACGTTTTATGAAATTAATTTACTTAACTATTTAATAAATAAAAATCACTTACTACATACTTAACAACGAATGAAATAAAGAGCCAAAGTAAAGATCACAAATCAAACTTTTTATTGTACTATATAATCTAAAAATGTCTGCTTCTGCTGTTACGCTACAAGGATTATGAACATACAATTAACAGAATAAGATTTTCAAAACAACCGTTGTAAGACCATGTTAGATAACATAATGTTACCATACATAATGTAATATAACATTAAGATACAGAATAGGACCCTTATAACTACAAATATAACATACAAATGGTTACTCACCAATATGAGTGAGCATGTGCCGTTGCAAATACGTTTTCCGTATGCATTTATAATTACAAATACTACAATTAAATGGTTTCTCACCACGATGACTGAGTATGTGCCATCGCAAATTTATTTTCTCTGTCGATTTATAACCACAAATATTACACTCAAATGGTTTCTCACTACTATGAGTGAGCATGTGCCTTTGCAAAGTTGATTTTAATGAGCATTTAAAACTACAAATATTACACACAAATGGTTTCTCACCACTATGGGTGAGCATGTGTCGTTGCAAATGTGTTTTCCGGGAGCATTTGTAACTACAAATATTACATTCAAATGGTTTCTCACCAGTATGAGTGAGCATGTGCTTTTGCAAACTTCCTTTTATTGAGCATTTATAATTACAAATATTACACCCAAATGGTTTTTCTCCACTATGAGTGAGCATGTGCTGTTGTAAATTTGTTTTCTGCGAGAATTTAAAACTACAAATATTACACTCAAATGGTTTCTCACCACTATGGGTGCGCATGTGTTGTTTCAAATTTGTTTTTACTACGCATTTATAACTGCAAATATTACATTCAAATGGTTTCTCACCACTATGAGTAAGCATGTGCTGTTGTAAACTTGTTTTCTGTGAGAATTTAAAACTACAAATATTACACTCAAATGGTTTCTCACCACTATGGGTGAGCATGTGTCGTTGCAAATGTGTTTTCCGGGAGCATTTGTAACTACAAATATTACATTCAAATGGTTTCTCACCAGTATGAGTGAGCATGTGCTTTTGCAAACTTCCTTTTATTGAGCATTTATAATTACAAATATTACATCCAAATGGTTTTTCTCCACTATGAGTGAGCATGTGCTGTTGTAAATTTGTTTTTTGTGAGAATTTAAAACTACAAATATTACACTTAAATGGTTTCTCACTACTATGAGTGAGCATGTGCCTTTGCAAAGTTGATTTTAATGAGCATTTAAAACTACAAATATTACACTCAAATGGTTTCTCACCACTATGGGTGAGCATATGTCGTTGCAAATGTGTTTTCCGGGAGCATTTGTAACTACAAATATTACATTCAAATGGTTTCTCACCAGTATGAGTGAGCATGTGCTTTTGCAAACTTCCTTTTATTGAGCATTTATAATTACAAATATTACACCCAAATGGTTTTTCTCCACTATGAGTGAGCAGGTGCTGTTGTAAATTTGTTTTCTGTGAGAATTTAAAACTACAAATATTACACTCAAATGGTTTCTCACCACTATGGGTGCGCATGTGTTGTTTCAAATTTGTTTTTACTACGCATTTATAACTGCAAATATTACATTCAAATGGTTTCTCACCACTATGAGTAAGCATGTGCTGTTGTAAATTTGTTTTCTGTGAGAATTTAAAACTACAAATATTACACTCAAATGGTTTCTCACCACTATGGGTGAGCATGTGTCGTTGCAAATGTGTTTTCCGGGAGCATTTGTAACTACAAATATTACATTCAAATGGTTTCTCACCAGTATGAGTGAGCATGTGCTTTTGCAAACTTCCTTTTATTGAGCATTTATAATTACAAATATTACACCCAAATGGTTTTTCTCCACTATGAGTGAGCATGTGCTGTTGTAAATTTGTTTTCTGTGAGAATTTAAAACTACAAATATTACACTCAAATGGTTTCTCGCCAGTATGGGCGAGCATGTGTCGTTTCAAATATGATTTTACTAAGCTTTTATAACTACAAGTATTACATTTAAATGGTTTCTCACCACTATGGGTGCGCGTGTGGTCTTCCAAATGTCTTTTCCGGGTGCATTTATAACTACAAATATTACATTCAAATTGTTGCGGCATATTTCTTTTAAATAATAGCGATCGTCAAATTGGCTTGAAAAATCATTTACAAGTACAAGTGTCACATTCAAACTTTGGGGTGGTTTCGATTACTGATTGTTGTTGCACTAACAGCCTTGCCATCAACTACACACTAACAATAATTAATCTAGCATGCATTTGTTATATTATTTTTCTTCTGAGGTTTTTATTGTCTTCTTACTATAAATTACACTTAACACTTTAAATTGCTACTTCAAAGGAAATATATTTTAGAATATAAACAGATTATAATAGGAATTATATATAAGTTCTGGCATAGCCTATATACAGTAGTCAAACGATTAGGTGAACTAATTAAAAGCAAGCTTGTTCATACAAACGAGATGTTCACTCAATTGAATATACTCTTTAAAAAGAGTTTATTATATTTATTAACTTAAATTCATTTTATAACTGAACAACACTGTCTGGTATGCAAAAATTATTATCGAGAGATTATTCATATATGTGAATTCAGCAAAGTAAATCATATATTTCACTAATTTATGCTGTTCATTGAATTGAACATTTTATTGTATGAATTTTTGTTGTTCATATAAACGAATTGTTCATTTAATAAGAAAATACAACGAGAGGTTAATGTATATAGCGTAGAATTAGCGTAACAAAACTACTGTAAACGTTTCGTGCTAACATACTGTTGAACGGTTACTGAGTTGATAACACTTGCAAGCACTTCCTTAAAAACCACAGTGAAATAATTTAGGCTTAAAGAATCACAGAGTGCTACAATACAGCGTTTCCATATAAAAAGTGTTGGAGTGGTTGGACACCTGCATACATGTATCTATGTAGTATATTAATAGGTGTTGCAGCAGCTGAAACTAGTAAAAGAACTTTGAGGTAAAATATTTTGTAACGTTCACAAAAGCACTTACTAATTCATTGAGATAACCAAATTGTTTCTAACCTTTCCATAAAAACACACAATGGCTGCTAATCCAGTTGTATTGTACTTAATACTGTTACTAATGTTATAAATAATTATAACATTATAAGACGTGTGCATTCGTAACTCATCAAGGTTTTAGCTACTATAATATAATACTGAAGTCTCTGAAAGTGCACTGAACTGACGCTCTGTATGCCGGCAGCGTTGCCAACCTGGACGTAATCGGAAATAGTACACGGGCGTTTAAAATTATAAAACACTTACCAAAAATTATAGTAATCAGGCCCGGTTTCACCAACGCTAAATATATCAATGAATAGTTAATTTATTCTATGAATATAATTTAATCTCAAGTTAACTAAATTACTGTTTCACCAACACCTTTGTAAACATGGTTAGGTATTGGATGAATAAGGCGAGGTTCAGTGTGAATGTACCGTAACTGCTTACAAAATCTAGGTCCCGATTGATTTTTAGGGAATTAAGTTTGGACACCAACACAATTTAACCTGAGTTTCGTATGTTTATGTTCGGTTTGTTTATGTGGTCTTTGTTGTAGACTATTTAAAGACTGTTAGAATCAAGTAGCCATGTGACAATTGATTTCTAGCGTTAAAATTATGAACGTTCTTTACAAAAATTTTTAATTAAAACTTGGAACTCTTGATTTTTTATTTGATTTTTGTTTTAAAACTTTAAAAACAATTAAGGTATCTGAAAAATTCCAGTTTTCGAATTTTCTTTTAGTATATTTGGTCTTAGAATTGCATGCTCTTTCTAAATTCAATATAAAAAAGGATTTCCATTTATAATCTATTTATAATAAATATTCCATAAACAAAACACAATCTAAAAATAACAATTACACTAAAATATATCCTATTTAAATTAAACATTAACGTGTTCCAGAATTTTTTAACATTTAATAAAAGATTTATTTGGATAGTTTTAGGATTTATTAGACTCACATTGTATTGTAAGAAATTGTAACGTCATACTCCTGCGAGAACCTTCTAGTGTATTCGATATACGGGTATGTTCGAGCGATTACTAGAATATTTACATGGAGGTATAAAAACGACATCCCGGATAGTAGAGAGCAGATTAGTATTTTAGCCGGCGTATCGAAGTGTGCTCTATGTAATTAGTAATCAAATATATTAGTGAATAAATAAATGTTTAATAATTGTTAACTCATAAATACTTCTTTTATAGTATTCTTTAAGTTTTTAAATATCTAGCATTTAAGTTCATTAAATAGTTTATAATTATAGTGTTTTAATTAGTGTATTTAAATAATATCTCTCTGGTGAATAGACGATTTAAACATCATTTTTGTTATCATTTTAAAAAGAACGCTACAGTATATACAATATTTTAGTTATAACCGGAATTTGTGGTAACTATCTGCGAATTTAATATAAACACGAGGACAAACCTACTGTTTATGTTTATTAGTTTCACTTTGAGATTATAAATCTCTAAATAGCAATTTAACTGGGTATATTGCTCATCCCATATTTTGCAGAGAGCGATTTCGAGTTAAAAGAGGAGAGAAAAAAATTATTCTTGAAAAAAGATGCTGTTCTGATTCCTTTTTTAGAAGTTAATAAACCACATACTACAAGGTAGGATGTTATAATTTTTCTCTAGCTAATTAATAAGACAAAATACAAATACAAGATTTAGTAATATAATATTTATAAAGTAAACTTTAAACTTATTCCATACTGCTTATTATGTTTATAGTTTTAAAAGATGTTTCAAGCAAAAAAATAATTCATAGAAGTCCTGACTTAGGTAAACGGCATCCCTGGATGCTAGTTTCTAAAGCCAGAACGTCTTCGTAACCTGAACTGAAGGACCTCATCAAGGTCCGCTGTTTATATACCATCCTATATGGTCATAAAATGCGCTTACTTAGCATATATTAAGTTGAAGTTCTTAGAGAACCACATTAGTATTCAGCCATTAAGATAAATATTCTGAGTATCTTGCATACATTGTTTAAATTAAGATAAGATTTCTAAGTACGTTCGCATACATGATGTAAATGAGAAGAATAATTATGAGCATAATATTATGAGAAGCGTTATCTAAAAGGCAGAGCATATGGTTGATACTTCGTCTTATATGAATGCATGCAGTTCGAATGTTAACTCCTCCCACGCAAGAATGAAATATACCTTGAAAAAGAATATTTCAGTGATTACAATAAAGCGACTGGCTAAATGAAAAGTAGGAGGCGTTACAAATATACTGATAATAATCATGCAATAAAAATACATAAGAAGATAGTAAATAATAATGGTATTTATTATATGGAGATTACATAAATACATAATAGGACGTATAGAGTACATAATATGAATACATAATAATAGAACAGAGTAATAATGGAATGATAATATATAATACTAATGTATAATCATAATTAGGTATGAGGTTAGTATATAGTTATTGATAATAGCAATAATAGTTAATTTAAGATGATCTGCATTGGACCAGGGGACTTGAAGTTGGGTTAAAAGTTATATTGTCGGTTTCCTTAAGGGAGAGACGTTAGTTGATATATTTTGATAGCAATCAGTTTGCGTTTGTAGTATACAAAGTTTTAAAACAAAAATCAAATAAAAAATCAAGAGTTCCAAGTTTTAATTAAAATTTTTTGTAAAGAACGTTCATAATTTTAACGCTAGAAATCAATTGTCACATGGCTAATTGAGTCTAGCAGTCTTTAAATAGCCTACAACAAAGACCACATAAACAAACCGAACATAAACAAACGAAACTCAAGTTAAATTGTGTTGGTGTCCAAACTTAATTCCCTAAAAATCAATCTAGGGGCCCTAGATTTTGTAAGCAGTTACGGCACATTCACAATGAACCTAGCCTTATTCATCCAATAACTAACCCTGTTTACAAAGGTGTTGGTGAAACAGTAATTTAGTTAACTTGAGATTAAATTATATTCATAGAATAAATTAACTATTCATTGATATATTTAGCGTTGGTGAAACCGGGCCTAAGTACTATAATTTTTGGTAAGTGTTTTATAATTTTAAACGCCCGTGTACTATTTCCTTTTACGTCCAGGTTGGCAACGCTGCCGGCATACAGAGCGTCAGTTCAGTGCACTTTCAGAGACTTCAGTATTATATTATAGTAGCTCAAACCTTGATGAGTGATGAATGCATACGTCTTATAATGTTATAATTATTTATAACATTAGTAACCGTATTAAGTACAATACAACTGGATTAGCAGCCATTGTGTGTTTTTATGGAAAGGTTAGAAACAATTTGGTTATCTCAATGAATGAGTAAGTGCTATTGTGAATGTTACAAAATATTTTACCTCAAAGTTCTTTTACTAGTTGCAGCTGCTGCAACGCCTATTAATATACTACATAGATACATGTATGCAGGTGTCCAACCACTCCAACACCTTTTACATGGAAACGCTGTATTGTAGCACTCTGTGATTCTGTAAGCCTAAATTATTTCATTGTGGTTTTTAAGGAAGTGCTTGCAAGTGTTTTCAACTCAGTAACCGTTCAACAGTATGTTAGCACGAAACTTTTACAGTAGTTTTGTTACGCTAATTCTACGCTATATACATTAACCTCTCGTTAAATTTTCTTATTAAATGAACAATTCGTTTATATGAACAACAAAAATTCATACAATAAAATGTTCAATTCAATGAACAGCATAAATTAGTGAAATATATGATTTACTTTGCTGAATTCACGTGTATGAATAATCACTCGATAATAATTTTTGCATACCAGACAGTGTTGTTCAGTTATAAAATGAATTTAAGTTAATAAATAACGGGTGTTCATTTAAATTCGTAATCTAGCAACCTTTGGATTATTGCCTGTCTCTATCTGCGACGTATTATATCTGTCGCTCTGTCTTCTTTCATTAAAATTCCAAAGGTTGCTAGATTACGAATTTAAATGAACATGCGTTATAATAAACTCTCTTTAAAGAGTATATTCAATTGAGTGAACATCTCGTTTGTATGAACAAGCTTGCTTTTAATTAGTTCACCTAATCGTTTGACTACTGTATATAGGCTATGCCAGAACTTATATATAATTCCTATTATAATCTGCTTATATTCTAAAATATATTTCCTTTGAAGTAGCAATTTAAAGTGTTAAGTGTAATTTATAGTAAGAAGACAATAAAAACCTCAGAAGAAAAATAATATAACAAATGCATGCTAGATTAATTATTGTTAGTGTGTAGTTGATGGCAAGGCTGTTAGTGCAACAACAATCAGTAATCGAAACCACCCCAAAGTTTGAATGTGACACTTGTACTTGTAAATGATTTTTCAAGCCAATTTCAATATCATTGCATGTTTCTGCTACTAAACAACCATATGTAAACATTTGACGATCACTATTATTTAAAAGAAATATGCCGCAACAATTTGAATGTAATATTTGTGGTTATAAATGCACCCGGAAAAGACATTTGGAAGACCACACGTGCACCCATAGTGGTGAGAAACCATTTAAATGTAATACTTGTAGTTATAAAAGCTTAGTAAAATCATATTTGAAACGACACATGCTCACCCATACTGGCGAGAAACCATTTGCGTGTAATATTTGTAGTTTTAAATTCTCACAGAAAACAAATTTACAACAGCACATGCTCACTCATAGTGGAGAAAAACCATTTGGGTGTAATATTTGTAATTATAAATGCTCAATAAAAGGAAGTTTGCAAAAGCACATGCTCACTCATACTGGTGAGAAACCATTTGAATGTAATATTTGTAGTTACAAATGCTCCCGGAAAACACATTTGCAACGACACATGCTCACCCATAGTGGTGAGAAACCATTTGAGTGTAATATTTGTAGTTTTAAATTCTCACAGAAAACAAATTTACAACAGCACATGCTCACTCATAGTGGTGAGAAACCATTTGAATGTAATATTTGCAGTTATAGATGCGTAGTAAAAACAAATTTGAAACAACACATGCGCACCCATACTGGTGAGAAACCATTTGAATGTAATATTTGTAGTTATAAATGCTCCCGGAAAACACATTTGCAACGACACATGCTCACCCATAGTGGTGAGAAACCATTTGAGTGTAATATTTGTAGTTTTAAATTCTCACAGAAAACAAATTTACAACAGCACATGCTGACTCATAGTGGTGAGAAACCATTTGAATGTAATATTTGCAGTTATAAATGCCTAGTAAAAACAAATTTGAAACAACACATGCGCACCCATAGTGGTGAGAAACCATTTGAGTGTAATATTTGTAGTTTTAAATTCTCACAGAAAACAAATTTACAACAGCACATGCTCACTCATAGTGGTGAGAAACCATTTGAATGTAATATTTGCAGTTATAAATGCGTAGTAAAAACAAATTTGAAACAACACATGCGCACCCATACTGGTGAGAAACCATTTGAATGTAATATTTGTAGTTGTAAATGCTCCCGGAAAACACATTTGCAACGACACATGCTCACCCATAGTGGTGAGAAACCATTTGAGTGTAATATTTGTAGTTTTAAATTCTCACAGAAAACAAATTTACAACAGCACATGTTCACTCATAGTGGAGAAAAACCATTTGTGTGTAATATTTGTAATTATAAATGATCAATAAAAGGAAGTTTGCAAAAGCACATGCTCACTCATACTGGTGAGAAACCATTTGAATGTAATATTTGTAGTTACAAATGCTCCTGGAAAACACATTTGCAACGACACATGCTCACCCATATCAACCCGAACATCGATTTGAAATAAAACTTCTTAACCACATTCTTTAAAAAAAAATTAACTTAAATGTTAAAATAAATGTTATAAACGGAATGTTGACAAATTTCCCTTTCTTTTGATATATAATATGTCGATGACAAAGCAATGAAAACTGCAGTATTTGAATGACAACCATCTTGCATTTCCTTACAATCATGGTTTGATAAAAATTCAAATAAAAATATTTTCATACCTTTTTACATCCTTTTCCAAACATAAACTTAAACCTAAGATCCTATTAACTACTATTTACATTCACTTTGACACCAAAATCCTAAATATAAACAATATTTTACCATTATAGCAAAACATGTTAAATCGTTCAAATTTTGAACTACGGCTGAGATCTTCTTTACAAAACTTGTTTCACTTGAAACTTGTATTGCTAAAGGTGCAGTAGAATCTAGTTATCAAAATTACAGCAAAACATTTTGGCTGCAAGTTCAAAGATTAATGAAAATTATGCAATTATGCTGAAATTCGTTGAACCAACATGGGGTTTACTTGAAATTTAAGAATAAAAACTGTAAGTATTGTGTTGCTTACTTGCATATACCTTTCCAATTATGCCTTTTATAATTTCCAGGTGAAAATACACCTTAAGATGGCTTCAAATATGAAAAACCAAGTCAACCGGTCTATCTACATGCAAATCGTAGCTTGTCTAAATAAATTTTCATTTTAAGTGAAAAATCTAATTAAGATCCACTTTTTATTATCACCAAGTGATGTAGAGTGTATCCTTTACTTATTAAATAACAAAATTACTCAATTTTCTCCAATTTAAAAAAATTGTTTTATGAACGCCTGAAATATAGGCAACCCAAATTACCTATTCACAATTTTTGACTGCAATATGTACCATATTTTTATTTAATTGTAAGTTATTCTTTTTTATAAATATAATAATTATATAAAAATCTATATATTTAAAACACAAGACGTATTTTTGTTCCAGTTCGTTTAAGACTTTCGCTGGGCCGATTAACGTGATTATTTTTTATAATGAAGCTTTCTGTGTAGATTAGACAACACTACTTCATTTTTATATTTTTTAATTTTTATATTTTTAAATTAAATAAATCTAAATCTTTAATTTGAGATGCACGGATCGGACATTTACTTGCAGCGCCATCTCAGTTTCCACGGTGGTAAATTTTAGAACTATTCACGATTATAAAAGTTTTCTCGGTGTGCTGCTACCCACTACTTGCATCATTTGATTTGTTACTAGGTTGCGTAGACAAACCCGCATGGTTGAAAACTATAGAAAGCAAACAAATTATACAAATATTTGGTGATGGCAATTGCTTATTTATAGCTGTTTCATATTGTTTGCAGTTTTGGATAAAACAAATCATCGTCGGATGTGTTTACAAGTTGTTACAAATGACAAGGGCGACTATTATAAAGAGTTCATTATTGGCAATCACACTTATTATCACGTTCTCGATTAGTATTAACACTGCATTATATTACGACAATCTTATGACCTTCAGTACTGAATGAATCTGTCATATAGGGGTCATTCTTACAAAGAGATAGAATATCTAAACGGTTAATGTAACAAAATAAATAATCTAAGAAAAATTTGAAGGCTATTTATTTATAATCATAATATTATAACGAATAAGAAAATATATGCAGCAGAGCTGAATTTATTTTTCTTCTATTTCTTTTCTTATTTTTTATGACCACAGGTAAAGAAAAGCGTCAATTAGGTCACGCTAGTTAAAATGACGAAAAGTCATTAAAAAAGTAATTTAAAATGGATAAAAGTTAAAAACTGTGATTCAGTATTGTTAAATAATTTATTTATGAAAATAACAAAAAAGATCGTTGCTTTTTTTTCACAGTAATAATAAAATACAGTGAGTGCGTTTTTAGCATCAATTTCGATTTTCGATCTAAAAGTATCGGATAAATACAAAATCAAAATGATAATTACCATTTCTGTTAAGAAATATTAAAAAAGGCTTAAAATAAACTTAGATTATTTTAACATATGATTTGAACAACATATATTTAAGGTAATTTTACTTGTTTTTGTCACTTAACGAAATTGACGCGACCGCGACCGAATTGACGAGACGGCGGCCGAATTGACGAAACCGCGACCTAATCATGCTGAAAAGACCATTTATTTGGTCAAAACAACTTAATTTATTTGCCTTCAAAGTGTATTATTAGAATAATAAGAGATAATGCTTTAAAACAGCTAAATCTGACTTGGGATCTAAAGCATTGCACATCACATTGTGTTTAAAATCAAAATGATTTGTTTTTATGCATAAGAACTTAAGTTGTAAAAAACGTAAATGTTACAGAAAAACTAATTTTTATTGTAAAATCAGAGAAATACATCATTAAAGGTAATAAATAGGCATTGAAACTAAAAAAATAAATCTGATTTAAGAAAACGAACTCAGAATTGAAACCCAAAAGACAATGTGCAATTATTAAACATAAATAATACTAAGTACTATACTCAGAGTAAACGTGACACAAAAAGACATTAAAAATAAAAAATGTATAGAATTTCAGAAAAAATATGACTAGAAATAATATACAATATCCATATATGCTCTTAGTCTCGGAAAACAATGTGCAGCTATAAAACAGTTTAACTTCGCACAGAGAGCGACTCTCGCCATAGAGGTTATACCTCAAACCTAATAAATATTAACAAATTTTCAGCTAAAGATGTTTTTTTAAGAAATACAAACTAAAAAGCAGGCATGAACGAAAAATCGTTATTTCGGTTACGGAGATCATATCCGATCACGTGACCGAATTGACCGTGACCGAATTGACCGTGACCGAATTGATCGTGACCGAATTGACCGTGACCTTTTAAAAGTTAATCCTTATTATTGGTAACACTGTTACAGAACCTGTCAGCTGACTTCTTGTTTATAAAATATCGTCGATACGTAGATCGATGTCAAAAAATAAATTCACTCGGAATTTATTAAAACAATCACTTTCACTTTATATAATTGTTAAAGAACACTAATATCTTCTTTTAATCCTTTTAAGAAAACGTTCAGGTAACACTTTAATTTATTTTACTTTGTTTCATATATGACATTTATGTCAAAACATATGGTTAATATATTTTATCTGGAGTCGAGCATGTCACTAATCCGGCACAGCTGTTCTGGATCATCACTAATCCTAATTATAGGATTGTAGCCCTTGAAACGAAGATCTATTAAGTATAATACATTCATTGGTCCAAAATGCATCGTAACGAAGATATTCGAGAAAAACGTTTAACAATGTACAAAACATTACGATCAAATTAGATATAAAATTCAACAAATCAAGGTTCATCCTTTACAAGCTAGTTACAGGAATACATGATATAGGTAATATAAATCATTTCTCCATAGAAACATCTTTACAATTTAATATAAACATGATTTTTACAGTACGAACTACAATAAATACACCAATTAATGCATATACAAGTGCCAGCTTAAATATTAAATCAACGTTGATCAATTTATGCACAAAATATCCAGCATACAGTACTCTAAGCACTTGCATAAAAACAATGGTGAGGAAAAGCAGGATAAAAGTGTATAAGAATCATATCAACACGAACGACAGGATTTCATACCTTCATTAATTAAAGTAACCAGAAATCTTGTGAACAAATTCAAAGATTAATTGTATTATATCAGTCATAATAAGATTGACCTAATTAATCTATTTTCAGCTAATTAACAACATAAACTTGACCTGGTGTCCTGGAATATAGAAAAATCTATCTAACGTTAAACATCGTAATGTGTAAATTTTAATATGGAAGTCACTTCTTCCTAACAAGTGGGAAACCGTCCCAAAGTAACATGGGTTGCATAAACATGATTATAATCAAGCAATGTAACTAACTGATATCCTTTTTCTGAAAATGAAACCTATTATTATTATGAATGAGAAAGCTAGGTTATGTTTGCATGAAGTCATTATTCTTAATTTTTAATCTAAGTATTAATGAACCTAACTGTGGTCCTATCTATAGCCTTTATATTAATTATACCCATGACATAGCATGTCCCTCTTTTAATTTAAATCCGATATAAAAATATTTGTATTAACGTTTCTGTTCGATCGATAACATTTTCAATACAGTGATTTGATATCACCTCAATATATTAGCATATTTATTAGTTCATCGATATGATTCTATATGGTTCGAGTCGCCTCTAAAAATAATAAAAAGTTGATGAAAAGAATTGTGCAGTTAGTTTAGTTTTTATATTGTATTACAGTTTAAAAACCTGGAATCGCTGTAATTTTATACGTATACATTCGACTACACGAGGTTGTGCATTTAACTACCCATTAAGCAAGGCCGTGGCCGGCTCTGGTAATAACCTAATGTAATAACATTACAATTAAATTTGTTTTGCATTATTATTTTATTGTATATTTATTTTGTATTAATATCATTAAATGTACGTAGACAGTGTTTTTATTTCAATAGACTAAATATTCCCAGAAATTATTTAAAATTTTAAAATATTGTTTGAAAAAATTCCTCGAACACGTCTACGATCTACAAATACAATTACACTAAAGTATGTCTCATTTAAGATAAAAATCGCCGTGTTCAAGGATTTTTCTCAAAAATATTTAATAAAAGATTTATTTCGATAGTTCCAGACTTTATACGCGCTCTGTATATCTTACGCATTAATAAGCATAAGATAACGCAGAAAAATGCCTGAGAAACCGGTATTTGATGCAAGTTCTTATACATAAAGCTAAAGCTTACTTTTGAAATGAAGTGCACCAAATTTTCAAACGGCTTATCGTTTGAACGTTTTTATAAACGGGTAAACGTGAGGCGTTTGTAACCGAATAGTCCGCGCCGCCGCTGCCGTATTAAAACTAATAATGGAAGTAGTGAGAAAATCCCGCTGCCCGGCCCATCTAGCAACACACTACTTAGTCCGGCACCGCCAGTCGTCCAAGAAAATTTTGTTGCATTAAGAATTAAACATTATTTTTATTGATTTACTGAGTGCCCCACTCCATATTTGTGACAGGATCCTCAAAATCCAATGTGCGGCGCCGTCTCTAATCAAGTGTTTTGCTATCTTCGCATAATTTCAGTCAATCTACTATTTAGTAGTTACAGTTAAATAATAATACGTATGTACTCGTTTTTAAAAAATAATTTTATACAAACAATCACAATTCAATTGACTATGTTATTAACCCCTTCGCTGCGAAATGTCAACATATTCTCGCATTATGTAGCAAATTATAAATGTTTTCAATGTTTTTATTGTAATTTAGCAATAATAATAAATATTATTGATATGTAAAAGATTAATCAATTTCACGTTTTAATTGAATAACAATCTTTGTAACTTTATATACTGAGAACTAACCCAGTCATTTAAAGACGTCTACGTAGCTCAATGGTTAAGCTCCCGCTAATAGACAGGCGGTCCAGAGTTCGATTCCCCGCTCTGCGTTGATATTTTTTCTAGATGGATTTCCATTCAAAATATAATTTAATGTAAAATATTAATTAAACAAAATAAATTAATCTTTATCTAAAATTTATAACATTTTATATTTCAACAAATTAATAATAGTTATTATAAATATTGCAAGTGGTGACATTTATGGCGTTTTAACAAAACTACTGATCGTGAGAAATCATTCCTCGCGGTCTTTACCGTTCAGTTTGGATATTGTTTGGAATTGGTCGTTTTCACGGTTACTAGATTGTGCGGAATGTGTAACTTTCTGTGGTAGTCGTAGATAAAATACTTTATACACTTCAAAGTTTCTTTACAAAAATTTTAATAAAAGTTTTTAGCAAAATTATGGTTAAAATTTCGCATAAATTCTAGTATGTGTAATTAAACAGCTCTTATTTATAATAACAGAGCATTTAGGAAGCAGTTTTTCTTTACATAATATGCGAAATGTAACCTCAATCAAAAAAAGGGGGGCTCGCAAAACTCATCTTGCTCGCTACCAATTTTTGGTTTTGCCCGCCTCTGTTTGGTAGCATTTCCTAATTACATTTATATCGAATCGAACCACAATATTTCTGCTGAATAACTAAGGAAGAGGGTAGGGATTGAAAAGGGAAAGATATACTGAGATGATATATTATCATCAGTTTGAAAGTTTAATTATTTAATAACACAAAGAATATTTAAAAGTTATGATAGTGTTACCGCCCTCGTGTGGTTTTACTTGTGGTTGCAACTATATTACCTTATTTAACTTTTATTCACAGCCTCAAACTGTAGTTTATGCAACATACACTTCTTTCGGAGACTATAGGGTGTAGGTTCTTGCACTCAAAGTAGTAAGAAATTAAAGCAGAAATACTTTTATACAATAAATTTATTGCATTAAGAAACAAAACATAAAAACATGAATAAACAGTAAAGTTAAGAATTAATGAAACAATAACCGTCAACAATAAAGTCAGTTTCGGATAGTGGTTTCACTGGAAATAGTTAAAACAAATCGTTACTTGAAGTCTATTAGTCTACAATTAACTTACTGATCTCTATATCTGCTTATAGTCATGTTTTTTGAATGAAGAAATAATATTCATTGATTTTTGGAAATTTTGATATTAATATGTTTTTCACCATTGTTTTATTTCTTTTACTTTATTTTATTTACCATTGTATTCAGTCACCTGAAGTACTGTATACTGGACGAGAATAGTTGCAGTTTTGATTAATTTATGTTTTTATTAGTCCAGGACTTGCATTAGCATCATTTGGTCATAAACCGTAATGGTCAGATTTTTAATTTCAGTTTTTCTTTAGTATTTAGTTATAATTTTTGTAAATTCTTTATGATTAGGTTACCTAGAGTAACAGTGTAAATATTCCATGTGCTGAGATAACTGGAGATTTCTGTATCTTCAATGTAATTAAGTTTTAATTAGATTTGTGACAGCTGATCGTTTTTGTTGATTTTCTTGTAAATATGAATTTTGGATCATAAGTGTTTTATGTTATTTTGATTGCCTTTTTACAGCCAGCTATCTTCTCATCTATTTATAATTAAGATTAGCGTTAATTATTAACACATGTTTTATTTTGTGACTATAACATTTTATTTTATACCAATAATGAGAAATAAATAGAAATCTTCAATTAATCAATAATTGTTCATCTGATTTTTGATAATATTAGTATAATTATTAAATGAATTTCTTAAGAAATAAAAAACAAAAAAATCGATGTTTCTATTTAAACCTTATTTGCTGCTCGCAATTTCGTCACAAACACCAATCCAAACCTCTTTTCATTTAACGCATATCTCTGTCCGTCGCCTGCCGAAAGTTCTTCAAATTTCCAGTAAAATAAGAGTGAAGATTACACATTTGTGAGTATTTCTTAATTGTATTATATTAAAATTGCCCCTTTTTACCCGGAAACAATAGTTCCTTAAAATGTTGCAGTAAATAAAAAGTATCATAACGTTATGTTGTTTGTTCTAAACATTCATCTCACGGAGTTTACTAGTTAAAAAATAGTATGCTTAATTCATACAAAAAATGCGGACTTTTGGCTCTGATAAGATTGCTAGACTCCGCTAACGAGTCGTCCGGCAACTTTCTTATTCGTATTTTGTACTAATTAAACAAATAACTATTTTTTAATATTTATTATATTTGAAAGACAGTTGAGATAATGTAGCTTTTGTAAATCTTTGCAAATACTCCAAACGCAAAACTTTTGATTTTGGTAAGCATCAGTCTACAATCATGTATTGATATAACAGAATTTATAACCTTAACCTTTGATTTGATAAAGTTGTTGGTTAATAAATAATATAACGAAGTATAAAATAGAAAAAACTCATAACAAAATTTAAATCAATTTATTATTCTAGAAATTTATTATTCCAAAAATATGTTACAACAATTATTACAGAACTTATTTCTAAATTATTTGACCCAGTGATAAAGATAAACAAATGGATTTCAAATGAGACATGAAGCTACTCTGCAATTTGTAAAGTGTGTCATAATGTCGGCACAGCATTATTGCTCACTTTATCATTATGACACTGCCCTCGTTAATAGGGACATGTTGCGCCATCCTTGATTGCAAAGAAAGATTGTAGTAGGGATTAGGAGTTAAGATGGGAAGTGATATTAAAAAAGGATATTTAGTTACATTGTGGTTTTAAAGAAGTAAAGTCTTTATGATTATCATGACCCTATAAGTTACAATTAGTTGGTAATTACATATTATGTTTATTTATTTATTTATATATAGGATTAGAGTCATAGTTATAAGTTAGGTAAATTTAATTAAATGAATGAAATAAATTAGATGAAGAGTAAGTGTCCTTATTTAATAAAGCTACATGACTTTGTAACGTTTAGTAATATGGTGAAGGTTAGTACGAAGGAGGGTGACAATAGAAGGAAACCAAATACATAACGTTATATGAAGAATTGTCAATTCTGTAGGGAATCACCTTTGATAGCTCAGCGGTAGAGCATCTGCCCAGCAAGCCGAAACTTCATATACTACATATTTATAACATCTTAACATTTAAACAAATACAATATTGTTGGAAAATTTAAAAATTATAATAAAATTTATATAAATGAACTGTCAGCTGATAATAAAGAGTATTGCAAAGCAAACCTGTTTTATTTAGCAGCATTTCCTAATTACATATATCGAATTACAACAATACATCTGTCTCATATCTGACCAAGAAGGAAGAAAATGTAGAGAGAAATATATATCCCGACCCTTATAATAAAAACTAACTTTCATTTAGGAACTCTAATGAGCGTTAATAGTTACAAATAATTATACCAGATGATATCACAGCTTGAAATTCCTTAAAGTTAAGATTCCTCATTCCATACTTATTTGAAGAAATATCGAAAATGATATGGTCACGTTGTATACAGGGTGTTTTAAAATATGCCCGTCTGGCAGGATGGACAATTTTCAGTTTACAATTAGTTCACATACGTAAACGCAAAATGTTCTAAAAAATAAAGCAATCAAACAACACAAAATTCAATAAGGAAATGAATTTATCCAGACAATTATCGTTTATAATATTAACAATATTTATTAGTTTACTAGACTTGTGAACATTACTATATTTCATAAAAACGATACCTCTTTTGTTTCAGCCCGATAGTTCGAACCATGCTCCGTTACTCTTTAGCAGTTTGGATGCTACTTGGAGGGTTACTTGCTGGAGAAAGTTGCTATTACCATGAATATTCCAATGAAATAAGTTGCTATAATACAAGTTCATTTGACTCGATAAATGTTAAGATTAATGCTACCTTAACGGAATCAGACATCAAAAGTCAGGATATTACCTCCTTAAATATTATTGCAAGCGACTTTGATAAATTTCAACCCGGCTTGATAGAAATATTGCCAAACATCAAAAATCTATTGATTAGTGACACATATATAAGTACAATACCACCAGATGCGTTTGCAAACGCCCAATCTCTCGAATCACTGTCCCTAGTAAGAAACAAAATAGAGCACGTAGAAAAAGATGCATTTAAAGGCTTAGAGCAAATGAAGAAATTAGTTCTGTGGCAAAATGGCAATTATGATTTTTTTCAATATGAATCCTTTTCACAGTTTTCCAGTTTGGAGACACTAGAGTTAAGGCAAGACTCATCTCCACAAATCATAGACGAGCATACTTTGTCCTCTTTAGTAAGCTTAATTAGTCTGGACCTGTCTTCCTGTAATGTAGAAGAGATCGCAGAAAATGCATTTAGTAAATTAAGTAAATTGGAATCTCTATATTTGTACACCAATAAACTAACAACGTTGAAAAAGAACCTCTTTAAAGGACTACATGAACTAACTCAAGTCTTACTTGATAATAATGAATTACCAGAGGGACTATTCCAAGACCTGGGAAGATTGAAAGAACTTCGTTTACAGAATAACCAAATTACTGAATTGAGTAAAGCTCATTTAGCTGGATTAAAGAGCATACAAACTTTAACAGTGTATCGGAATAATATCACAAAATTACCAGTCAATTTGTTCCAAGATTTATCAGAGATCACTCGCATTGATTTTAAACAAAACGACCTTATGGAAATAACTAGGAGAAGGTACATTTGATGCAGTACCTAAATTAGCGAAATTGTATTTAGCAGAGAACAAAATAACAAAATTGGCACTAATTTATTTCATAATAATTTAGAATTAGAATACGTCGACTTTTCTAACAATAAACTTGAATCTATCTGCGGAGTATTTTTATCGCATTTGCAACGTTTGAAAAGCATCTACTTGTATAACAACGAACTAACAGCTTTAGGTCCAGAATGCATCAAAGACTTGCCGGCTTTAGATAGCTTCAATTTTATAAACAATAAACTGGAAACGTTAGAAAAAGGGTCTTTTAAAAACTTGTCAAGTTTAAGGTTTTTATCTTTTGATCAAAATAATATTGCTGTTGTGCACAAAGGAGCTTTCGTAAATTTAACTTCGTTGTATGATCTGACTCTAAGCCAGAACAATATAAAGATACTTGAAATTGGATGTTTTGATGACCTCAAGAAATTATTAAATTTGAATTTAGATGACAACAAGATCGAGTCCTTGCCTTATGACTTGTTCGAACATATCTCAGAACTAGCCTATTTACATGTATCTAAAAATTTATTAACAAGCTTAGATTGCTAAATGTTTGAATATCTACCTAAAGTTGCTTTAGTAATTTAAAACATCTGACCAGTTTAGACCTGAGAAATAACCACATAAGAACTGTAACTCTATCTGCGTTTACCGGGTTGGAAGATTTGACGAAACTTTTTCTATCCAATAATAAGATCGAAATATTGAGAGAAAGATCGTTTGTGGAAATTCCAAAATTGGATAGGTTATATCTAGAAGAGAATTCTATAAGTGAGGTAGAACCAGATACATTTGAGGGGCTCAATAAATTAAAAACTATATATTTGGGAAGAAATAAATTAAAGGTATGGCAACCCGATGCGTTCAATGGTTTAGATTCATTACACACTTTGTATCTGAATAGTAATGGAATTGAAACGATAACAGCTGAACAATTTGAAAAAATGAAGAAACTCAATTATTTAAGTTTAGATAGTAACGAAATAGAGAACTTGGAAGTTGACACTTTCTCAAAATTGAAAAAGATGAAGAATTTGAATTTATTAGGCAACAAGATAAGTTCTATGCCTAATGGTATTTTCGAACCTTTAAACGAATTAGAAACTCTGAATTTAAGTAATAATACTATCGAAGCTATATCAAATAAGCTTTTCGTTAGCTTGTTTGCTTTAACAGACCTTTCATTAGAAAATAACCGAATTTCTACAATTGAGTCAAAATCGTTCGCTGGCCTTAAAAACCTGTCTAAAATCGATTTGGCAAACAATAAATTAAAAGTAATAGATAGCGATACCTTTGCTGGATTACCTGGTTTGCTATGGTGCGCCTAAATAACAACAACATTACTAAAATATCATTGAGCGACTTTGAGCAATTTTCACATTTGTATTATGTAGGAGTATCCGGAAATCAATTATCAGAAGACGTTTTAAAACAATTTCATCAAAAATATGGCACTTAGTGTTGTCTGACCTTAGCGAGTTTGTTTTCAATTTAAAATGTTTTTATAAAAATATGAGCAATAAAATAAACAAATATTGAAATATATTTTGTTTTAATTTTTTTTCCATCATTCCTCTTTGTAAATCAAAACATAAATTGATAAATAGCTACAGAAGATAAGTAAATATAAGGTTAAGAGTATTCTTAAATATTATTTTTCAAACTATGTGGTCATATCTAGCGTCATATTTAACTGTCTAGCATGAAGGACTCAAGCAGGCCAGGTTCGACTCCTGGTACCGGTAGATCTGGTTAAGGTTTCCTGCATTTTTTCCGTGGCTGTGACGCAAACGTGGGATTTGCGCAAGTACGTAGTAATAATATTCGCCCCCTACCTCCCGCACAAGCTTCATACCTTCTGGGGACTGGTTTCCAGGTTATGAGTTGTAGCAATTATTATTAATTATTATTATTATTATATTGGTATTTGCCAGGTAATAAATTAATAATTTTTACCATCTGCATACTATATAGTAGGTAAGTTAGCTAATGCATCCTTCCCCTGATCCTATCCCTCCTGATTTATAGAAATCCTTACACGTCAGCCAGAAATATCATTATAATTTTCTTAAAAATATTAACTGCTGCTTTTATTGGGCAAGTTTGACCATAAGGAGATGTTAGGTACCTACATTTAGTCTGAAATTTGCCCTTTTAGCCAATGGAACCAATTGAATTCCAATGGAAGCCAACAATGTGTAACTATAATACAAAATATTTAAAAGAACTGTAATTCTTACTTTAAAATGGTTATTATTAAACACCCGAAGCTGCTTATACTTCAAAAGCAGAGACTGTTATTGTTCTTTTGACAAATTACTTTCGGGCGTAGGTGTTAATTAGCAGGTTTGAAAACGAATAATAATTACACCAAATCCAATATAGATGACGGCCATCAAATTGTATGTACACTATCGCGATTAAAATGATGTTAATTGATATCATTTCACAATTTGAAAAGAGATGGTATAGATTGAGTTTTAATACGCAATCAATATGAGACAATAAATATTACATAAGTGTCTCAAGAATTGCAGGACAAATAACTGAATGCTTCCAAACGTCGGTTTGTTATTACTATAAACACTTTAATGATCTTTAGCCCTTGTTGACACAATTAAACATAAAAACACAGTAAACATTTGTAACACAAAATTTGTGGACAATATCGGTTCATTGTGATAGAGCATTTAAATTAATTTCTGATAAGAATTGATAAAGCAATGCAGTGAATTTGAAAATTATTTAATTGACTATTACTACATTTCAGCAACTGTTTAAACAAATATTTGCTGACAAGTCGTACATAATTGACATTTAAGGTCCAAGTGTACCCAAAAAACGTGTGTTGTTTGTTTAATAAATAATATAATAATGTGATAACTTTGGTTTTAAGTTAATAGTCGAGGAATGTTAAAAACTTACTTACCTAACTTGTTTTGGAAAAAAAAATTTTTTAATTAAATTATTTCACATGTTATACGTGAAAAATTAATTTTGGAGAAACTGTACATTCAAAATTAATCAAAATAATACCACTTAAGTTTCATAGTATTTGAACTATTTTCCCAAAATTTTAAGAAAATCGTATGTCTAGGGACTAAACTATTACCTTCTTTTTTGCCAAAAAAAACAGTTTTTTTGGCAAAAAGCAGGTTTTTGGCAATAATTTAGTCGCTAGACATACGATTTTCTTAAAATTGTGGGAAAATAGTTAAAATACTATGAAATATAAGTGGTATTATTTTGGTTAATTTTGAATGTACAGTTGTTCTAAAATTAATTTTTCACGTATAACATATGAAATAATTTAAATAAAAAATTTTTTTTTCCAAAACAAGTTAGGTAAGCAAGTTTTTAACATTCCTAGACTATTAACTTAAAACCAAAGTTATCACATTATTATATTATTTATGAAACAAATAACACACGTTTTTGGGTACACTTGGACCTTAAAGAAATATTGTAAAAGTTTATACGTTTTAAAACAACTTTGTAAAAGAGAATATTTTTCATACAGCTCACGCAGTAAAAATTCAATACTAAAAGTGCGATTTCTTTGTCCAAAACAAAATAGAAAGTCTAATTGAACACTGTACTGCATCTATATTAATTTGAAAATCGGCTGACGTGTAAATATTTTGTTTATTGTGAAAAATTTAAACAGAATGCTTTATTAGCTCATCTACAATGCAGTTTTTACTTCTAGTAAGTCAACGGGAGCAATCAAATCAGTAAAGCTGTGGTCAAGTTGAAATTTTTTCCAAATAGTTTTGCATTGTTGTTAATGCTATCCAAACCAAGACAATAGCTGAAAAATACACTTTTCTCAAATCTTCCTTAGCTTGGAACTTTATTATCGCCACAAAACTTTTTTCAACCGAAACTGAATTCCTTAAAACTCAATTTACAACTTCAGAACTGTGCGACGAGAAGCTTAGCAGATACTACACTTAATTCGAATGTGTTTAAACCTCAACAAATATACACACTTTGAGAATACGTTTAACACAACCAAACTGCTTAAATTAATATCACCCCAGACGGTAGGAATTTGTTCGAATTCAACAATTAGCGCACCTTTCAGTATATTCCCGACTCTGACTGAGACTTTGTCAGACTTTTCCCTTACCTCAAATTTGTTTAAATTTAACAAATGCGCCTAAACATAGAACTTTATTGATGGCAGAAATGCAAAAGTCTATTGAACGGTGTTACGATAAAATAAATAATTTGAAAACTCTTGCACATTGGTTTACAGTATCTAGCCATATTATTAGAGACATCTTGTAAGGGATTTGATGGCTCGCACGTTGACTTCGGTGAGCGTCCCTGCCCGGGCATCAAACTTTAGGCGTCTCTGCTCTGAGCACTTGCTTACGAAGGGCGCTGATGATTTTAGTGATCCAGTTATTTTAACGTGGTATGCTCCACGGGTAATTGTTAGTGGAGAAAAGTATTCCAGGGAACTGCTAAGGTCGTAGAGGACACCACAGTCTGGATGGCTCCACGGGTCTCTATCTGTTTTGACTGTTTTGACAGTTAGAAAAGGTAAAGGTTTTATCAGTAAATAAAACACACCATCAAAATACCAAACAAATAACAATTTATTAATACCACTATGTCCTACAAGCTCTACTTCTACACAAATAATCTTACACTTAATAACGGAGTTCCAGGTAAACAGGGTGCAATACAGCGTATTAATAACAAACCAAGAGTGCGGGTACGGTATCGAGATAGGATGCACGGAATCAGACTTCTCGGAATACTCGCAGAGAGGTCTTGGAAAACAAGGTAACAGATGAGATCAGGGAGAAAAGGTAATCGGAACTACGGTTAAGAGAACTTACTCTTATATTCCCTAATAGTGGTTCGGACTGCTGGGCTGGTTTGGCTGCTGGCTGGTTGATCCTGCTGGTTTCGTTATGGAATTTTCATTTACTACTGAATAAAAAAAAAACTACATTCGTAACAATACCAAATAACCATTTGGTTATTCCTCATCATCATAAATCCAACTATTTTATGTTTTAACGACTTATCAAACGTACTTTTTTATTTGTCGTGTTATAACAGCTTATTTGGAGTCGAGGCACAGAACGGTCCATCCACACGAAACTTTTGATATGCTTAACATGTCTTTCAAAATTTATGAAGCAGGGAATGAGACGATTTAGTCGGCTCCTTTGGACTAGGTGAGAGAAATGAAAGACGACATAGCTTGTACACATTTTGCTTGGGAAATTAATTCGTATTAACGAACGCACTCTTAAAACTCTTACCTCGTAGAGCCGCAGACTATGCACGACACACGTGAATCTTACTAAGTGATCAACCATATCGTACGAAATCAGATTCATTTCGAAAAAGTAGAAATAGAAAATGCAAAGAAAGCCGAGAGAAAAAAGTTGGGATTAACAAAAATTGAAAGAAACATAAACAGAAGAATGAACTTACATAGTCTTACATCAAAGAAAACATACAAAAGATTAATCAAAAGGAGTTTAATATAGAGCAACAGTTACAAACTCTGCAACAAGTTATAATAAAGGTTAGCAATGAAGACCTCAAACCAATAAAAGAGGATATGAATGGTTAGGGACATCCTTGACCTAACGATAGAAAGGAATCGAATAAGAAATTAATACACGAATATAGAAAATCAAATGAAACAAAAATTAGAAATGCCCAGCAACCAGACAAAAAAACAATTAATTTAACACGGATAAAAAACTCAAAGAAACTACCGGGCGAATTTCCCATGTAAAGTAGAATGTGCCGCGTGCAATCAAATTCCAAAACCAACTAAATGTAATTCATTTTGAATCACTTTGTATGTAGTAATCAAGAAAGAATCGGTAACTATTACTAGTCTAACTGATAGTTAATAATAAGATAATACAGCTGGTCATGACTTATACGTTATTATTATATAGCCGTCAAGGAATGTGATCACTGAGTCGAAATAAAGTGCTCCATAGAAAAAGTATTTATTAAAAAATAATTTTGTAGGTATCATAAAATTAAATTAAAGTGGGATATTATTAAAATATAAATCTAATAAGACGATATAAAAATGCGACAACCATATAAATGTTGTAAGTGTTTTCTCTTCGTATTAATTCACAAGCAACTACCTCTAGCTGAAGAGAGCCAAAAGCTTGAAACAGCTGTCCTAGAGCGGTACTTGTGAATTATACACATCAGATTTATAAAATAAGTAATGTGAGTTTTTATAAATCTTTATTAGATTTAACTTAAGAATAAAATAAAAAAGGGTATGTATCCCCAGTACTACAGCTTTACTCAGCTGGACTCTGATTGACTACACAAGTAAAAAAACTTGAGACGTTGGAGATGAAGCTTTAACGACGATTTGAAGATATCACGAACAGCTCATATGACGAATTCCAGTATACTAAAGGGTCTCGGCAAAAAAACAGAGTTGCTTAAAACCATTAAAATAAAACTGGAATATCTAGGTCATACATATAATGAGAAATAAACCACATTACGAACTTCGCAATTTGTATCCCAGAGAAAAGTATTAGGAAGAAGAAGCCCTGATAAAAGAATGGTATCAGGGTTAAAAAATCTAAGACCATGGTTTATCACCAGGACAGCCGGTATTTTGAGAGCAGCAGTAAATAAAATAGAAATTGGAACGCCACAGTATGTGCACTATCGCAAATATTGAAAACCGTCATGTGTGACCTTGTTGTATTTTCAGGCTGTTCAACAACGGACTGGCGAGCTACGAAACCACAATTATGCTGTGATATACGCTCTTCGTTATTATACCAGCATGCAATGCGATGATAATCGGCAAGCTTCGGGAATTAATCGTGGTTTGTCTATTGTCTGTGCAATATTTACAGCTACCTGAAAAACTTCAAAGTACCAACAATCGAGTGGGTATACTGTTTATATTCTTACTGTGGGGACGCCAAGAAGAAGAATTTTAAACTTGCTTTAAAATTTAAATTCTCAAGTTCAAGAAGATAGCTTTTGCATAGCAGTAAGTCAGTAACAACACTCAAATAATTCATGTTATAATGTTATTTAATAAGGAAGAATAAACAAAATTAATTAGTCAACTGATAAAAATATAAACATATAAACTGATATAAAACTATAAATATAATATCGTATTCACGCGAACGTTTCAATGCATTTAAATATCTGGGTAAAACAACAACTTGATGCATCTCAACTTTTTAACGAATGTTTATTAGTGTAGATTGTTTTACGCAGCTCTAAAGGTACGATTATTTTTATGTATTTATAGTAGTATATAAATTATATCTAAGATGTAAAAAATGCGAAAACTGATTAAATTCTGCTTAGTATGTTAACCAATTTACACAGTGTGTCTCCAGCTGAAGTTTGCAATAAAATAATTTTGTTTTCGTTTTGTCAGATGTATAACTAAATATATAAACTTTCTCGTTTATGTACCTAATTTGACATCTGTCGAAGTTAGCCTCAGGATTTACACTAAATCTAAATAACGCTTTTTACAATTTTGCGTAAACGAATACAAGAAATATTGTTTGATACACGTGCGCTGTTAATTATTTCCAGGCTCTTGGTCTCTTTTAAAATACTCCCCTAACACATTGTGCTTTATATTACGACCACGAGTACTTGTAACGAACTGGTGACGAAGATAACTATGAATAAGAGTCTTTTAGGTAAGATTTATACTAAATAATAAAATATGTTTCATCTTATGCCCCCCACCCACACACTGTATTTTTTGGTATTTTTTGGTCATAGGTTTTACGGTTACATAATTAGGTTTTCAAAATTTCTAACTGTTATAATCTTCTCCGAGTTATCTTTTTGGAATGACCCGTAAATTATAATTTATAAATAAATTGTTCATTATGATGTATTTGTTGCATTTTACTATTTTTATTTGAAAAGGTTCTTTTTAGTTGTAAAGGAGTCAATTAATTAATATATTTATTCATTTTTTAAAATCTTGTTTTACAACGACTTACAATTTCAATTAGAAATACCTCATTTTTTAAAACTAATACCAAACATACTAGAAGTATCACTTTCGGGATTAGAAGTAGAAAAATGTCTTCTTTTTAAACATACATAAATATGCTTCTTCTTCTTTTACTCTTTGTTTGTCATACAAGATTTAATAGCATCATTATCATTATTATTAACACTGACAACAAAAGCGGAGCAAAGAATTAGTGATTTTCTGGACCATGACCTTTTGAACAAAGAAACTGAAAAATCCCGTTTGTGCAATAAAACGACACACTTAGATCACTTCTGAAACCCTTCTTTAAAGAAAAACACAGCAATTCAACATATGAACCATGTCAGGGATTAAAACTGGTTTACCTTTATTAACTGATTTCAAAGTCGTGGCAAATGAATAATAGTGTATATCAGCCGGTGTTCCGCGGATCCACAAACGTGTGTCTTATGTTCTGAAAAAACGAGTATTTTATATAATTGAATCTATCGTGAAACCCTGAATGTTGTAGTTCTCAAAACAAAGTATTAATTTTGCCCTAGTAACGGAAAGGTACTCGATTCCAAGCTATACTTTAAAGTAACGAATTTGTAAGCTGATCCTACGCGATGTTTTCTTAAACTCAGCTTATTAAACAAAGAATCTAGGTCAACGCGTGATCAACAAATGCGAAACACATTAAGATAAGATAAGAGTGTAAGCATCATCTTATGTTACCTCGGCTGTTAGAAAAGTCAGCAGCGTATCTAAGGATTGTACTTTTTAACATTTTCGTTTGAATACATACACCCTAATAACGGTTAAAAATGGTATTTTTGGATTCAGAGAATTTTTAAAGCGTCCACAAATGTCAAAACCTCGAGTTCATTCAATTCAATACTTTCTTCTTACGTAGTTTCGTTGTCGTAAGTCGTTCTCCAAAATCGTGCACCACCAAAATATGGACTAAAGGACTGAATTTAACAGTTGCCGAAGTAAGCGAAAAACCATTAAAGACTCACAATATATATTGGCAGAGTAGAGGCGAATAACCCAATACAAAATATATCAAAAATACAACCAGAAAATTATTTAAAAAAAGCCTGAAAATCAGATTAACCTTAAAAAATTTAAAAAGTAGACCAGCTAACCATTTAATTAAATAGAAATAAATCACTCACTCAATGTCTTAAACGGCTTGCTTAGATTTGTTTTAGACTGACGTGCAAAGTCGTTTCCCAAAAACTTCTAACTAGCTACGACGAATTCTTTAATAAAGAAAATTAAAATAATATTAGAAATAGTGGTAAATTGAAAAACTATATAAAACCTATTAAACCTGCGTAAATGCGATTCAAGATTTTCCAGCTTAATTTTTAAAAAGTCTTTTACACCTACGCCAACTACATCATAAAACGAGAAAATTTCATTGAAAAAGCCGGAAACAGGAAAACCTATCTTTTATTCTTTAAAAGTTCTTGAGATCTAGTTACCACGAGATTCCAATGAAAATGAACTAGAATAATCTAACAAAGTCATAAGCGGTGTGAAACAGATTACAGAAATTGTTGATTCAGCAACCAAAAAGTCTTTATAAATATAATCAAAGACTGCTCGTTTTAATGCACAACGGTGTGCAGCTATAAAAATATTTATGTTTCACTTGCATATTATGTGTTATTTATACCGTGGTATGAACTATATAAATAAGTTCATAACAACCACGGCATTATACATGGACATTATGGTTTATAAAGTCCGCTCGGCGTTTACTTTGCAATCGATGTCGACGTTACGTTCAATTGTAATTAGAAGTTTGATAACAATCAACAACAAAAAATTTAAAATTTTATATCTGTGTTTGACTATAAAATTAGTAACTCTATTAGTTACTCTAAAATAATAAAAGTAGTGTTTACTGTCTACAGCCTTACGTAGTGGTATTCCATAATCATAAAATATAATCAAAATCAAAAGATTAGTTAAAATTTTTGTTAAATTCTTAACCTGACAATTGTTTCAATATTAAATTGTGCATTAAATGTGCATTAAACGAACATTTGCTTTTGGTACACACAATCATTATTTACTTTAAAGTTTAAAATAATTCTGAAATCCATGACTTCTTTTATTTTCAATTTATTTATTAGTTTGATTTTGGAATACTTTTAGTAAAATATCTGGAATTCTCAGTTTTGTTACTTCCAACATATATTATACGATTAATAACACATACCATACCGTATGCATTGTGATGTGCTGAAAACGAATCGAAAGAATTGATTCATCACCCAAGGATGTCGACATAACCTCAAAAAACACTTCAAAAACACATCAAAAAATTTATCATTAAAAGATATATTTAAAAAAAATCCTTGGGTGATGTGTCAATTCTGACCCCGGATTCGTTTTCAGCACACCAAAGGACATAAGGTATGGTGTACTGTAACGTTCTTTTTAAAATAATAACCAAAATGCTGTTTAAATCGTCTATTCATAAGAGAAATATTAATTTACATACACTTAATTAAAACACTATAACTATAAACTATTTAACAAACTAAAGCATTTAAATAAATGCTAGGTATTTACAAATTTATATGAGGACTATTTATGTATTACAATAATTATTAACTAATTATTCAGAGTACATTTCACTATGCCGGTCAAGCATTAACTCCCCCTTCTACTCGCGATCTCAAATTATATCTTTCATACGATGACTCATACATCTAGAATGTTCGATGACGTGTTGATGAGTCATTCATCTAGAATGTTTGATGACGTCATATGTGGGTTTACTATTCGTTACAGTACCTCGCCTTTCAACTACAAAACTTTTCTCTTTTTTGTGGGTTTGTGACAGGCCCACAAAAAGAAAAAAGTCATGTAGTTGAAAGATGAGGTACCATAACGTATGCTTTCTAGTGTACTGAAAACTAATCCAGGGTCAGAATTGACTCATCACCCAAGGATCTAGACATAACCTCAAAAAACACATTGAAAAATTTATAAAAGTACATCTAAAAAAATTCTTGGATGATGGGTCAATTCTGACCCGATTCGTTTTCAGCACACCAAAAAGCATACGGTATGGTACCTCACCTTTCAACTGCAAGACTTATTTTTTGGGGGCCTGTGTAATAAATTACATTTTTGTTTCTATTTTTAATTTATTTATTTATTTTATTTCGTTGTTTCACTGTTTTGTAACTTCAATCAAATGGTTTGTACCACTAGCACATACTGTAGAATTAAAAACATACTGCAGGTGTCACATAAATAACAGGCATTTCTTAATTTCTATTTTATTTTAATCTAACCCAAGTATGTTGTAGCAAATAGTATTTATATTTGAGAACCACTGACGAAAGGAAGCCAGATGGGGTCGTTAGTTGGCATTGGTACTTAAGCTGCCGTCATCAGAAAAGACGGATTAGGCTGATAAGTAACAGGTGTACGTTTATTTCAGTACATGTTTGCATAAAAGTATGGCATCAACGTCGTGCAAAACACCTGGGCAGACTTTGAGACGAACTAGAGATACAGTACATACACTGTCCATTTTGTATGATAATTTAGTTTGGTGTTTGACCTTCGTAGTTAAAGTTGTGAGCTTTACCTTACTTTAGTTGGTAGTTTAGTTGTGAGCCTTACTTTAATATACGTATTCGTTCCTGTTGTTTATAAAGAAGGTTCGTTAATCTTCTTAATTTAGCACTCCTAAGGTTGAAACATGTTGAATAATGATTATAATTTTGTTGTCTAAGGTGCTAACAACCTGGTGATCATCTACTACGAGTCACCTAACGCAACGTGGGTAATTCAAATTTGATTTATTGAAATAATCAGGTGGGTTATTTATATTTAATTTCTATGTGGAAGCTTTTTCAAGTAACTAACAAATTTAATAACGATCAAAGTATGATTTTCTAAGTATTTTTTAATTTGATCGTAACATTATTATTATTATTAACTATAAGACATTAGCTAAATTGCGACTGAAGGCCTTCCAGTTCATTATCAATCCAATGACTGTATAGCGATCTTTACGTGTGAATAAATAAATAAATGATATTATCGGGGATAATATAACTAGTGTTATGATTATCATCGGTGATAGCCCGAGTTAAAACCGACGAAAATTGACCGAGTGCGAAGCACGAGTTCAATTTTCTAAAGGTTTTAACGAGTGGTATCATCGTTGATTAATCATAACACGTGTTATATTTGGTGAGAGAATATAATGAACGTTGAAAGAAAATAAACACTGAAACTTTCTGTCACTTTGACAGTAAACAATTTTATTTATTAAATACAGGTGACAGTCAACATGCGGTGATAGAATTATCATCGATTTGATAGCCTATTCTGCGAGTTTGTTTTTGTACTTTCACCAATGAAATTAATAAAAAATGTACCATGTGACACGTGAATTATATTCTCAGAGTTATTTTATTTGTTGTGTGATATTTTTTTGTCGTAACTGAGTGCAGAAATTCGTTTCTGGCAGGATTAAAACGAATGAACTTTCAGATTTATCGCTCCGCTGTTATAGAGAACTACTGATAACACTTTATTTGCTTACACTAACCATACTGGCGCCCATGATCCATAGCTCTGTTAAATCAACTGGTATTCTAATTCACCTACGGCCTACCTTAATTTAAAAAAAAGAGTCATGCTCATTATTCAGGCTAAATCGAGGTCTACTTAAGCATACTGTAAGTATTATCGTTTACTAGAATTTTATGGATGCAAATTGACGGTCTATCACGGGACCACTGTTAACCTTTTGTTGTTACAATGGGGCGAATTAAAGTCCTTTTTGCTCCTATTATAGTTTTTCTGTGTTACCACTTCGTGGTTTCGCGTATTTTCAATTATACAAAACTAAGATAGATTTCTTATTTACTCACCAATATCTTTCATATATAGTTATTTATGTACCAATGACGTTATGTTATTGATAATGACAGGAGGACGAGATGTTCCAGCCTGAGGGCCTTCGGCCCGAGGCATGGAAGTCGTCCGATAAAGGTTATACAAGTTGATAATAAAGAATATAGACTTATTAGAATATAAACTAGTTTTATTTGGTACTACATCGATTCGAACCACAGCAATATATTATTTGTCGCATAACTGATCAAGAAGGCAGAAATTGTAAAGAGAAAGCTAGCTAGCTAAGTCCCGACCCTTACAACAACACAACTAATTTTCATTTAGTCTCTAATGACCACTAGTTACAAATAATTATACCAGATGATAGCACAGTTTAAGATTTATTAAAGTTAAGACTTTTAATTTTTTTTCACTTATACAAGGTGTTTTAACTCTGCCAGGCTACACTTTTTAGTTTATGTATACTTAACCTTCGGTTTACAATCAGATTACATATGTAAACGGAAAATGTTCGAAAAAATAAAGGAATCAAACGGGTGAAATAACTATGTGCTACTAACGCAAAACTCAATAAGGAAATGAACAGATATGCTCTTTGACGAATGAAGAAATGAATCTATCTTGGCATAGTAGTTCATAATACTAATAATATTTATTAGTTTAATAGGCTTGTTAATATTACACTTTATTAAAACCATACTTCTTTTGTTTCAGCCCCAAAAACAAACCATGTTGCTTTACTCTTTATTAGCTTGGATGCTGATTGGAGGGTTACTTGCTGATGAAAGTTGCTTTTACTAGGACTGTTCCAGTGAAATAAGCTGTTTCAATATAGATTCATTTGACTCGCTAAATATTAAAATTAATGCTACCTTAACGGAATCAGACATCAAAATTGAAGATGTTACTTTTTTAAGAATTGGTGAAAGCAGTTTTGATAAGATCGAACCTGAGTTGATAGAAATATTGACCAACATCAAAGATCTATGGATCAGCGACACAAATATAAGTGCAATACCATCAGATGCGTTCACAAACGCCAAATCTCTCGAATCATTATCCCTACGTAGAAATAGAATCGCGAACGTAGAAAAAGATGCGTTTAAAGGCTTAGACAAAATAAAAAAATTATTTCTGTGGCAAAATAAAATTTATAATTTTTTTCAATATGAATTCTTTTTACAATTTCCGGGTTTAGAGGTACTAGAGATAAAGCATGACTCATCCCTACAAATCATAGATGAGCATACTTTGTCTTCCCTTGCAAACTTGATTAGTCTGGACCTGTCTTACTGTAATATAGAGGATATTGCAGAACATGCATTTAGTAAATTAAATAAATTGTAATCCTTATATCTGTACAACAATAAACTAACAACGTTGAAGAAAGACCTCTTTAAAGGTCTACATAATTTAACTCAACTTTATCTTGATAATAATGAATTGGTAGAATTGCCAGAGGGAATATTCTACGACCTCGAAAAATTGGAGGAGCTTCGTTTACAAATTAACCAAATTACAGAATTGAGTAAAGCTCATTTAGCTGGATTAAAAAGCATACAAACTTTAACAGTGTATCATAATAATATCAAAAAACTACCGGCCGATTTGTTCCAAGATTTATCTGAGATCACTAGCCTTGATTTTGATCAAAACGACATTGTCGAAATAGTAGAAGGTCTATTTGATGCAGTACCTAAATTAGTGACATTGCATTTAGCAGATAACGAAATAATGAAATTACCAACTAATTTACTTCAAAATAATTTGGAATTAGAATACGTCACATTTTCTGATAATAAGCTTGAATCTGTCTGCGAAGTATTTTTATCTCATTTGCAACGTTTGAAAACCGTCCAATTGCATAACAACACACTAACAGCTTTAGGACCAGAATGCATCAAACACTTGCCAGCTTTAAAAATCCTAAGCTTTGCCAACAATAAACTGGAAACACTAGAAGAAGTGTCTCTTAAAAATTTGTCAAGTTTATGGTATTTATCTTTTGAACAAAATAATATTGCTGTTGTGCAAGAAGGAGCTTTTGTAAATTTATCTACGGTGTATGATCTATCTCTGAGTCAGAACAATATAAAAACACTTGAAGTTGGATGTTTTGATGATCTTAAGAAATTATTTTCTTTGAATTTAGAAGACAATAAGATCGAGATCTTACCTGCGGACTTGTTCAAACATTTGTCAGAACTAGTCGATTTACAAATATCTAAAAATTCATTAACAAGTTTAGACTGCAAAATGTTTGAATATCTACCTGAACTTAACTCCTTGTCAGTTGACAACAATAACTTAAATAGATTGCAGGAAAGTTGCTTTAGTAGTTCAAAGAATCTGAACAGTTTAAGGCTAACTAATAACCACATAAGAACTGTAAGTCCATCTGCATTTACCGGGTTGGAAGGTTTGACACATCTTTATCTATCCAACAATAGGATCGAAAAATTGACAGAAAGAACGTTTGTGGAAATTCCAAAATTGAAGATGTTATATCTAGAAGAGAATAATTTAAGTGAAATAGAACCAAATACATTTGAGGGGCTCGATGAATTGAGAAATATATATTTGGGAAACAATAAATTAAAGGTATGGCAACCTGATGCGTTCAATGGGTTAGATTCATTGCGGTATTTGTGTCTGGATGGTAATGAAATCAAAACTGTAACAGGTAAACATTTTGGAAAAATGCCGAAACTCGATTATTTAAGTTTAAAAAGTAACGAAATAGAAAACTTAGAAGTCGACACCTTTTCAAAATTGACGAAGTTAAGCAGTTTAAATTTATTAGGCAACAAGATAATTTCCTTGCCTAATGGAATTTTCGAACCTTTAATAGAACTAAAAACTCTGGATTTAAGCAATAATACTTTCAATGCTATATCAACTAAGCTTTTCGCTAGTTTGTTTGCTTTAACACACCTTTCGTTAGAAAATAACCAAATTTCTACAATTGAGCCAAAATCGTTTACTGGCCTTGATAACCTGTACAGAATCGATTTGACAAATAATAAATTAAAATCAGTAGATAGCGATACTTTTTCGGGCTTACCTAGTCTTGGTGTGGTGCACTTAGATAACAACAAGATTACTATAATATCATTGAGTGACTTTGAGCAATTCTCATATTTGTATTATGTAGGAGTATCCGGAAATGAGCTATCAGAAGAACTTTTAGAACAATTTCAACAAAAATATGGTTCTTAGTGTAGTCTGACCTTATCGAGTTGTTTTGAATTTAAAATGTTACTATAGAAATATGAGCAATGAAATAAACAAATATTGAAAAATATTTTTTGTTTTAATTTATTTAGCATCCTCGTTTCAGAAGTAAAATATAAATAGCTACAAAAGGTAAGTTAATATAAGACTAATAAGAGTAGTATTATTAAATATTATTTTTCAAACTTTGCTGTCATATAGATATTTAAAAAGTAATTGTAATAAACTAATAACATTTAAAATACACCGTGCACCATAGAACATTTAAATTAATGCCATGTATTCTGTAAGCACTGGTTCATATCAATTGTTAAGTATAACAATAATTGTTATGAACCCGATTGCTACGAAATCTTTAACAATTCGTGCAATATTTGGTATTCTGTAACTGCACTTGTTATGATCCAATTGAAATGAATCGCAAACAACTAAAATGCAGACTAATTATGAACTATACTACCGACTGTGCATGCGCGTTCGAGCAGTGACATTTGCATTTGACAGTTTCGAATAGTTAGACGCGCGAATTTGAAACGTGGAGAAGAATACCTGACACACCGAAAAGCAATTGTATGTAATGTTGGAATTTATGTCCACCAAAGAAATATTGCTTATGGAAAGATTGAATCCGGGAAAAGGGCCTGAATGTTTACAAAAACTGTGGAAAGAGCTTACTAGTATACTAAATTGTCGCAAATTGACCATCAAGAGCAACAACTGGTGATGACTGGATGAACGTTAAAAAATTACTGTGTGTGTCGCAAATCGCAACAGTGTTTTCTTTCTAACGTAATACGTATTACTTAAGTAATAACAATATTACCTACAGTTTTATAATGTAAATAACAGTAAGAAAGAATTCCTATTATTATTATTATCCATACTTAAATTTTGCAAAGTTGTGTGGAAGAACCCCAATGGATATAAAAATATAATGCAATTTCTTGGGAATCTGAGGTCACAATCAGCTCTTTAGGTTGTAAGTTGAATAAATGATTTGTTTTTATCTAAAACATTGACTTTGAAATATACATGCTTAAGTATTACTATGCATTAATAAATTGGAGGTAAAAACTTTCATTTACCGAATTTATAATCTAGAGAAAATATCGTCTAGCAACAATTTCTAAAAATATACATATCAAGCAATAACAGCAGATAATACTTCCAAGATATTAAAATTAAACTTAAAGATAAAAAATACTTCAATACTTCATTTAAAAAACTATATCGACGTTTTCACAGTTTATTTATAATAATTTACAAAATGTATATAAATAGATGTATATACTAGAAACGGAGCTCGAATTTTAAGGGTGGAACTTGCCATTTTTCTTAGAACCACCAATTCCGTCAACATATCAGCAGAAGTGATTACTGGAGCAGACGTTACAATTTACAAGATGTTTTGGAAGGTAATGAAATCATACTTGTACAATTTCCCACGATGAAAGTCAAAGTAGAAGATGTTCAAGTAACCAGTTAGACTTTCTAGGGTACTAAAAGATCCAGGCGTGCAAACGTTTGCACTGAAGCACTTTCCAAGCGACGAAGAACCATTCGTCGTATTGATGCACTACTCTCTGCTGCAAAGAGGACTACAACTGCATATGCAAGAATACTACTGTCATAAAGAGATTAAAGGGCTGCTGTTATTGATGCTGCAGCCTCAATGTAGTAATAATTTCGATACTTTATCACATAAAATAAATATTACCTTTTTCTATAAGAAGTGATTTATATGTTTTCTTGAAATAAATAAAGATTATTAAAAGTTTCACAGTTTTATTAAAATACAACCTGACAATATTGTTTCGACAGCTATGCTGTCATTATCAAAGGTAATATAATTATAAACAAACACGTCGCTAAGGTAGATACAAAAATAGGTAACCAGATAAAATAATAATAATAATCATAATTAAACATCTAATACTTCCAGTAACGGAGAATTACTGAGATCAAGTTGTTCATTCATTAAAGGTACCCTGAGTTTGTGTTTGTATATCTCAAAGGCTTCTAAAATGTCTAATTTGCGTTTGTTATTACAAAAATGTAGGAATTTAATATTATTTTGAGGAGTCATTGTGTGATTTTGTTCTAAAAGGTGTTTGGCGTAATTCGATTTTTCAGGATGTTTATTTTTGTAATGACGTACGTGTTCTTTATATCTTATGTCAAAATTTCGAAGTGTTTGTCCAATATATACCGAACTACAAAAAGAACAATTTAACGGTAAATGCCCGATTTCATGATATCATGTGTTCTGTCTTTAGCATTAAATAAAAATGAAAAAGTGTTAGTGTTGGTTTTAAATGTTATTTTATAATTGTTGGTTTTTCTTAGTATATGTGCAATTTTTTCTGATATTTTGCCAAAATATGGTATAGATATGTAGTTTGTGTCTTCTGTTTGATTGTCAATGGGATATATTCTTTTGATAGCTAACCTATAATCTTTTTGTTTAATTAAAGTGTCAATCATGTTCGGATTGTAATGATTTGCATGTGCTAGTTGTTTAATGGTTGATATCTCTTTGCTAAAATCTGATTTTGTTAGTGGAATAGTTAAAACTCTGTGTACTAATGATCTGTAGGCTGCTATGTTATGTGTATTGTGGTGACAAGATTCATTTGGTATTGTTATGTCTGTTTGTGTTGGTTTTCTGTATATGGAAAATTCAAATAGATTGTCTGCGTTAATCTTGATATTTAAGTCTAGAAAGTTTATAGCCCTGTTTTGTTCTGTTTCTGGTGTAAATTTTATATTAGGTTGGATACTGTTTATAAGAATTAAAAATTCATTGATAACCTCAAAAGAACTGTCAAAACAAGCTAAAATGTCATCAACATAACGAAACCAGAAGATAATGTGTTTAGAGAGGTTTAATTCAAATATTCGATCTTCAAACTTGTCCATAAATATGTTAGCTAATAGAGGACTTAGAGAATTACTCATAGGTAAACCATCCTTTTGTAAATAAATTATGTTATTAAAAGTGAAATAATTTTGACTTATACAAAGGTCAAATAATTGAATTAACTCTAACCTTTTAAATAATTCTATATTACTATTGATCAAGAAACTATCTAATAAAGGAATACATTCTTGTGGGGGTATTCTGGAGAACATGTTGCAAATAGAAAAGCAACAAATCATTAATAAAAACCCACAAATACTTAACTATATGAACTAGTCAAAACACATAAACAGAATATGCCAATAAGACCAGTTGTATCATACATCAATGCACCTAATCACATTTTATCCAAAAAACTGAACCAGATTATTAACGCGATAGGTTACAAATCGAAATACTCTGCTAGAAATTCATTAGAATTAGTAGATAAGCTGCAAAACATACATCTTCCACCACATTCAAAACTTGTTAGTTTTGATATTTGCAACATGTTCTCCAGAATACCCCCACAAGAATGTATTCCTTTATTAGATAGTTTCTTGATCAATAGTAATATAGAATTAGTTAAAAGGTTAGAGTTAATTCAATTATTTGACCTTTGTATAAGTCAAAATTATTTCACTTTTAATAACATAATTTATTTACAAAAGGATGGTTTACCTATGAGTAATTCTCTAAGTCCTCTATTAGCTAACATATTTATGGACAAGTTTGAAGATCGAATATTTGAATTAAACCTCTCTAAACACATTATCTTCTGGTTTCGTTATGTTGATGACATTTTAGCTTGTTTTGACAGTTCTTTTGAGGTTATCAATGAATTTTTAATTCTTATAAACAGTATCCAACCTAATATAAAATTTACACTAGAAACAGAACAAAACAGGGCTATAAACTTTCTAGACTTAAATATCAAGATTAACGCAGACAATCTATTTGAATTTTCCATATACAGAAAACCAACACAAACAGACATAACAATACCAAATGAATCTTGTCACCACAATACACATAAAATAGCAGCCTACAGATCATTAGTACACAGAGTTTTAACTATTCCACTAACAAAATCAGATTTTAGCAAAGAGATATCAACCATTAAACAACTAGCACATGCAAATCATTACAATCCGAACATGATTGACACTTTAATTAAACAAAAAGATTATAGGTTAGCTATCAAAAGAATATATCCCATTGACAATCAAACAGAAGACACAAATTACATATCTATACCATATTTTGGCAAAATATCAGAAAAAATTGCACATATACTAAGAAAAACCAACAATTATAAAATAACATTTAAAACCAACACTAACACTTTTTCATTTTTATTTAATGCTAAAGACAGAACACATGATATCATGAAATCGGGCATTTACCGTTAAATTGTTCTTTTTGTAGTTCGGTATATATTGGACAAACACTTCGAAATTTTGACATAAGATATAAAGAACACGTACGTCATTACAAAAATAAACATCCTGAAAAATCTAATTACGCCAAACACCTTTTAGAACAAAATCACACAATGACTACTCAAAATAATATTAAATTCCTACATTTTTGTAATAACAAACGCAAATTAGACATTTTAGAAGCCTTTGAGATATACAAACACAAACTCAGGGTACCTTTAATGAATGAACAACTTGAGCTCAGTAATTCTCCGTTACTAGAAGTATTAGATGTTTAATTATGATTATTATTATTATAATTACAGCCTTGGTAGTGTAATGTCTGGCGTGCCGGACTTTCACCCAAGCGGCCCGGGTTCGACTCCCGGTGCTGGCAGATCTGGTTAAGGTTTTCTGCAGTTTCCCTTAGCTGTAACACAAATGTGGGATTTGCGCTGTTCCATCTATAAGTCGGCTGCAGCCGCACATTGGGCCTACATAATAATAATAATCGCCCCCTCCCTCCCGCACAAGCTTATAGCTTCTGGGGCCTTGGTTTAGGTTATGGGTTGTAGTAATTATTATTATTATTATTATTATTATTTCTAACTAGTTAACTATTTTTTGTATCTACCTTAGCGACGTGTTTGTTTATAATTATATTACCTTTGATAATGACAGCATAGCTGTCGAAACAATATTGTCAGGTTATATTTTAATAAAACTGTGAAACTTGTAATAATCTTTATTTATTTCATGATTATGGAGTTCCACAAAATAAGACTGGAAACAATAAACAAAATTTTCTATTTCATTCAACATTATTAGTAAAAATTCAACTTTCCTTTTAAATAATATCTTCTTTTTTAGCATTGTAACTATTAATTTACTTCGTAATGATCTGTAAAATGAAGATATTCACGAATTTCTAATTTTCAGTACTTTTACCTCCGATTGTACCTCCCAAACATCCTTAAATTCTAATATTTTTTAAATAATTTTAGCATTTTAAACAACCAACTAAGGGCGGCTTAGTTGAGTCTAGGGGAAACCCATAATTTAAGCTTATTGTTAAATACTAGGCTTTAAAATATTTTACTGCCTTAGTAGGTATTGCGGTACTTGAGCCAGACGTTTTTGAGAGGATGCATAAAAAGATAACTGTATTAGAGAAGAAGACCCTTCAATTAGAGTCTGCATCCATTTTATATCACAACATGTGGCGCTAAATTTGAATCTGCCAAATTACTGAATCTGTCAATTTTAAATCTGTCAATTTTGCATGTCATTTATGCATCTGTCATTTTTGTATCTGTCATTTTAAATCTGTCAATTATGCATCTGTCATTTTGCATCTGTCATTTATGCATCTGTCAATTTTAAATCTGTCATTTTAAATCTGTCATTTTTGAATCTGTCATTTTAAATCTGTCAATTTTGCATCTGTCATTTATGCATCTGTCAATTTTGAATCTGTCAATTTTGCATATGTCAATTTTGAATCTGTCATTTTAAATCTGTCAATTTTGCATCTGTCAATTATGCATCTGTCATTTTTAATTTGTCATTTTGAAGTCGCCATCTTGGATTTCCCTGCCCTAGATTTGAATTTTAGCGCTAACTCTGGGATTGGATCGACCATCTTTTATCCCTTTCACTAGACGGAAACTCTTTCTCTCTCCTTCTCATAGCATGACTACTTACCGGTTGCTTTGTAACTTAGGATGTTCTCCCTCACTCTTCACTCTTAATCATGCTAGTATTATTGTGCTATACATTTCGAGTAGTAAATGGACAACTGTTAACATATTATTTGACAAATTATTAATTACACAGTATGAGTTGAGATCATCACGTAACACTTGCAAGTTTTGATTATATTCTGTGGCCGAAGCTTTTTTAAAACTTTATTTATTGAATATAATAAAACACATTTATATATTTCGTTTGCAGTCGTAGAATATATTTTATTAATTTTAATTAGTAGAAAGCTATCTTGTTAACATTAATGATACAAATGTATTAATATTACTTTGTCTGTAATTAATTAATCGAAGTTTAAGACGAGCTTAAATAATTAAATTTGAATTAACACACTTAACAGAACAATTTTAAAATTCACATTTAAATGACATTAAGCAAAATAATTAATTAAAACTCGAATGAGCCTTTATGTTTTACTAGCAGGACAATTTTAAAATCCACACCTAGTTTTATACTCACACAGGATAAACACTTGTTGAATACTTAATGAAGACTTGTGTGTTGGATGATGATTTATAAAGACTGAAGACTTAATATTAAAACAGAGGTATTTATACCTTATCTGCCTACACAGTTTTCATGGTCATGAGAGAATAAATGCTAAAGAAGTTTCTCATAGAGATAACGTCCACTTATCAGAAAGCTGGTAATTTGATATCGTGAGTTTTATTATCTTAAGCAATTCTCATGTAACATGATCTTATCTGTAGTGCGATTCTACGTACGTTACTTGCAAATTGTTCAAATATTTTTGTAACCTATTTCTAAGACAGTTTATTTTCGTAATCGTAAAGTTTGCTTCCTCTGATGCTGCTACAGCGTCATCAGCGTAGTATAGAGGCTGCTGTTGCGACAGATCATGGAACGCTAAAACAATAATACAATAATCGGTTAATATACACACGCACACGAACATACAAAAGTTGTAAACATCGTACCTAGTTCTTCTTCATTATTCGACTCTTGACCGTTGTAGGTACTTGCTGTTGATGATGCGCGATCTGCAACATCCAGGTCTTCTTCGTCTAAACAAGCGACAAAATAGACACAAATTAGCATACAAACACAACCTTGAAGTTTTTATAAACAACTTACCTATTTCCAGGGGAAATAAGTCAATAACACAGGTCTCGTTATCATAACAATAATTAGGACTGCTTATACTCGACATCATCGTAATTGCTGCTGATCTGATGTACACGTCTGCTACTACTAGTACTCGCTAACAACTGTCGACTTTATATAGTCACTTATACTTGTCAAAACCTGTCATCATTGACAGACAAGTCTCCTCCTGTCATTGACACGTCATCGTTGCCAGGTTGAAACTTAGTGTTTTCCCCCCCGGAAAAATAACAATAAACAATAAAAATAATGTATACTTACTGTAACCAAGAAACTCAAAATATCTGCCACAGCTTGAGATTTAAACTCTTTCTTACAAATTATTTAATCAAGTCGTAGGTATTGGTTCCACAGCTGTTTAAATTGAGAAAAGGAATAGATAAAGGTCTCAAACACAAATAAAAACTCATAAAAAGGGCGCCATCTGGTTATGAAGCTTAAGTTATTAATTATAAATAACCAATCAAAGATGTAAATTGAATAAGCATTAAAAATTATTAAATTCATTAACCAGAAAATGAATAAAATATTTAATTGAATCAAAGATTTTGTTTATTTAAAATTTTGAAATAAAATGAAGCAAGGCATTCATAACTAATATGGTTCCGTTTTCTAGATCCTTAGTTTTGAATTAATAACATTTATTTAACAAGGGGAAAAATGGTTAAGACATAACATTACATATATATAGGAAATAAAACACACCTCTTATATTTATTATAAGTCTAATCTATATTCATTAGATCATAATTATACCAGAGTAAATCAATAAAAATTCATCTAAGACCTTTCATTAAATAACAAGAGTAACCTAAAAGTTTATAAGATCGGCCACAAAAATTATTCAAAAATATTGATTCAGATTTTTAAATTTGTATAGACTTGACTTTCTTGACAAAATATATAAACAAATATCTAAATGAGGTTAAGCCAATTAGATTAATCCGACTATTATCAAATTGAATGATTTTACAATACATTAAAATCTAGATTTCTGAATAACGTAGAGAGCTCTCTTCTTAAAGAAAAATTGCAACATTCTTCAACTAAAAGATGCTTGACTAACTAAATTATAAAACAATCACTTAAAAATTACAGTACCTTGAATATTATCCACCAAACTCGTGAAATACGAACAGATACAGTCCAGTAGAAGTTGGAAATTGGCCTCTATTTCGGAAAATTGTTAAATTCGGCTCTGTCTTGAAGTGTTGAGTTTCATTACCAGAAACGCGTTTCAATTTAATTATTGTCATCAGCCCATATGGTTTCATAAACTAATTGGGTCGAGCACGCAAAAAACCAAGATTTTAAATTGTTCTTACATAATAACGTATTTAGTTTCATTTAGAAAATGACGATAATGTTTTGGAAATTTAAATTGTTTTTAATCACTTTTAGCACTAAATGCGTTCAAACTCTTTAAGCGGAATTTCTAATTTACAAAAGCTCAGGAGTCGATCATTAAATTTGGGATCGCTTTAAATGATTTTTATTTCATTAACAAACTGCACTTGTCTTAAGAACAGGCGAAACACAGTAATTATGATTACAGGTTCTTCCCCAAAGAATAAACCCGCTATTATTTATTCACAAAAGATTATAAGTTTTTTAAACACTACTTGACGGAACGTAATCTTCTCAAAAGGATTTGCACTTTATAACGAAATAGCATTAAATGTAATGCACGTATATAGAATTTCTTTCAATTCTAAAAGATTGATAAACTGTAATCCGTTAACATTGATTCAAAATCGATCAATCATTATTGATCGAAACTCAAATGATAAAACCGCTATCGACTTCTGATTGCTGACCGAAATTGATGACCAAGTACTTCACACAGTTTCTTTTCAAGGTCTTTCCTGAAGTAATTGATATTATATTAAAATGCAATATAGCAAGATACGAAAAAACAACATTTTTAAGACGCTACATTCATTAAGTACATCAAATATGAAACAATCTTTTCTTAAACGTACTTTCTATAGGAAATGTTTACATGATGAAATGCTGGTTTAAATAAAGCGAAGTCCCCAGGACCGAACTTAAGATTTTTAATAAGAATTAATACAAGATTCTGCATACTAAATGCCGGTGGAAAATGTGCCCGTTACAAGGTGTGTAGGTAATTGCATCATTCTTGCTCTTCTCATACTAGATATGACTATCACTTTTGATGCCAGGGTACATAGGATAATAATGATACACGTATAGAACATTAATCTTTTTTTTATTCTAGGACAATATTTCTCAAAAAATTATTGAACAATTTATAACAACGTTTACTGTCTCCAGCCTTACTTTGTGGAACTCCATAATTTGATAATGACACAAAGTGTCGAATATTGTCAGGTTAAGATATTAATAAAACTTGTGAAACTTTAACTAATCTTCGTATTTATATTATATTTCAAATTTATAACAACTAACTATTACTCCTACATAAGTAATTGAACAATTATATACATTAATAATGGTAATTATCTTTAAAACTTTATCCTTCAGATGGTGTTGTACTTATTGAAGCTACATTACTACTACTTAAGAGTTAATATACGGTACTAGGTATACAAATATTTTACTTAAAGGTTTTCGTATAGGTAACAACTGTATCTTACTTCTCATACATGTATACTCGTTACTTAAGTATACAGGGTAACAATTTGATATAAAGAGGTATATAGAATAATACGTATAAAACATTAATCTTTTTATTCTATGACATCCTTCTCAACAATTTAACAATTTATAACATCAACTAATTACCTACGTAACAATTATTAGGGTTAAACCGTCATCTTTTGATAAATAATTAATTTCGATTACAGTACACGAAGTATAAACCTCGACTAGCAATTGAGTTAAGAAAAACCGAAATCTACCTGAACAAACCTATTTATGTCGGTATGAGCATTCTGGATCTCGCTAAAACTACCATCTACGACTTCCATTATATATGAAGAGAACATCTGGCGATAGGTGTTCTGTGTTATATTCAGATACTGATTCTCTCATGTACGAGATTCGTAATCAGGATCCTTATGAAGCTATAAAGCGTGACTGTCTGCAGTATTTCGATACTAGTGACTACCCTGACAATAACATCTATGACATATCGCATGTAAATAAAAAAAAAAAGTTCTTGGGCTAATGAAGGATGAATGCAATGAGGCGTCAATGACCCATTACATTGGACTCAGATCAAAAGTATATGCTAAAAACTCTCTGTCTGGATTTTCCTCCATTTTCTGCTGATAACAATCAGGGCCTATTTTTAACTGAGATGGGCCCTAGGCTCAGCTAGCAGATTTCAGGCCCCGTATTCGAGTGAAAGGAGTACCAAACAGGTGTAAAAACGAAATAAAATAAAATATACATATATATATTTTAAAACAAAAAACTAAACTCAATATATTTTGATTTAAAATTAAACAACTTCTCAGATTGCCCTGGTGAAGGAACTAAAATCATAACACATTTTAACACAAGAATTTAATTTGTTCCTTTAATTTTTTATTTATATTTTATCGGGAACCGTAAATATCTTTACTTTTCCCAAAAAATATACGGCATACGTATTAATCTATTAATATACTCTCGAGGAAAAAAACGCACCAAAAATACCAAAACTTCAAACAGTCCTAACTCGGTTAATTTAGAACAAAAATGGATGAACTTTTGCGTGCTGCAAAGTTTAAAGTGTCTAGTTTAACGGCGTGTACGCGAATGTTACGTTTAAGCCTTTCCGCTCCCCGCGACCCCTGCAGAAAGAAATGTCAGACTTTACAGCATGTACGGTATACCAAAGAAATCGTAGACCCAATCGACTGCCAGGGCAATAAAGTTCAGACCTTTTCTGTAAATTCTTTAAAACTTCGAGTGCCTACAATAATATGGCGCGAAATTATGAATTTTTGAAATTTACTCTACTTTTTGTCGGAAGTTTTTCGTTTTCTGCCGCCACCATTATTACCGCTTGAGTTTGAACATTTTTTGCCAAACTCAAAAAAATGTTTTTAATTAATATAAACATTTTTTTTATTAACGTTAATTTTTTAACGTGTAACAGTCAACATCAGCGTTAGCCGATGTGCACCACGAGGACGTTGTCGATAGGATTTTGTACATCGTGTGTGTGTGTGTGTGTTTCTTCCTTTTTTGCTGGCGCATCTCTTGCAACCTCGCTGGTATGTTCAGAACTGCTCGAATCTCTTTCTGGGGAATGTTGTACCACAATTGCGTCAGTTCTATTCCCAATTCTCGGAGAGTAGTTGGTGGTCTCTACAGGTTTCGCAGACAACGCCCGATTTTCTCCCACACTTGTTCAATTGGGCTGAGGTCTGGCCTGATAGGCGGATGAGGAAGAACGCGTATGTTGTGTTGCTGGAAAAGCTCCTGGGTGACTCGAGCAATGTGTGGATGCACATTGTCTTGCATAAACACAAACGTTCGTCCCATCCTACGTTGCATGGGCAGAACGCGAGGCCGAAGAATTTTGTTATGTAACAAAACACTGTCAACCCAGGAGTTGATACAATCACCAGATCGGTGCAACCATCATAGCTAACGCCTCCCCAAACCATGGAAGATCTGTCGTTGAAATTGCGCGTCGAGTTGACGCAATTGTGATCAAATCGCATTCCTCGACGACGCCATACGCGAATTCGTGCGTCAGAATAGAAAAGGCAAAAGCAGTTTTCGTTGGTGAACAAGGCCTTTCGCCATTAGCTCGTAGTCCAATGTCGGTAGTGCATACTGCATTCTCTCCTGACGATGCCGGTGCGTCAAGTTCACCTTCATGTAAACTATTTCGTACCGTCCTATCGGATACTCCTAGAATCAAGTCCATGTCCGCTGCAATCAGGTGAGCGCTTCCCACAGGATCCCGTCGAGCTGCATTCACAAGTCTTCGATCCTCGCGACGTTGGTAGAATGAGGGTGATCAGATCCTTGTATAACTTTGTGATATTGATTAATTTCAAAACATTCATAAAATAAAAATCAAAACATTAATTTAGACACTTGCACATCGGGTAACGGTGGTGTCGTCGGATATACGTTAAAAAAAATAAACGTTAATAATAGTAGATTATGTTATTAGGCGTAAAACTGGAACTTTGTGTGCTGAAGATGACTGTTGTCTGCCGAACGCTAGTGAGGCAGACATGTCAGCTGAAGCACACAAAGACAGTTTTGCGCCGAATGACATATACTAGTTTATCTTCAAACGTCTTAATTTAGAACATTTTTTAATATTGAAGTTTTTAAAAATTAAAATTTTAACTGATCACAATATCTTGGCAGTACTGCTTCCATGGCGATGCAAAAAACAAAATTCAAACAACGGAAAAAATTAAACGCCAGTGTTTTGTGAAATCGTTAATCAGTTTATTTCACGCTTACATAACGAATAAAACTGTACGATGTCGAGTTCCGACCGACCTTCTACTCCTCCTGAAGTCCTTGAAGCTGCGAGAGAGTCTATCGAAAAATTACTACCGACTAAATCGGCAAGTGTCTATGAAGCGGCCTACGAAAAATTCTTAACGTGGTGTTCCGCGAAAAATGTGGAAGTGTATTCGGAATGTGTATGTCATGAACTTGCGAAAATGAAAACTGATGATATTGAAGACTGTGGTTCGTTGCTGCTAGTAAAGGTTCCTGACACCAAAACAAAAAAGTCGCGATCTTTCACGATTTTGGGGGAAGAATATTTGGCCAAATATAGAAAATATCTATCTCTAAGACCTGCAGGCTTTCAAGAACAACGTTTTTTTCTAAAATATCAGAATGGAAAGTGCTTGAGAATGGTAATGGGTATTCACAAGCTTGGGAATGTAGCGAAAGAAGCAGCCAAGTATTTAAAACTTCCAAACTGGAATGAATATACCGGTCACTGTTTACGCAGAACATCTGTAACTATGCTTGTGGATGGAGGAGGCGATATTACCATGCTCAAAAGACATGGGGGCTGGCGTTCCAGTTCTGTAGCTGAAGGGTACGTAGAAGAGTCTTTACGAAGCAAGAAAGATAATGCATGCAAAATTCTTGTGCCATCCGACAAAGAACACTCATTTAAGGAAGACGTAAGAAGTGACTGCGAACCCAGCACCAGTGAAAACTCTAGAGATATTAATTCAAATAATATTGTTAATAATTCTGCAATAGATGTTGTTGGCGCTAGGGGATTACTTCAAAATGCTAGTATTACTAACTGTGTGTTTCACATTAACGTTAACAACTAATAATTTGTAATATGATTAGTTTGTAATAAATTATGTTTACATTGTTGAAAATTATTGTTGTTCATTTTGTCTGCCTAAGCTCATAAAAAAAGAAAGAAGCGCCGAAGCACACAAAATGCTATTTTACCTTGTCATTTGAGTCACAAAATCTGTCACTTTTGTGATGTTTGAAGATAAAAGAATGTTTTTAATAATTAAAAACATTTTTCAAAGTTTTTTAAATTTGGAAAAGAAAGGTTCAAACTCAAGCGATAATAATGTCGCTCGCAGAAGAGGAAAAACACCCGACAAAATGCAGGGTAAATCTCAAATAATCTCATTCATAACTTCGCGCCAAATCATCGTAGGCACTCGAGGTTTTGAAAACTTTACAGAAAAAGAACTGAACTTTATTGTCCTGGCAGTCGATTGGATCCACGATTTTTTTGGTACACCGTACAAGCTGTTAAAGATTGACATTTTTCTAATCAAATTTCTTTCTTTGGGGAGGCGAGAGGCGAAAAGGCTTAAACGAAGCATTCGTTCGCACGACCTTAAACTAGACACTTCAGACCTATTAGCACGCAAAGGTTCATTCATTTTCGTCCAAAATCCGCCAAGTTATGACGGTTTGAAATTTAGGTATTCTTGTGCGTTTTCAAGTGGTGCATTTTTTTTCTCGAGAGTACAAATATTATACATAAATAGTATCAATTTTCTCCTATCCTCCATTTGAAACGAATGTGGTGTCGCAAAAAGTAAACAAACAAATACATAAACGCCAACGAAATCTCAATAAAAGTGCAGTGGTAACACTAAAATGAGACCTCGGGATTTTCATAATAAGATTTTCATAACGACCGTTGTAAGACCATGTTAGATAACATAATGTTACCATAGATAATGTAATATAACATTAAGATACCGAATAGGACCCTTATAACTACAAATTGAACATACAAACGGTTACTCACCAATATGAGTGAGCATGTGCCGTTGCAAATACGTTTTCCGTATGCATTTATAATTACAAATACTACAATTAAATGGTTTCTCACCACGATGATTGAGTATGTGCCATCGCAAATTTATTTTCTGTGTGCATTTATAACCACAAATATTACACTCAAATGGTTTCTCACAACTATGGGTATGCATGTGTTGTTGCAAATGTGTTTTCCGGGAGCATTTGTAACTACAAATATTACATTCAAATGATTTCTCACCAGTATGAGTGAACATGTGCTTTTGCAAAGTTGATTTTAATGAGCATTTGTAACTACAAATATTACAATCAAATGGTTTCTCACCAGTATGAGTGAGCATGTGCTTTTGTAAATTTGTTTTTAATGAGCATTTATAACCACAAATATTACAATCAAATGGTTTCTCACCAGTATGAGTGAGCATGTGCTTTTGCAAACTTCCTTGTCTTGAGCATTTATAATTACAAATATTACACCCAAATGGTTTTTCTCCACTATGAGTGAGCATGTGATGTTGTAAATTTGTTTTCTGTGAGAATTTAAAACTACAAATATTACACTCAAATGGTTTCTCACCACTATGAGTGAGCATGTGTCGTTGCAAACTTATTTTCTGTGTGCATTTATAACCACAAATATTACACTCAAATGGTTTCTCACCACTATGGCTACGCATGTGTTGTTGCAAATGTGTTTTCAGGGAGCATTTGTAACTACAAATATTACATTCAAATGGTTTCTCACCAGTATGAGTGAGCATGTGCTTTTGCAAACTTGATTTTAATGAGCATTTGTAACTACAAATATTACAATCAAATGGTTTCTCACCAGTATGAGTGAGCATGTGCTTTTGCAAACTTCCTTGTCTTGAGCATTTATAATTACAAATATTACACCCAAATGATTTTTCTCCACTATGAGTGAGCATGTACTGTTGTAAATTTGTTTTCTGTGAGAATTTAAAACTACAAATATTACACTCAAATGGTTTCTCACCACTATGAGTGAGCATGTGTCGTTGCAAATGTATTTTCTGGGAGCATTTGTAACTACAAATATTACATTCAAATGGTTTCTCACCAGTATGAGTGAGCATGTGCCTATGCAAACTTCCTTTTATTGAGCATTTATAATTACAAATATTACACCCAAATGGTTTTTCTCCACTATGAGTAAGCATGTGTTGTTTCAAATTTGTTTTTACTACGCATTTAAAACTACAAATATTACATTCAAATTGTTGCGGCATATTTCTTTTAAATAATAGCGATCGTCAAATGTTTACATATGGTTGTTTAGTAGCAGAAACATGCAATGATATTGAAATTGGCTTGAAAAATCATTTACAAGTACAAGTGTCACATTCAAACTTTGGGGTGGTTTCGATTACTAATTGTTGTTGCACTAACAGCCTTGCCATCAACTACACACTAACAGTAATTAATCTTGTATGCATTTTTTATATTATTTTTCTTCTGAGGTTTTTATTGTCCTTACTATAAATTACACTTAACACTTTAAATTGCTACTTCAAAGGAAATATATTTTAGAATATAAGCAGATTATAATAGGAATTATATATAAGTTCTGGCATAGCCTATATACAGTAGTCAAACGATTAGATGAACTAATTAAAAGCAAGCTTGTTCATACAAACGAGATGTTCACTCAATTAAATATACTCTTTAAAAAGAGTTTATTATATTTATTAACTTAAATTCATTTTATAACTGAACAACACTGTCTGGTATGCAAAAATTATTATCCAGAGATTATTCATACACGTGAATTCAGCAAAGTAAATCATATATTTCACTAATTTATGCTGTTCATTGAATTGAACATTTTATTGTATGAATTTTTGTTGTTCATATAAACGAATTGTTCATTTAATAAGAAAATTCAACGAGAGGTTAATGTATATAGCGTAGAATTAGAGTAACAAAACTACTGTAAACATTTCGTGCTAACATACTGTTGAACGGTTATTGAGTTGATAACACTTGCAAGCACTTCCTTAAAAACCACAGTGAAATAATTTAGGCTTACAGAATCACAGAGTGCTACAATACAGCGTTTCCATGTAAAAAGTGTTGGAGTGGTTGGCCACCTGCATACATGTATCTATGTAGTATATTAATAGGCGTTGCAGCAGCTGCAACTAGTAGAAGAACTTTGAGGTAAAATATTTTGTAACATTCACAAAAGCACTTACTAATTCGTTGAGATAACCAGATTGTTTCTAACCTTTCCATAAAAACAAACAATGGCTGCTAATCCAGTTGTATTGTACTTTATACTGTTACTAATGTTATAAATAATTATAACATTATAAGACGTGTGCATTCATAACTCATCAAGGTTTGAGCTACTATAATATAATACTGAAGTCTCTGAAAGTGCACTGAACTGACGCTCTGTATGCCGGCAGCGTTGCCAACCTGGACGTAAACGAAAATAGTACACAGGCGTTTAAAATTATAAAACACTTACCAAAAATTATAGTACTCAGGCCCGGTTTCACTAACGCTAAATATATCAATGAATAGTTAATTTAGTCTATGAATATAATTTAATCTCAAGTTAACTAAATTACTGTTTCACCAACACATTTGTAAACAGGGTTAGTTATTGGATGAATAAGGCGAGGTTCATTGTGAGTGTGCCGTTACTGCTTACAAAATCTAGGGCCCCTAGATTGATTTTTAGGGAATTAAGTTTGCACACGAACACAATTTAACCTGAGTTTCGTTTGTTTATGTTCGTTTTGTTTATGTGGTCTTTGTTGTAGGCTATTTAAAGACTGTTAGAATCAAGTAGCCATGTGACAACTGATTTCTAGCGTTACAATTATGAACGTTCTTTACAAAAATTTTTAATTAAAACTTGGAACTCTTGATTTTTTATTTGATTTTTGTTTTAAAACTTTAAAAACAATTAAGGTATCTGAAAAATTCCAATTTTCGAATTTTCTTTTAGTATATTTGGTCTTAGAATCGCATGCTCTTTCTAAATTCAATATAAAAAAGGATTTCCATTTATAATCCATTTATAATATATATTCCATAAACAAAACACAATCTAAAAATAACAATTACACTAAAATATATCCTATTTAAGATAAATATTAACGTGTTCCAGAATTTTTTTAACATTTAATAAAAGATTTATTTGGATAGTTTTAGGCTTTATTAGACTCCCATTGTATTGTATTGTAACAAATTGTAACGTCATACTCCTGCGAGAACCTTCTAGTGTATTCGATATACGGGTATGTTCGAGCGATTACTAGAATATTTACATGGAGGTATAAAAACGACATCCCGTATAGAAGAGAGCAGATTAGTATTTTAGCCGGCGTATCGAAGTGTGCTCTGTGTAATTAGTAATCAAATATATTAGTGAATAAATAAATGTTTAATAATTGTTAACTCATAAATAGTTCTTTTATAGTATTCTTTACGTTTTTAAATATCTAGCATTTAAGTTCATTAAATAGTTTATAATTATAGTGTTTTAATTAGTGTATTTAAATAATATCTCTCTTGTGTATTTAAATAATATCTCTCTTGAATAGACGATTTAAACAGCATTTTTGTTATCATTTTAAAAAGAACAGTATATACAATATTTAAGTTATTCTAACGCTCGGAATTTGTGTAATATCTAATATCTAATAATATCTCTCTTGTGTATTTAAATAATATCTCTCTTGAATAGACGATTTAAACAGCATTTTTGTTATCATTTTAAAAAGAACAGTATATACAATATTTAAGTTATTCTAACGCTCGGAATTTGTGGTAACTATCTGTGAATTTAATATAAACACGAGGACAAACCTACTGTTTATGTTTATTAGTTTCACTTTGAGATTATGAATCTCTAAATAGCAATTTAACTGGGGATATTGCTCATCCCATATTTTGCAGAGAGCGATTTCGAGTTAAAAGGGGAGAGAAAAAATGATTCTTGAAAAAAGATGCTGCTCTGATTCCTTTCTTAGAAGTTAATAAACCACATACTACAAGGTAGGATGTTATAATTTTTCTCTAGCAAATTAATAAGACAGAATACAAATACAAGATTTAGTAATCTAATATTTATAAAGTAAACTTTAAACTTATTCTATACTGCTTATTATATTTATAGTTTTTAAAGATGTTTCAAGCAAAAAAATAATTCATAGAAGTCCTGACTTAGGTAAACGGCAACCCTGGATGCTAGTTTCTAAAGCCATAACGTCTTCGTAACCTGAACTGAAGGACCTCATCGAGGTCCGGTGTTTATATACCACCCTATATGGTCATAAAATGCGCTTACTTAGCATATATTAAGTTGAAGTTCTTAGAGAACCACATTAGTATTCAGCCATTAAGATAAATATTCTGAGTATCTTGCATACATTGTTTAAATTAAGACAAGATTTCTAAGTACGTTCGCATACATGATGTAATTGAGAAGAATAATTATGAGCATAATATTATATGAGAAGCGTTATCTAAACTGCAGAGCATATGGTTGATACTTCATCTTATATGAATGCATGCAGTTCGAATGTTAACTCCTCCCACGCAAGAATTAGATATACCTTGAAAAATAATATTTCAGTGATTACAATAAAGCGACTGGCTAAATGAAAAGTAGGAGGCGTCACATTTTACAAATATACTGATAATAATCATGCAATAAGAATACATAAGAATATAGTAAATAATAATGGTATTTAGTATATGGAGATTACATAAATACATAATAGGACGTATAGAGTACATAATATGAATACATAATAATAGAACAGAGCAATAATGGAATGATAATATATAATACTAATGTATAATCATAATTAGGTATGAGGTTAGTATATAGTTATTGATAACAGCAATAATAGTTAATTTAAGATGATCTGTATTGGACCAGGGGACTTGAAGTTGGGTTAAAAGTTATATTATCGGTTTCCTTAAGGGAGAGACGTTAGTTGATATATTTTGATCAATGAATTTGCGTTTGTAGTATACAAAGAAGAAGAATTATTGTTATGATAGTCATGATCAGCGTGAGAATTAAAGGGTCATATCTTCACTTTCAAAATTATTATTTTGAGCAATTTATCTTTTAAGAAGCTGTAAAAGGGTTTATTATAAGTAACATGCACAGTAGCACGCAATAATTAGAAAAAGCATATTTGTAAAGCTGATTTTCCTTAGAATTTAAGTAATTTTTCTTAGTTCAACTAACGATGTGAGATGATGATCGAAAATGGCAATTAAATTATGTTTAAGCCTTAGTTAATGCAAGATTTAACCTAAAGCAGACAAAGTGCGTTGTAATAGGGAGGTATACAAATATTTACTACCCTACCTGAACTTTTTATAAAAAAGAAAAATGTTTCAAGTTAAAGAGATTTTGATACCATTAAATTAAATTAAAAAATTAAATAAAATTCTTTTGCAAAATTTTACAGTTTTCGACTAAATAATTTTCATGGAGTATTTTATAGTTTCTTTACTACAGAATGGAAACTATCTTGAATATTGAGGCTGCTTTTTGTAGATGATATCAGTGGAAAAACATACAAGTATGTGCGAATTTGCATCATATACTAGAATTAATGTAAGTAATTAGATTACATTTTCGTATTGTTGATATCTGAATTTATGTAAATAATGTTTGTTAGTATATAAAGTTTAAATTTGTAAATATAGAAAGGTGCGAACAGGTATTCTTAAATAATTAAGTTCATTTTAGTTAAGTAATACTTGTTTAAAAATGAGACAATTAACGGTGGCAATGTGAACATGAATGTCATATACCAATAGATAGGGAATTTTATAAGCTAACAGTGTATCTAATCAGTCTAACGATGTGAGATGATGATCGAAAATGGCAATTAAATTATGTTTAAGCCTTAGTTAATGCAAGATTTAACCTAAAGCAGACAAAGTGCGTTGTAATAGGGAGGTATACAAATATTTACTACCCTACCTGAACTTTTTATAAAAAAGAAAAATGTTTCAAGTTAAAGAGATTTTGATACCATTAAATTAAATTAAAAAATTAAATAAAATTCTTTTGCAAAATTTTACAGTTTTCGACTAAATAATTTTCATGGAGTATTTTATAGTTTCTTTACTACAGAATGGAAACTATCTTGAATATTGAGGCTGCTTTTTGTAGATGATATCAGTGGAAAAACATACAAGTATGTGCGAATTTGCATCATATACTAGAATTAATGTAAGTAATTAGATTACATTTTCGTATTGTTGATATCTGAATTTATGTAAATAATGTTTGTTAGTATATAAAGTTTAAATTTGTAAATATAGAAAGGTGCGAACAGGTATTCTTAAATAATTAAGTTCATTTTAGTTAAGTAATACTTGTGTAAAAATGAGACAATTAACGGTGGCAATGTGAACATGAATGTCATATACCAATAGATAGGGAATTTTATAAGCTAACAGTGTATCTAATCAGTCTAAGGATTAGTTAAAATTTATAAACGATAATTTGGTTATGGTATAAATCAAACGTGAAAATTTTCAATTTTCATCTTTCAAACAGTGCACACCTATTAAGAGCAAGAATTAATTTTTAGGTTACGTTTTGAGTTAGATAACATGTAAACAAACAAGATGTCACTATTTATAGGTTATCCTTTTTGAAAAAGGTTAAAATGTTTTTATATTAACATTTATATTCTCAAGGTTTTGTGAATACAAGTATTTTAATAATAATAATAAATTTATTAAAATGGTAATTTAAATAGCAATGCATTTTTTAATTTGATAATATTTTATCAAATCTTTGTTACAATTGGATGTTGGATGTGGATATGAAAAATAATTGTGAAATTAATTGACTTACCACAATTCAAACAACCAATTAGATTTACAATTCGATCTATTAAAGCCATTTATTTGGAAATATTGGAAAAGGTGATTGACCTTCTTTCTTCATTTTCTTGTTCAATCATACGAAAGCAGAGAGCAGAGACTTGCAGAGTTTATAACGATACAGTTGGCACACTGATGGCGCCAAGCTGGTAAATATTTAAACGAGAGGTATTTAACAATAGTTTTAATTAGTTTTAGTACTTAGGAATTTTGTTGATGTCAGAAATATTACTCCTCAGATAAAGAGAATTAAACTATTTTGGGATTAATATGGTTCGAATTTTTTGCAACAAGTACAATAATTAATAAAATTGTCATTAATTTTTCTCCAAAACGATTAGTTAAACGAAGAAAAATTATAGAACCGTTTTTGTAGCACATTTATGAGCAGCGATTTTTATAATAACCACTTTTTTCGAAAACCCGATGGTTTTCGAGATAATTGAAAACATTGAATTTCTCTCCCTTCCATGCCTTTAAAAAAGTCTTCAAACGCGAAATGCATCAGGACGTTTGATAGCATGTTTACAGCCTCATAATAAAGCTGAATACAAAAATCTGGATTGTTGTAAATTTTTCCGAAGTTCAAGTCTAATTTTCCTGATAAAATCGAAAATCCAGACATTTTTGGTTTATGAAAGTAACAAGTAGCGTATTACTATTAGCATATAGTCCAATAGTTCGAATAGTGTTCTTTGCTTTTACTAGCAAAAAGTTTAAATCAGCTAATCATTATTAACTAATTATTCGTCAAAAATATTCGTGTAGTTTGCACGTTTTACCAAAATTAAATTTTTAATCTTTGTTAATATAGGCTTTATACAGTACTGTTTTCTAAACAACCTTATTCTGTGCAATGCCGTATAATAAATGATAGTAACGTACGTAGAATAGCACTATAGATAAGATCATGTTACATGAGAATTGCTTAAGATAATAAAACTCACGATATCAAATTACCAGCTTTCTGATAAGTGGACGTTACCTCTATGAGAAACTTCTTTAGCATTTATTCTCTCATGACCATGAAAACTGTGTAGGCAGATAAGGTATAAATACCTCTGTTTTAATATTAAGTCTTCAGTCTTTATATGATTTGATCCTGATTATATGATTGATGTCTTGATCCAACTCACAAGTCGTTATTAAGTATTCAACAAGTGTTTATCCTGTGTGAGTATTAAACTAGGTGTGGATTTTAAAATTGTCCTGCTAGTAAAACATAAAGGCTCATTCGAGTTTTAATTAATTATTTTGCTTAATGTCATTTAAATGTGAATTTTAAAATTGTTCTGTTAAGTGTGTTAATTCAAATTTAATTATTTAAGCTCGTCTTAAACTTTGATTAAATAATTACAGACAAAGTAATATTAATACATTTGTATCATTAATGTTAACAAGATAGTTTTCTACTAATTAAAAATTAATAAAATATATTCTACGACTGCAAACGAAATATATAAATGTGTTTTATTATATTCAATAAATAAAGTTTTAAAAAAGCTTCGGCCACAGAATATAATCAAAACTTGATTCAATTGTATCATATTATCGAATCGCATAAGATATACAAATTAATTAGGTAACTGATTATAAAATATAAATTAGACCATCGTATCTGTACGAATATTTTTATACATTTGGGTATCTGGGTAAACTAACGACCTAAGCAGTGTAAGTTGTGTAAATTGTTTTAAGGAGATCTATAGGTATGTTTATTCTTATTTATAAATAACGTTATTTTAAATAGACAAAAAACGAGAAAATTAAATTAATTTAAACATCTTGTTTAGATTTTGAAGTAAAAATCAAATCAATACATTACCATATTAGTATTTAATTGTACGTTACTCCTTTTTATAAATATTTTATTAAAAAAGAATTATTCCAACCGGAGATACAACACGGATTTTGTAGTCGATATTCCAGCACGTCTACCAATCGGCCATGCTGTCTGTTAATGCCCTCTTTTTCTTTTTTGAAAGTCATTTATCATCTTTTAAGGAGCTGTTTATTTTATAAATTAACCTCTTTATAATTACAAAATTTTTAAAATCAAAATTTACATACAATTATAGCTTAATTTTATAGTTATTGTTTAAACTATACACATTTAAATAAAGATAAAGATAAAAGTTATTCTTTAAGTTAAATATAATAATTATAAAAAATCTATATATTTAAAACACAAGCGTATTTTTGTTCCAGTTCGTTTAAGAGTTCCGCTGAGCCGATTAACGTGATTCTTTTTTATAATAAAGCTTTCTGTGTAGACTAGACAACACTACCTCATTTTTATATTTTCTAATTTTTATATTTTTAAATTAAATAAATCTAAACTGTTTAATTTGAGAGGTACGGATCGGACATTCACTTTCAGCGCCATCTCACTTTCCACGGTGGTAAATTTTAGAACTATTCACGATTATATAAGTTTTCTCGGTTTGCTGCTGCTACCCACCACTTGCATCATTTGATTTGTTACTAGGTTGCGTAGACAAACCCGCATAGTTGAAAACTATAGAAAGCAAACAAATTATACAAATATTTGGTGATGGCAATTGCTTATTTATAGCTGTTTTATATTGTTTGCAGTTTTGGACAAAACAAATCATCGTCAGATGTGTTTACAAGTTGTTACAAATGACAAGGGCGACTATTATAAAGAGTTCATTATTGACAATCACACTTATTATCACGTTCTCGATTAGTATTAACACTGCATTATATTACGACAATCTTATGACCTTCAGTAGTAAATGAATCTGTAAAATAGGGGTCATTCTCACAAAGAGATAGAATATCTAAACGGTTAATGTAACAAAATAAATAATCTAAGAAAAATTTGAAGGCTATTTATTTATAAGCAGAATATTATGACGAAGAAGAAAATATATGCAGCAGAGCTGAATTTATTTATTATTATTTTTTTTCTTATTTTTTATGACCACTGGTAAAGAAAAGCGTCAATTAGGTCACGCTAGTTAAAATGACGAAAAGTCATTAAAAACGTAATTTAAAATGGATAAAAGTTGTAACTGTGATTCAGTATTGTTAAATAATTTATTTATGAAAATAACAAAAAAGATCGTTGCTTTTTTTTCACAGTAACAATAAAATACGGTGCATTTTTAGCATCAATTTCGATTTCTGATCTAAAAGTATCGGATAAATACAAAATCAAAATGATAATTACCATTTCTGTTAAGAAATATTAAAAAAGGCTTAAAATAAACTTCGATTATTTTAACATATGATTTGAACAACATATATTTAAGGTAATTTTACTTGTTTTTGTCACGAAACGAAATTGACGCGACCGCGACCGAATTTACGAGTCCGCGGCCGAATTGACGAGACCGCGACCGAATCGACCTAATCATGCTGAAAAGACCATTTATATGGTCAAAACAACTTAATTTATTTGCCTTCAAAGTGTATTATTAGAATACTAAGAGATAATGCTTTAAAACAGCTAAATCTGACTTGGGATCTAAAGCATTGCACATCACATTGTGTTTAAAATCAAAATGATTTGTTTTTATGTATAAGAACTTAAGTTGTAAAAAACGTAAATGTTACAGAAAAACTAATTTTTATTGTAAAATCAGAGAAATACATCATTAAAGGTAATAAATAGGCACTGAAACCAAAAAAATAAATCTGATTTAAGAAAACGAACTTAGAATTGAAACCCAAAAGACAATGTGCAATTATTAAACATAAATAATACTAACTACTACACTCAGAGTAAACGTGACACAAAAAGACATTAAAAATAAAAAATGTATAGAATTTCAGAAAAATATGACAAGAAATAATATACAATATCCATATATGCTCTTAGTCTCGGAAAACAATGTGCAGCTATAAAACAGTTTAACTTCGCACAGAGAGCGACTCTCGCCATAGAGGACATACCTCAAACCTAATAAATATTAACAAATTTTCAGATAAAATTTTTTTTTAAGAAATACAAACTAAAAAGCAGGCGTGAACTAAAAATCGTTATTTCGGTTACGGAGATCATATCCGATCACGTGACCGAATTGACCGTGACCGAATTGATCGTGACCGAATTGACCGTGACCGGATTGACGATTTTAACTTTAAAACTGATTTTCTAACCATTTAAAATCTTAATGTAGCGATTACAGTTGTAGGATAGGTTTAGATTTGAAAACTTGTTTCAGTGATATACAAATATTCGTTAATTTTCAAAGTTTTCCATTTATAATTCGCGTGACTGGATTTACCTAGAATTGAGGTACTGTAGTTTTCTTACCAAGTTATTGAGCTTTTTTCGAATATTTGATGAAACTAAGCTATTATAACTCTTATCAGGCACTTCTGATAATACTCCTTGCAAATTGGAGTAACCAGAAATCGAGGATATTGCTGGACATTTTACGGCGGGAGTTTTAAAAGTTCATTCACTGCCGCTGGTTACTGCAACGACCGATCACGTTCACTTAAAAAAAAATTAAAACGTATCTGAAGTTTAATAACTGTTGTTCAATGCTTTAGGTTTCTGGGTGAGGACAGTGACCGAATTGACGAAATGGGTAGAAAACAATATTTTATAATGTCATTAAACAATTTTACACAAAAAGAACTGGGTGTTTTAAATAAATAACAACACATTGGATTAGAACACATAATTTATTTTAACAAAAAATATATATTTTGCCTTTTTAACCTCGAAGACTTCAAATTCAATCTCTTTGTGAGAATGACCCATAGACCTTTATTGTATAGGTTAATTATTATTTACTAATCTATATATATAAACCACGGCTCATTTTTGTTGCGTCCACTGCGTCTACAAGTTCTACAAGACCGATATGCTTTATCCTTTTTTATATGAAAGTTTTAAATCGGTAGATTAGTCTGCGGAGTCTTAGTTTTGTGATGTTATATTTAATTATATTTTTAATTTAAAATGATTATTGGTAATCGATGCATTTCAATATTTCCAAGGCCGCGGCCGTCCACTTACAGCGCTTGCTTCGTCACGTTCTTTACCTGCTTACTATTCCACAAACAATTCTTAGTCGAGATTCATACTATTTGCTGTGGAGCATTTTCACGAAATTCGATATCTCCGTCTGTCTCTGTGACTGTGAAAATTTCTAAATCCTGCAGATTGGGATATTTGATGAAAAGCTAAAATATGAATGTCTAAGAACTAACGTTTTAGCTCTTAAAGAACATGAATAAATTGACCGCCAAAGTTTAGAAAGCTGATATATTAAGCATATGATATATGAATTCAATATAGAATTCATCCATGGGGATTGTCCGAGGGGGAGAGTAAACCAGGATAGAGGAGTTAAGTCTGAGAAAGAGATAAGTGGGGGGGGGGCTAAGCTTAGTATTTTCAACTGTTTTAGTTCGATTGAGTTTATTATAAATTATCACTCTTGGAAACCTGAAGGATTGTAATTACACAATGAACGTTGTATATAAGGAAATCCTTCAATATATTAGCGTTTTGATCGTCATGTTTTGATGGAGTCTCCCTAGTTGTTTATTAAACTATGAAATATATTATTAAGAAAAATTACCCCAACTGGGGATAGAACTCAGGTTATGTAATAAAAAATCTAGCGGACCTGCCACTCGGCCAAACTGTCTTTTAATGTAGTTTGCTTCTTTTTAAATGTCATTTTTCATCCTTTTTTTGTTTGTTTCTTCTTTATCATTAATTACGTTTTGATGTTTTTTTACAACTACTAATTACAGTATTGATTAACTGATTAATGTTAATTTTTCAACAATTAAATTAATAATAATTAATTTACGTTGACAAAAAGGGGAAATAAGTATTTATTTATTTATTTTTTCAATTTTACTTCTAACAAAATAATTGCTTGTAAGATTATCTTCAGATTTTGCACAGTGTTTAGTAAGTATATTTACAATGAAGCTAAGTCAGTTGTTGGAAAATCTGCTAATTCAGATTTTCGAAAATCTGTAATGCCTAGTATCGGCAGAAACAAGAAAGATCATTGAAATTGACTGCATCTCATTCTGAGTCTGAGAAGAGTCTGCAAATTATAATCCAAAATATCTTGCAAGAACACAGTCAATGAAATACTATATTAACATTTACAAGAAATAGAGCAACGCAGTACGGCTTGTAACATCAAAATACAACTCAGAAGTAGAAGAATACCTGAACTTGTTAATGAATGTGTCATTATTGAAGTTTTAGAGATGACACTTAGGGAAGCAATAAAGAGCAGAAAAATTACTTTTATGCACTTTAGATAACGATGGCAAGATAAGTCTTAAAAAAATGATAAGTATTTTTATCAAATAAAGGACAAATGGCAATAACAAAACGAAATAAGTTTTATTTTTATATATGGTCTCTTTTTGGATTTTTTTTATAGAAACGATAGAAAAAGACGAAGCATTCAGGACACTAGAAATGCTTCCAAAGTTAATTCAATTTTATAACATTTGTATGCTTCCAGAATTGGTGGACCCTTGTCATACAAAAGGTCTAAAAATTAGAAATCCTATTAGAAAATGCTAGATTTAAATACATACACAGTGTGTTTCACTTCACCACTTGACACCTTGTATTTTTTGTTATTTATAAACGAATCAATTTAAAATTCTTATCAAGTGTAGGACTTTAAAATAAATTTGTGGGCATTTAAAAACCCCATTTATTATACACTACCAACCATACTACGATCAAACATAAACGCAAAAAATCGAAAAAGTAGGCCTTGTTTAAACGGAACAGTCGTTACGGTAATTTGTTCTGGTCCAATTGAAAATCCCAAAACCAAAGGAGGACGGTCGCTAAAGTCTATTCTGGGCCACCTCCAAATTTTGAAAAAATCGTCGAAATCAACGTTTTATTACTTTTAACACAATATTTGGTCAATTCTAGGCTAAATGAAGGTGATTGGATACGTAACCATCCTTATAAGCAAATGACGTAAAAATACCAAAATATGATTTCAGCCATAAACTGTTTAAGAGGAAAATCGTCAGAATCAGTGCTGTTGATTCGGTAAGGGGTTATCCATAGTAGTTATTTATGTACCAAGGGCGTTAGGATAATGGTAATGCTAGGAGGGTGACGATGTTCTAGACCGAGGGATGGAAGTAGCCCGATGGGCGTTATCGTCTAGTAACGCTCGTGGTGCATACAAAATTTTATTTTTCACGAGAATATACATATTGTACAAGTAAAAAATTAGTTTTAATTTAAAATTGTTGACGTTTCCAAGGACGTTGTTTATATATTTATAAAGCTAGAAATTTTTATGTTTGTCGGATGGTAAAAACGTTTACTAAATTTACAAAAGTCAAACAGAGATATGACAATTTAAATTCAACTGTTTTTGTTGTTGTTACTAACATGAAAACTAAGAAAGCCCTACTAGTACTAATGTCATCGAATACCTTAATTTTATCTAAGAAATCTCTGCGGAAGTCAGCTTAAAAGAATTCGTTGGTAACGCGCCCAGAAACTATTCGTTTCGTCCAAACTACGTTGCAAATACTCGTTATTTGTTATGTTGCAACACACTCGCAAACAAACATAAAGTTTCTGGCCTAATGCTTGCTATTGAACGTAATGCCGGCTCCTATTGCAAAGTAAATGATGAGCAAGCGTTATAGACTATAACGCCCGCTTATAATGCCTTGGTTGTTATAGAGTTGTTTATTTATCATCACAGGTATAAACAACGAAAAAGCATGCAAGTGAAACACAAAGTACTTAATGCCCGAGGAAGGAGGGAAGGATAGCTAAATTGTGACAGTGTATACCAAGGTAGGTTATTATTATTTCAGATTTCAACAATCAAAAATTCAACAAAATAATATTTAGAAACAATCTTCCGATGATCAAGAATCAAAGTGTAGGGCCATATATTCAACCCCAATGTTAAGTTACGTTTTTAATACCTTTCATTTGTATTAAAAACTCAAGTGTGGCATGTCAAAATACACTTAAGTTGCAAATGGTTTATGTTTACGATAGTGCACGTACTTACGGAAGAGGGGGGAGGGCTCCAAAAAAGTGCGGCAGAGTGTGATAAGGGGTGAGGGGGAGTTAAGTCTAATGCTTACATTGCCAGTTTATTGCTGGAAGCATATACAGTAGGAACTTCATAATCCGAACACACTGTATTCCGAACATCCAGTAATCCGAACAACAACATTTACAAGCTATAATCCGAACAAACCTCTTTAATCCGAAATCCTCATTAATTCGAACAAATCTCCTTAATCCGAACAAGAAAGTTCTTTGTACAAACTAAAATTGCATATGTAGCATTGTTGGAAGGTGCATATTAATTATAAATGAGATTATATCAGATTGCTGATGCAGTTTTTGGCTGATACTGCTACGACCTAACGGGTGTAAACAAATTCTACGAAGATTACAAAAGCTTTTGTTATTAATATAAAGAGTAATAAAAACCCTGAAGGCTACAGATGTAAAAGATAAACTATAAATATAGTAATAATAACATCACAAAGGCGCCCTAAATGTTTTGACGTTGCAGGTTTGCTGCAATTGTTTGTATATGACATCATCTACGTTAGATTTTTTTTTTCAATTTTGTTAATACACAATTTGTATTCGTGGCGTTCGAAATTCAATTAAAAAATGTCAAAACAAAAACACATTATTAAAACTATTAGAGAAATTATTCAACAATAAAATGTTGGGTTAGTGTTTAACGATTGCTTTAAAATATGGTGTTGGTAAATAGACAGTCAGCGATATAAAGAAAAACAAAACAAAAATCATAGAATATGTGTCATCTGCTGACAAAAGTGCAGGAAATAGAAAAACAGTGAAATTAAGACCATGAAATGAGAGCACATCGCTATAAAAGGAGAAAGAGAAAACTTAAAGCAAAAAAATTACTGATTTTATTAATTAAAAATAAAATTTTTGTAATAAAATTAGTAAATTGATACATAAGCAAAGTTCTTTATAATAAAGTACCATGGCTTAAAGCACTGTTTATATTCCTACATCCAGTAATCCGAATTCCTCGTTAATACGAATTAGCCTTGCATTTATAGGTTCGGATTAAAGATTTCTACTGTATTAGCATATTTATTAGTTCATCGATATGATTCTACATGGTTCGAGTCACCTCTAAAAACAATAAAAAGTTGATGAAAAGAATTGTGAAATTGGTTTAGTTTTTATATTGTATTACAGTTTAAAAACCTGGAATCGCTGTAATTTTATACGTATACATTCGACTACACGAGATTGTGCACTTAACTACCCATTAAGCAAGGCGTGGCTGGCCCTGGTTATTACATTACAATTAGATTTGTTTTGCATTATTATTTTATTGTATATTTATTTTGTATTAATATCATTAAATGTACGTAGACAGTGTTTTTATTTCAATAGACTAAATATTCCCAGAAATTATTTAAAATTTTAAAATATTGTTTGGGTATAATATTAACAATAAACTTCATAAAATCAAACAAATGTTACCATTTTCGAATATAAGCTACCAAGACAACAATAGTTTTAAAGTAAGCACCTTGAGCGTGTATTTGATTTCAATAATAACAATTGTCACGAAAAAGCTGACTGACGTGTTTAAGAATTACATTCGAGCGTGTAGGCTAGAGGGTAATAGAAGACATCAAAAGGTACAGAAAAGTATGATACAACGTTGTTCTAGGACGTACCACTTTTTCGGAAAAGAGTAATAAAGTTGGAAAATTTAACTCATTTTGCCGCGTTAATAATAGTAAGTAGGTATTGGGCCCATTGGGCCGACCCCACTCCTTTTATGCAAATGACCCGCGATCTAATTAATATTCAAATAAGGCGTGGTCTAATTAAATGCGCGAATTAAATTAATTGATCTAATTAAATGCGCGAATTAAATTAATTGATCTAATTTAATTTAATTAAATTAATTCACGGTATCATTTGCATATCTCATCTCTCATTTACTTATCTCATATCTCCTTTGTCATCTCACCTCTCTCATTTGTCATCTCTCATTTCTCATTAGTCATCTCTCATTTACATGTATCATCTCTCACATGCATACGCGAATTAAATTAATTCACGGTATCATTTGCATATCTCATCTCTCATTTGCATATCTCATCTTTCATTTGTACATCTCATTTTTTTATATATCATTTGCATCTGTCATCTCTCTCTCATAAATTTATTTCAAAATAAATCTTATGTTATCATTCCTAATTGACATTTAAATATAGATCTATACGTAATTAACATGTAGAAACATCTAGGGTAATAATACGAGAAAAAGTTTACTTTCAAGTATACAAGGTAATCACCTGTCGGATTATCTCTATTGCATTTTGACATGTTTAAATATACGTCATAAACATTTAAAATACAGTCTACAAGTAAATCGATAATGGTCATGTAATTATTATCTTAGCATCTTTTCATTTACAATTATCTAGTAAAAATGTATTGGTTCATACGACCGACAAACATTCCTTAAAACTGCTTTCAACTATTTAGTTGATTATTTCTCAAGAACGCAAATTCTATTTGAAAGAAAACAATTAGGGTCGTTCGTTATGATTTCCTAAAAATTTATTTAAATAATTCCAATAAATATTTATAAATAAAACTTAGAAAAAGGAATATTGTGTAGTACCATTTTAAAGTCAAAAAGCTTATACCGTTTTTAAATTTTACGCTTTTCAACTGTTGCCGTTCTTAAATGAAATTATACTTAATTAGAAATGTAAACGTCATACGGCTAACATTTAAAATACATCCGAGCAACATAATTGATAATTATCATATAGAATTTTGAATTTTCTCGTTACGAGTCATTAAGCTTTCAAAACAATTATCATTCTGTTATTACTAAGATCAAAGGAATTTTAAGCCTTAGATTTTCTAACAAATAATTACAGTTGTATTATTCATCTTAAATACAATAAATGAATTTTAAAAACCGCAGTTTTCAAAAGATTGTTTCTTTAAATATTCTAATATTCAGGGCTATATGAACCAAAACGATTAAAAAATAAACATTCTTCCCCTGTTATGTGAATAGTATAATAGACAGGCATCGTAATCCCTAAAAGCAATCAAGCTTAAGCTATATCGACGAAAACAATACAGTTTTTAAAAATAATTACAATCTCTTTAGTACGAACAGTAACATTTAATATTATAGTGTTGTATTAAAATCTAGAAATTTCAGAAAAACGGTTTTAAAATAAATTGTATGTAGTTATACATTGTGAAATAAAAAATGCAAGAATAAAATACATACACGGATTAAACTAAACTATATATTAAGAAATATTAATTACGGCTTTTATAGCATCTTACAGGAAAAAAATTACATTCAATCAGGATCACAACATATATCATTAACTAGATATCATAAATATATTATATATTGAACGTAGAGTAAAGACATGGGGATATCCATCGTTTGACTAATGTCTATTTATTAAAACAAATAAGGTATGAAATGTAACAGGGAATCTATTCAATGAACATTGCCTAATACTTTTATGATTTTTTTAGCCTATAGATCTGCAGTTAGAAACACGGGCCTGCTAAATGCCTGCAATTCACCTACCCTATCAATATGTCGTACAATGCATACATTTAATATTATTATTAAAATTTTATAAATAAAAACGATAAAAGAAGTTTATAGTTTTTCATTTATTTCTATGTTAAACATATACGGTAGCAAGATCTAGAATGCTCCTACCCCTCAGAAGTGAAGGTCTTCAACAACTTCAGACCAGCAAATTAAAACTTGATGGAGTCAACATCTAACTCTGAATGTCATACAGAGCTATCAACTAAATCATATACAGCTTTTGCTTAATTGTACGAATAACTCGTTCAACTATTGAAGTCTTAATTACGGAATACGTAGAGTAATGATTTATGTTGTATTCATTCATTAACTTTAACTCGATATATACAAATTCATATATGAGAGAAATGTTATATAAGTCAATACAGCCCTATAACTATCATTTATTGAGCTATACAAAGAGATTCATATCTACGCTAAACTAAAGATTAATAGAAGTAATGCATTCCTGATATCATAAGATAACGATAAAACACATGATTATTCTTAGACTAAGGTCTAATTTAGGTAGTAAAATTGTAGGTAATCGAATTGTAGGTACATATCATGATATGATATCATACAATTATATTCTAGTAAGAATTGTAATAAAGTCACTGCTATAAATAACAACATTCTTTATCACGATCATCTATCATTATCATAATCATCTAATGTCATGCAGAGTCAGCAGCTAGCTCCTAAGTTCGTATATGCGAGAATCGGTATTATATAACACACACATCAGTCTACACTCATTGTTCTAATATTGATAGGAACTTTCTAGAATCTATAAAGTTGTACTAAATATATTCAACTAATTTGAATATACGATAACGGATACTCATTATACTTCTATGCACACAATCGAGGTATCAGTACACTCCAACCACGTGATCAAGATTGTAGTATTCAAATCAAGCTTCCTAGCCCCTATACAAGTATTCTAGAACGCAGAGTATTCATCACTAAACGTATTCTTCATATATGAAATCATAAAGTTCGAGTCTAACTACTGACGAGGTGAAAGAATAGGTGCAATCGGTTTATGCCCATACCAGGCTCCCTATAATCATTATAAATGTCTTAACAGAATAAAAAGGGTGAAATGAATATAACTTATAGGATTTAATCAAACTAGAAAAATATCGATATATCCTACGTTGAGAAAATAATCATACTATGTAAGCATCGATACGCTACATATGATTGCGAGCCTGAGTATAAGCATAAACCCTATACTACAGATTTTTATCCTTTTTCATTATATCTACTACAGACGAGGTGAAAGAATAGGTACATTTAACATGCGTATGCTACAATTATCTAATTTTCTAGTTTTCTAGACGTAATGTAATTTTGAACAGATTTTAACCCTTTTCGTTATATCTACTACCCTTGTAAGCGATTTCTACATATACGTTCTTATTGCTTATACACCATATAGATATTCGTAGCATCTAAAGTAAACTCTTATTTAAACGTTATTTTACAATATATCATACATTTCAGCAACTCCGAAATATGAAGATATGTAGCAATATACTATACACTTCTGTAGGATATTCGTCGTATCTATAGTAAACTCGTATGATTATCCCTCTCTATCGTAACCCAGTATGTAAGGAAATTATGTTAAATACTATTATATGTACCAAGTAAAATAATAAACAGATATTTCGAAAATTTTATGCATTCTTGAGAGAACGGGGTATAATATTTAAAAACACACTGTAGAAAACATATCAGCAGAGAAAGGGAATACATAAATACAGTATGTTTTGTATGATGAGTTGTCGTCAGTTTAAAAGAAATAAGTTCGTCGCCATATTTAAACGTTATTTTACAATATATCATACATTTTCAATAGCTTCGAAATACGCAGATATGTAATAATATACTATATACTCTTGTAGGTTATTCAACGTATCTATAGTAAACTCTTATGATTAATAATAATAATCTGTAACCATTTTCGATACCTTCGAAATATAAGTCTATAACATATGTTTGTAATACGTCTTTATAACTTTTGAAACACAGGGTAGTTACCTCTTGCAATATTTACAGTTATGAGAACCCTGAAGACTTAACCCGGAGAAATAAATCAGATAAATATTTAACTTTTTATTGAAACGATAACTTGGCATACTAATATATGAAAATAATATAATGTATATCGCCTGATAAATAAAATTGAAATTATTCTTATTCTTTTACAATGAAATGTGTTTTGAAAAAACCCGATGAAACGTTATGTATATTAATGCAGGAGTACTGTTAACGCATTCGTTATTTAAAGATCTACTTATAAGTACACTATCTATTTAGCTGATTCATTAAAAATTTCGTTATTTTTAAAATTCCTAACAAGGGTTCAAGGTTCTTTTCTGTTTTAGAATATTCAAAGACAATATATGACAATAAATTATCGTGAGACTCCTGCTCTATATAAAACGCCGTATATAAAATTAGAGATAAAAATTTATCCTGTGTATTGGTGAAAACTCAAATATTGACGGAAATATAACAATCGGTACATATCACGATACTAATCAGTTTGACGCGGAATATATGTTTTATATTATATAAACGGAGAGAAAAGAATAGGTACAATCGGTTTATATTCATACCAGGCTCACTATGATTATTATAAACATCTTAACAGAATAAAAAGGGCAATATGAATATAACTCATAGGATTTAATCAAACTAGAAAAATATCGATATATATATATATATATATATATATATATATATATATATATCCTGCGTTGAGAAAATAATTATACTATGCAAGCATCAATACGCTACATACGATTACGAGCCTAAGTATAAACATGAAGTTATACTTTAAGCGCTGACGAATACTATGCATATTTCGAATAGCGTATGCGAAAAACAGCATCAGTGAGGGATATATGGACCTACAGACCGTATCAAAGAGGATCCAACGAGTTGAGACAAGCAGAAATCGGTTAGTAGGAGAACCGTTGCATTAAATGTTTAGGTATAGGGAATTGTAAACGTTTTATTGATTCCTCCCTTCCTCTTTAGACGGTAGTAAATAACAGAAGCAGCAGACCTACTTATTTAGTCACGATTTATAGGTGTTTTACTCACTTCACTTCACTGTTTATTCATAGTTAAAATGTCATTCTACAAAGCTGAGCGCATTCAACATAATAGTAGATGTGAACCGTATAGTATGCCTAGGAAGTGTGATTCACCTCAATTTCAACCGAATAGCGATGATATCAAAACTTTGGACTGGATCCTTTCAAGAATTTTGATGTGTATAAGAATCTTGGAGAAAGGCACTGATCTAGGTGTGCAGTTTAACGAAGACTCATTTAAAGATTTTATAGAGGATGCTTCGTACATATTAGGATGTCTGAAACACAACGAACTTGATGGATACGTAATGACCGATTGTACGCTTCATAGTGTAGGAAACAAGTGTCTCAGATTTGTTCCGAAAACTAAAGGTTTTGAACTTTACATTTCCGAATTAAGTCTTGAGAGGTTATACACGATGAAAACCTTTTTATGGAAAAAGATAGTATTAAAATGATAGTATTAAAACGATGCATCGCAATTACGAATGTTTCGCCGTAGAAGTCCTGGACGAGGCTATAAAAGTTAGAACAACGCTTGTAGACAATAATATTTTATTAAGTGTGTTAAATTCTTCTTGTAGATATAAGGATGATTTATTTTTGAATGAATTAGTTTCTAAGTTTACTAAGAAAACTATTGTAGATTCGCAGAACGACCTTGATTTAGATGATAGACTTAAATTTATTACATCTGGATATAATGTATAATAAATATAATATAATGAATGTCTTTAAAACTTATTGTTTTTTTATTACATCACAGGTTAGAGCATACGAATATAATTTAGGTTAGATTAGGTTAGAACCTACGAATACATTTTTAGGACAGAACGTAGGGAGCAGAGTAATAAATTTAAGTCTATCATCTAAATCAAGGTCGTTCTGCGAATCTACAATAGTTTTCTTAGTAAACTTAGAAACTAATTCATTCAAAAATAAATCATCCTTATATCTACAAGAAGAATTTAACACACTTAATAAAATATTATTGTCTACAAGCGTTGTTCCAACTTTTATAGCCTCGTCCAGGACTTCTTCGGCGAAACATTCGTAATTGCGATGCACAGTTTTAATACTATCATTTTAATACTATCTTTTTCCATAAAAAGGTTTTCATAGTGTATAACCTCTCTAGACTTAATTCGGAAATGTAAAGTTCAAAACCTTTAGTTTTCGGAACAAATTTGAGACACTTGTTTCCTACACTATGAAGCGTATAATCGGTCATTACGTATCCATCAAGTTCGTTGTGTTTCAGACATCCTAATATGTACGTACCATACTCTATAAAATCTTTAAATGAGTCTTCGTTAAACTGCACACCTAGATCAGTGCCTTTCTTCAAGATTCTTATACACACATCAAAATTCTTGAAAGGATCCAGTCCAAGATGTAAATATTTCGACCCGCTGTTGTTTAACGGCAGCTGTATTTCCCAAAGAAGTCTTGATTTTTCGTAGTTCAGAATTTTCTCATCATCATCCTGAACTTGTATATCGTATGTTTCTTTTGCAAACTTTTTAAAAGTTTTGATATCATCGCCATTCCGTTGAAATTGAGGTGAATCACACTTCCTAGGCATACTATACGGTTCACATCTACTATTATGTTGAATGCGCTCAGCTTTGTAGAATGACATTTTAACTATGAATAAACAGCAACACCTATAAATCGTGACTAAATAAGTAGGTCTGCTGCTTCTGTTATTTACTACCGTCTAAAGAGGAAGGGAGGAATCACTAAAACGTTTACATTTCCCTATACCTAAACATTTAATACAACGGTTCTCCTACTAACCGATTTATGCTTGTCTCAACTCGTTGGATCCTGTTTGATACGGTCTGTAGGTCCATATATCCCTCTCTGACGCTCTTTTCGGCATACTCTATTCGAAATATGCATAGTATTCGTCAGCGCTTAAAGTATAACTTCATGTTTATACTTAGGCTCGTAATCGTATGTAGCGTATTGATGCTTGCATAGTATAATTATTTTCTGAACGCAGTATATATATATATATATATATATATATATATATATATATATATATATATATATATATATATATATATATATATATATATCTATAGGGCATCACTATGCGTCCCCCCATGTAAAATCTCAGGTTCAAGCAGCGTCCAAAGTCACTCGGCGTCCGGATATACGGACGCTGGATATATGTACAGAGAAAAATAAAAAAATATATTTGTCAACCCTCGCACCCTCTTTTAGGGGTTGTAAAACTTATAAATGACTTAGAAACTTGAAATTTGGTGTAATTATAGGATTTAAGATTCTTATAAAGAAAAATATAAAAAATGTTATGATGTCAACCCCTGTTCGGGGGTTGTAAAACTTCTAGATGACATACAAACTTGAGATTGGGCACAATTATAGGAATTGGGATTCTTGTACAGAGAAAAATAAAAAAATATTTTTATGTCAACCCTCGCACCCTCCTTTAGGGGTTGTAAAACTTCTAGACGAGTTAGAAACTTGAAATTTGGTGTAATTATAGGATTTAAGATTCTTATAAAGAAAAATATAAAAAAAATGTTATGATGTCAACCCCTGAACCTCGTTCGGGGGTTGTAAAACTTCTAGATGACATACAAACTTGAGATTTGGCACAATTGGAATTGGGATTCTTGTACAGAGAAAAATAAAAAAATATTTTTACGTCAACCCTCGCACCACCTTTTAGGGGTTGTTAAACTTCTAGATGACTTAGAAACTTGAAATTTGGTGTAATTATAGGATTTAAGATTCTTATAAAGAAAATGTTATGATGTCAACCCCTGCACCCCGTTCGGGGGTTGTAAAACTTCTAGATGACATACAAACTTGAGATTTGGCACAATTATATGAATTGGAATTCTTGTACAGAGAAAAATAAAAAAATATATTTATGTCAACCCTCGCACCCTCTTTTAGGGGTTGTAAAACTTATAGATGACTTAGAAACTTGAAATTTGGTGTAATTATAGGATTTAAGATTCTTATAAAGAAAAATATAAAAAATGTTATGATGTCAACCCCTGTTCGGGGGTTGTAAAACTTCTAGATGACATACAAACTTGAGTTTGGGCACAATTATAGGAATTGGGATTCTTGTACAGAGAAAAATAAAAAAAATATTTTAATGTCAACCCTCGCATCCCCTTTTAGGGGCTGTAAATCTTCTAGATGATTTAGAAACTTGAAATTTGGTGTAATTATAGGGTTTAAGATTCTTATAAAGAAAAATATAAAAAAAATGTTATGATGTCAACCCCTGCACCCGTTTCGGGGCTTGTAAAACTTCTAGATGAAATACAAACTTGAAATTTGGCATAGTTATAGAGTTTAGAATTCACGTCAAAAGAAAAAAAATACAAAATGGTATGATTTCAACCCCCCACCCACATTGGGGGTTGTAAAACGTCTATATGGCATGCAAACTTGAAATTTGGTTAGTTATGGTGTTTAAAATTCTTCTAAAGAGGAAAATAAAAAATGTTAAAATGTCAACCCTCCAACTCCCTTTTGAGTTATAAAACTTCTAGATGAGGTACAAACTTGAGTTTTTGACATAGTTATAGAGTTTAGAATTCTCGTCAAAAGAAAAATAAACAATGGTAAAATTTCAACCCCCCAGCCACATTGGGGGATGTAAAACGTATATATGACATGCAAACTTGAAATTTGGTATAGTTATAGTATTTAAAATTTTCCTAAAGAGAAAAATCAAAAATATTAAAATGACAATCCTCCCACCCCCTTTTGAGTTATCAAACTTCTAGATGACATACAAACTTGAGATTTTGACATAGTTATAGAGTTTAGAATTCTTGTCAAAAGAAAAATAAACAATGGTAAAATTTGTACCCCCCACCCTCATTGGGGGTTGTAAAACGTCTATATGACATACAAACTTGAAATTTGGTATAGTTATAGGGTTTTTGAGTCTTGTCAAGAGAAAAATCAAGAATGTTAAAATATGAACACCCTGACCCCATTGAGGGTCAGCAACCTCTTTGAGGGTTGTAAAACTTCTAGATGACATACTAACTTAAAATTTGGTGTAGTGATAGAATTTAGGACTCTCGTAAAGAAAATTAAAAGAAAATTATTGTCAACCCCCGCACTTTATTTGGGGGTTGTAAAAATTCTAGATGACTTACAAACTTGAAATTTGGTATAGTGATAGGACTTAAGACTCTCGTAAAGAAAAATAAAAAATTATTAAGTCAACCCCCGCAACCCTATTTGGGGGTAGTAAAACTTCTATATGATATACAAACTTGAAATTTGGTATAGTTATAGTGTTTAAAATTTTCCTAAAGAGAAAAATCAAAAATATTAAAATGTCAACCCTCCCACCCCTTTTTGAGTTACAAAAGTTCTAGATGACGTACAAACTTGAGATTTAGTACATTTATAGAGTTTAGCATTCTCGAAAAAAGAAAAATAATAATTGTGTTTGATATGTTATGTTTTTTATAATTATGTCGACTCTCCCATCTCCATTGGTGGTTATGTTTTTATTAGTCCAGGACTTGCATTAGCATCATTTGGTCATAAACCGTAATGGTCAGATCATTAATTTCAGTTTTTCTTTAGGATTTAGTTATAATTTCCATAAATTCTTTATGATTAGGTTACCTAGAGTAACAATGTAAATATTCCATGTGCTGAGATAACTGGAGATTTGTGTATCTTCAATGTAATTAAGTTTTAATTAGATTTGTGACAGCTGATCGTTTTTGTTGATTTTCTTGTAAATATGAATTTTGGACCATAAGTGTTTTATGTTGTTTTGATTGCCTTTTTACCAGCTATCTTCTCATCTATTTATAATTAAGATTAGCGTTAATTATTAACACATGTTATATTTTGTGACTAACATTTTATTGTATACCAATAATGCGAAATAAATAGAAATCTTCAATTAATCAATAATTGCTCATCTGTTTTTTGATAATATTAGTATAATTATTAAATGAATTTCTTAAAAAATAAAAAACAAAAAAAATCCAAACCTCTTTTCATTTAACGCATATCTCTGTCCGTCGCCTGCCGAAAGTTCTTCAAATTTCCAGTAAAATAAGAGTGAAGATTACACATTTGTGAGTATTTCTTAATTGTATTATATTAAAATTGCCCCTTTTTACCCGGAAACAATAGTTCCTTAAAAAGTTGCAGTAAATAAAAAGTATCATAACGTTATGTTGTTTGTTCTAAACATTCATCTCACGGAGTTTACTGTAGTTGTAGAAGTAGTTGGAGAAAAAATAGTATGCTTAATTCATACAAAAAATGCGAACTTTTGGGACTGATGAGATTGCTAGACTCCGCTAACGAGTCGTCCGGCAACTTTCTTATTCGTATTTTGTACTAATTAAACAAATAACTATTTTTTAATATTTATTATATTTAAAAGACAGTTGAGATAATGTAGCTTTTGTAAATCTTTGCAAATACTCCAAACGCAAAACTTTTGATTTTGGTAAGCATCAGTCTACAATCATGTATTGATATAACAGAATTTATAACCTTAACCTTTGATATGATAAAGTTGTTGGTTAATAAATAGTATAACGAAGTATAAAATAGAAAAAGCTCATAACAAAATTTAAATCAATTTATTATTCTAGAAATTTATTCTTCCAAAAATATGTTACAACAATTCTTACAAAACTTATTTCTAAATTATTTTACCCAGTGATAAAGATAAACAAATGGATTTCAAATGAGATATGAAGCTACTCTGCAATTTGTAAAGTGCGTCATAATGTCATAAAGTGTGTCGGCACAGCATTATTGTTCACAAACGTAAGTAATGCTGACTTTAGCATTATGACACTGCCCTCGTTAATAGAGACATGTTGCGCCATCCTTGATTGCAAAGAAAGATTGTAGTAGGGATTAAGAGTTAAGATGGGAAGTGATATTAAAAAAGGATAGTTAGTTATATTGTGGTTTTAAAGAAGTAAAGTCTTTATGATTATCATGATCCTACAAGTTACAATTAGTTGTAATTACACATTATGTTTATTTATTTATTTATATATAGGATTAGAGTCATAGTTATAAGTTAGATAAATTTAATTAAATGAATGAAATAAATTAGACGAAGAGTAAGTGTCCTTATTTAATAAAGCTACATGACTTTGTAACGTTTGGTAATATGGTGAAGGTTAGTACGAAGGAGGGTGAATTTCAAAATCACGAAGCAAACCAAGCTTCGTAACAATAGAAAGAAACCAAATACATAACGTTATATGGAGAATTGTCATTTCTGTAGGGAATCACCAGCTCAGCGATAGAGCATCTGCCCGGCAAGCCGAAACTTCATATACTACATATTTATAACATCTTAACATTTAAACAAATACAATATTGTTCTAAAATTTAAAAATTATAATGAAGTTTATATAAATGAGCTGTCAGTTGATAATAAAGAGTATTGCAAAGCCAACCCGTTTTATTTAGCAGCATTTCCTAATTACATATATCGAATTACAACAATACATCTGTCTCATATCTGACCAAGAGGGAAGGAAATGTAGAGAGAAATATATATCCCGACCCTTATAATACCAACTAACTTTCATTTAGGAACTCTAATGCGCGTTAATAGTTACAAATAATTATACCACAGCTGATGATATCACAGCTTGAAATTCCTTAAAGTTAAGATTCCTCATTCCATACTTATTTGAAGATATATCGAAAATGATATGGTCACGTTGTATACAGGGTGTTTTAAAATATGCCCGTCTGGCAGGATGGACAATTTTCAGTTTACAATTAGTTCACATACGTAAACGCAAAATGTTCTAAAAAATAAAGCAATCAAACAACACAAAATTCAATAAGGAAATGAATTTATCCAGACAATTATCGTTTATAATATTAACAATATTTATTAGTTTACTAGACTTGTGAACACTACTATATTTCATAAAAACGATACCTCTTTTGTTTCAGCCCAATAGTTCGAACCATGTTCCGTTACTCTTTAGCAGTTTGGATGCTACTTGGAGGGTTACTTGCTGGAGAAAGTTGCTATTACCATGAATATTCCAATGAAATAAGTTGCTACAATACAAGTTCATTTGACTCGCTAAATGTTAAGATTAATGCTAGCTTAACGGAATCAGACATCAAAAGTCAAGATATTACTTCCTTAAATATTATTGCAAGCAACTTTGATAAATTTCAACCCGGCTTGATAGAAATATTGCTCAACATCAAAATCTATTGATTAGTGACACAAATATAAGTACAATACCACCAGATGCGTTTGCAAACGCCCAATCTCTCGAATCACTGTCCCTAGTAAGAAATAAAATAGAGCACGTAGAAAAAGATGCATTTAAAGGCTTAGATCAAATGAAGAAATTAGTTCTGTGGCAAAATGGCAATTATGATTTTTTTCAATATGAATCCTTTTCACAGTTTTCCAGTTTGGAGGCACTAGAATTAAGGCAAGACTCCTCTCCACAAATCATAGACGAGCATACTTTGTCCTCCCTAGTAAGCTTAATTAGTCTGGACCTGTCTTCCTGTAATATAGAAGAGATTGCAGAAAATGCATTTAGTAAATTAAGTAAATTACAAACCCTTTATTTGTACACCAATAAACTAACAACGTTGAAAAAGAACCTCTTTAAAGGACTACATGAACTAACTCAACTCTTACTTGATAATAATGAATTGGTAGAATTACCAGAGGGACTATTACAAGACCTGGGAAAATTGAAAGAATCGTTTACAGAATAACCAAATTCCTGAATTGAGTAAAGCTCATTTAGCTGGATTAAAGAGCATACAAACTTTAACAGTGTATCGGAATAATATCACAAAATTACCAGTCGGTTTGTTCCAAGATTTATCAGAGATCACTCGCATTGATTTTAAACAAAACAATTTTATGGAAATACGAGAAGGTACATTTGATGCAGTACCTAAATTAGCGAAATTGTATTTAGCACAGAACAAAATAAAAAATTTGCTAACTAATTTATTTCATAATAATCTAGAATTAGAATACGTCGACTTTTCTAACAATAAACTTGAATCTATCTGCGGAGTATTTTTATCGCATTTGCAACGTTTGAAAAGCATCTACTTGTATAACAACGAACTAACAGCTTTAGGTCCAGAATGCATCAAAGACTTGCCGGCTTTAGATAGTTTCAATTTTATAGACAATACACTGGAAACGTTAGAAGGATCTTTTAAAAACTTGTCAAGTTTAAGGATTTTAACTTTTCATCAAAATAATATTGCTGTTGTGCACAAAGGAGCTTTTGTAAATTTAACTTCGTTGTATGATCTGACTCTAAGCCAGAACAATATAAAAATACTTGAAATTGGATGTTTTGATGACCTCAAGAAATTATTAAATTTGAATTTAGATGACAACAAGATCGAGTCCTTGCCTTATGACTTGTTCGAACATATGTCAGAACTAGCCTATTTACATGTATCTAAAAATTTATTAACAAGCTTAGATTGCAAAATGTTTGAATATCTACCTAAGCTTAGCTCTTTGTCCATTGACAACAATAACTTGAATAGCTTACAGGAAAGTTGCTTTAGCAGTTTAAAACATCTGACCAGTTTAGACCTGAGAAATAACCACATAAGAACTGTAACTCCATCTGCGTTTACCGGGTTGGAAGATTTGAGGAAACTTTTTCTATCCAATAATAAGATCAAAATATTGAGAGAAAGATCGTTTGTGGAAATTCCAAAATTGGATGGGTTATATCTAGAAGAGAATTCTATAAGTGAGGTAGAACCAGATACATTTGAGGGGCTCAATAAATTGAAAACTATATATTTGGGAAGAAATAAATTAAAGGTATGGCAACCCGATGCGTTCAATGGTTTAGATTCATTACACACTTTGTATCTGAATAGTAATGGAATTGAAACGATAACAGCTAAACAATTTGAAAAAATGAAGAAACTCAATTATTTAAGTTTAGATAGTAACGAAATAGAGAACTTGGAAGTTGACACTTTCTCAAAATTGAAAAAGATGAAGAATTTGAATTTATTAGACAACAAGATAAGTTCTATGCCTAATGGTATTTTCGAACCTTTAAACGAACTAGAAACTCTGAATTTAAGTAATAATACTATCGAATCTATATCAAATAAGCTTTTCGCTAGCTTGTTTGCTTTAACAGACCTTTCATTAGAAAATAACCGAATTTCTACAATTGAGTCAAAATCGTTCGCTGGCCTTAAAAACCTGTCTAAAATCGATTTGGCAAACAATAAATTAAAAGTAATAGATAGCGATACCTTTGCTGGATTGCCTGGTCTTGCTATGGTGCGCCTAAATAACAACAACATTACTAAAATATCATTGAACGACTTTGAGGAATTTTCACATTTGTATTATGTAGGAGTATCTGGAAATGAGCTATCAGAAGACATTTTAAAACAATTTCATCAAAAATATGGCACTTAGTGTTGTCTGACCTTAGCGAGTTTGTTTTCAATTTAAAATGTTTTTATAAAAATATGAGCAATAAAATAAACAAATATCGAAATATATTTTGTTTTAATTTTCTTACCATCATTCCTCTTTGTAAATCAAAACATAAATTGATAAATAGCTACAGAAGATAAGTAAATATAAGGTTAAGAGTATTCTTAAATATTATTTTTCAAACTATGTGGTCAAATCTAGCGTCATATTTAACTGTCTAGCATGTTCGACTCCTGGTACCGGTAGATCTGGTTAAAGTTTCCTGCATTTTTTTCGTGGCTGTGACACAAACATGGGATTTGCGCAAGTACGTAATAATATTCGCCCCCTACCTCCCGCACAAGCTTCATACCTTTTGGGGACTGGTTTCCAGGTTATGAGATGTAGCAATTATTATTATTTATTATTATATTGCCATTTGCCAGGTAATAAATTAATAATTTTTACCATCTGCATACTATTTAGTAGGTAAGTTAGCTAATGCATCCTTCACCTGATCCTATCCCTCCTGATTTATAGAAATCCTTACACGTTAGCCAGAAATATCATTATAATTTTCTTAAAAATATTAACTGCTGCTTTTACTGGGCAAGTTTGACCATAAGGAGATGTTAGGTACCTACATTTAGTCTGAAATTTGCCCTTTGAGCCAATGTAACCAATTGAATTCCAATGGAAGCCAACGATGTGTAACTATAATACAAAATATTTAAAAGAACTGTAATTATTACTTTACAATGGTTATTATTAAACACCCGAAGCTGCTTATACTTCAAAAGCAGAGACTGTTATTGTTCTTTTGACAAATTACTTTCGGGCGTAGGTGTTAATTAGCAGGTTTGAAAACGAATAATAATTACACCAAATACAATATAGATGAGGGCCATCAAATTGTATGTATACTATCGCGACTAAAATGATGTTAAATTGATATCGTTTCACAATTTGAAAAGAGATGTTATAGATTGAGTTTTGATTCGCAATCAGTATGAGACAATAAATATTACATAAGTGTCTCAAGAATTGCAGAACAAATAACTGGATGCTTCCAAACGTCGGTTTATTATTACTATAAACACTTTAATGATCTTTAGCCCTTGTTGACACAATTAAACATAAAAACACAGTAAACATTTGTAACACAAAATTTTTGGACAATATCGGTTCATTTTGATAGAACATTTAAATTAATTTCTGCTAAGAATTGAGAAAGCAATCTCAATGCAGTGAATTTGAAAATTATTTAATTAACTATTACTACATTTCAGCAACTGTTTAAACAAATATTTGCTGACAAGTCGTATATAATTGACATTTAAAGAAATATTGTTAAAGTTTATACGTTTTAAAACAACTTTTTAAAAGAGAATATTTTTCATACAGCTCACGCAGTAAAAATTCAATACTAAAAGTGCGATTCCTTTGTCCAAAACAAAATAGAAAGTCTAATTGAACACTGTACTGCATATTATTTTGAATGGTATATTAATTTGAAAATCGGCTGACGTGTAAATCTTTTGTTTATTGTAAAAAGTTTGAACAAAATGCTTTATTAGCTCATCTACAATGCAGTTTTTGCTTCTAGTAAGCCAACGGGAGCAATCAAATCAGTAAAGCTCTGGCCAAATTGAAATTTTTTCAAAATAATTTTCATTGTTGTTAATGCTATCCAAACCAAGATAATAGCTGAAAAATACACTTTTCTCAAATCTTCCTTAGCTTGGGACTATTTTCGCAACAAAACTTTTTTCTTAACGACCGAAACTAAATTCCTTAAAACCCAATTTACAACTTCAGGACTGTACGACGAGAGGTATAGCTAATACTACACTTAACTTTAACGTGTTTAAACCTCAACTAATATACACACTTCGAGAATATGTTTAAGACAACCAAACTTCTTAAATTAATACACCTCCGACGGTCAGGTAGGAATTGGTTTGAATTTAACATTTAGCGCACCTTTCAGTGTATTACCGACTCTGACTGAGACCTTGTCAGACTTTTCACTTACCTCGAATTTGATTAAATTTAACAAATATGCCTAAACAGAGAACTTTATTGATGGCAGAAATGAAAAAGTCTATTGAACAGTGTTACGATAAAATAAACAATTTGAAAACCCTTGCCCATGGGTTTACAGTATCTGACCGTATTATTAGGAACATCTTGTAAGGGGGTTTGTTGGCTCGGACGTTGACTTCGGTGAGCGTCCCTGTCCGGGCGCCAAATTGTAGGTGTCTCTGGCCTGGGCACTTGCTGATCAGAGATATAGACACGGGGTCGGACAGTAAAGGATGGACCGGGTAAGGAATGCAAGGAATGGGGCCTCTGAAAGGACAAACAGAATGTGCGGAATGAGACCTCCCGGAATACTCGCAGGGAGATCTCGGACAGGGTGGACAGGATGTATGGAATGAAACTTCCCGGAATACTCGCAGTGAGGTCTCGGAATACACGGTAACGGATGAACGGATGAGATCGGGGAGGAAAGGCAATCGAAACTACGGTTGAAAGGACTTACTCTTATATTCCCTAATAGCAGTTCGGACTGCTGGGCTGGCTTGGCTGCTGGCTGGTTGGTCCTGCTGGTTTCGTCATGGGATTTAGATTTACTACTGAGTTAAAAAAACGTCATTCGTTCAGTTTTGATTATTCCTCATTCTCTTATAAATCCAACTATTTTATGTTTTGACGACTCGTGAAAAGTACTTTTTTATTTGTTCTATTATACCAGCTTATTTGGAGTCGATACACAGAACGATCCATTCACACAAAACTTCTGAGATGCTTAACATGTATATTAAAATTTAGGAAGTAGGAAATAAGATGATTTCGTCGGCTCCTTTGGACTTAGTGAGAGAAATGAAAGGACATCGCTTGTACACCTTTTGATTAATTAGTTAGAGAAATTAATTTGTATTAACGAACGCGCTCTTCAAACTCTCACCTCGTAGAACCGTAGACTATACACGACACACCTGGCACTTACCAAGTGATTAAATCAGTTTCATTCAGACTAACAAAAATTATTAGAAACGTAAACAGAAGAATAAACTTACATAGTCCTACATCAACATACAAAAAACTAATCAAGAGGAGTTTAATGTAGAGCAACAATACAAGTTATAATACGAGTAAAGGTTAGCAATGAAGACCTCAATCCAATAAAAAGGATATGGATGCTTAGGGACATCCTTGACCTAATCAAAGAAAAGAATCGAATAAGAAATAAATACAAGAATATAGAAAATCAAATAAAACAAAAATTAGAAAGGCCCAGCAACGAGACTCAAAAAAGAACAATGAATTTAGCACGTATAAAAAACTCAAAGAACGGCCTCACTTCACTCACGGCCTCACAGAAACTCAAAGAAAATACCAGGCGAATTTCCCATGTAAAATAAAATGTGCCGCGTGCTATCAAATTCCAAAACCAACTAAATGTAATTCATTTTGTATGTGGTAATCAAGAAAGAATCCGTATAGTTATTACTAGCCTAACTGATAGTTAATAATAAAATAATACAGCTGGTCATGACCTATACGTTATTATTATACAGCCGTCAAGGATTGGGATCACTCAGTCGAAATAAAGTGCTTCATAGAAAAAGTATTTATAGTGTAGCATTATAGTAAAAAATAACTTTGTATCATAAAATTAAATTAATGTGGGATATTATTAAAATATAAATCTAATAAGACGATCTAAAAATGCGGCAACCCTATAAATTCACAAGCAACTATCTCTAGCTGAAGAGAGCCAAAAGCTTGAAACAGCTGTCCTAGAGCGCTACTTGTGAATTATACACATCACATTTGTAAAATAAGTAATGTGAGTTTCTATAAATCTTTATTAGATTTAACTTAATAATAAAATAAAAGAGGGTATGTATTCCCAGTACTACAGCTTTACTCAGCGGAGCCATGGACTCTGATTGACTACACAAGTAAAAAACTTGAGACAAAATAGAAATTGGAACGCCACAGTATGTGCACTCTCGCAAATATTGAAAGCCGTCATGTGTGACCTTGTTGTATTTTCAGGCTGTTAAACAACGGACTGGCGAGCTACGAAACCACAATTATGCTGTGATATACGCTCTTCGTTATTATACCAGCATGCAATGCGATGATGATCGGCAAGCTTCGGGAATTGATTGTGGTTTGTCTATTGTCTGTGCAATATTTAAAGCTACCTGAAAAACTTCAAAGTGCCAACAATCGAGTGGGCGTATACTGTTTATATTTTTACTGTGGGGACGCCAAGAAGAATTTTAAACTTGCTTTAAAATTTAAATTCTCGAGTTCAAAGAAGATAGCTTTTGCATAACAGTAAGTCAGTAACAACACTCAAATAATTCATGTTATAATGTTATTTAATTAGGAAGAATAAACAAAATTAATTAGTCAACTGATAAAAATATAAACATAAATATAAACTGATATAAAACTATAAATATAATATCGTAATCACGCGAACGTTTCAATGCATTTAAATATCTGGGTAAAACAACAATTTGATGCATCTCAACTTTTTAACGAATGTTTATTAGTGTAGATTGTTTTACGCAGCTCTAAAGGTACGATTATTTTTATGTATTGATAGTAGTATATAAATTATATCTAAGATGTAAAAAATGCGAAAACTGATTAAATTTTGCTTAGTATGTTAAGCAGTTTACACAGTGTGTCTCCAGCTGATTTCGCAATAAAAATTTTGTTTTTGTTTTGTCGGATGTATAACTAAATATATAATCTTTCTCGTTTATGTACCTAATTTGACATCTGTCAAAGTTAGCCTCAAGATTTACACTAAATCTAAATAACGCTTTTTACAATTTTGCGTAAACGAATACAAGAATGAAGAAATATTATTCGATACACGTGCGCTGTTAATTATTTCCAGGTTCTTGGTCTCTTTTAAAATACTCCCCTAACACATTGTGCTTTATATTACGACCACGAGTACTTGTAACGAACTGGTGACGAAGATAACTATGAATAAGAGTCTTTTAGGTAAGATTTATACTAAATAATAAAATATGTTTCATCTTATGCCCCCCACCCACCTGGGGGACACACTGTATTTTTTTGTATTTTTTGGTCATAGGTTTTACGGTTACATAATTATGTTTTCAAAATTTCTAACTGTTATAATCTTCTCCGAGTTATCTTTTTGGAATGACCCGTAAATTATAATTAGATACTGCAACTTATAAATAAATTGTTCATTATTATGTATTTGTTGCATTTTACTATTTTTAGTTGAAAAGGTCCTTTTTATTTGTAAAGGTTTATTCATATAGTCTATTAATCAATATATTTATTCATTTTTTAAAATCTTGTTTCACAACGACTTACAATTTCAATTAGAAATATGTACCTCATTTTTTAAAGCTAATACCAAACATACTAGAAGTATCACTTTAGGGATTAGAAGTAGAAAAATGTCTTCTTTTTAAACATACATAAATATGCTTCTTCTTATTTTACTCTTTGTTTGTCATACAAGATTTAATAGCATCATTATCATTATTATTAACACTGACAACAAAAGCGGAGCAAAGAATTAGTGATTTTCTGGACCATGACCTTTTGAACAAAGAAACTGAAAAATCCCATTTATGCAATAAAACGACACACATTGACCACTTCTGAAACCCTTCTTTAAAGAAAAACACAGCAATTCAACATATGAACCATGTCAGAGATTAAAATTTGTTTATCTTTGTTAACTGATTTCAGAGTCGCGACAAATGAATAATAGTGTATAGATAATGCTTCGAATGAGAGTCTCAGCCGTTGTTACGCGGATCTACAAACGTGTGTCTTTGTTCTGAAAAAGCGAGTATTTTATATAATTGAATCTATGTTTCATGACAATTGTTTCAACATTAAATTGTGGATTAAACGAACATTTGCTTTTGGTACACACAATTATTATTTACTTTAAAGTTTAAAATAATTCTCGAATCCATCACTTCTTTTATTTTCAATTTATTTATTAGTTTTATTTTGGAATATTTTTAGTAAAATATCTGGAATTCTCAGTTTTGTTACTTTCAACAAATATTATACGATTAATAACACATACCATACCGTACGCATTGTGATGTGCTGGAAACGAATCGAATGAATTGATTCATCACCCAAGGATGTCAACATAACTTAAAAAAAAACTTCAAAAACACCTCAAACAATTTATAAAAATATATCTAAAAAAAAACCCTTGGGTGATGTGTCAATTCTGACCCCGGATTCGTTTTCAGCACACCAAAGGACATAAGGTACTGTAACATTCTTTTTAAAATAATAACAAAATGCTGTTTAAATCGTCTATTCATAAGAGAAATATTAATTTACATACACTTAATTAAAACACTATAACTATAAACTATTTAACAAACTAAAGCATTTAAATAAATGCTAGGCATTTACAAATTTATATGAGGACTATTTATATAAAAACTATGTATTACAATAATTATTAACTAATTATTCAGAGTACATTTCACTATGCCAGTCAAGCATTAACTCCCCCTTCTACTCGCAAACTCAATTTATATCTTTCATACGATGACTCATACATCTAGAATGTTCGATGACGTGTTGATGAGTCATACATGCAGCTGTTGATAAGTCACGTCGATGAGGCGTGTCGATGAGGCGTGTCGATGAGTCATACTTGCAGGTGTTGATTGATGAGTCATACATGCAGGTGTTATTGATGAGTCATGCAGTTGATGACTCATACATCTAGAATGTTTGATGACGTCATATGTGGATTTACTATTCGTTACAGTACCTCGCCTTTCAACTACAAAGCTTTTTTCTTTTTTGTGGGTTTGTGACAGGCCCACAAAAAGAAAAAAGTCATGTAGTTGAAAGATGAGGTACCATAACGTATGCTTTTTAGTGTACTGAAAACGATGATGGGTCAATTCTGACGCGGATTCGTTTCCAGCACACCAAAAAGCATACGGTATGGTACCTCACCTTTCAACTACAAGACTTATTTTTTGGGGGCTTGTGTAATAAATTACATTTTTGTTTCTATTTTTAATTTATTTATTTATTTTGTTTCGTTATTTCACTGTTTTGTAACTTCAATCAAATGGTTTGTACCACTAGCACATACTGTAGAATTAAAAACATACTGCTGGTGTCACATAAATAAGAGGCATTTCTTAATTTCTATTTTATTTTAATCTAACCCAAGTATGTTGTAGCAAATAGTATTTATGTTTGAGAACCACTGAAGAAAGGAAGCCAGATGGGGTCGTTAGTTGGCATTGGTACTTAAGCTGCCATCATCAGAAAAGACGGATTAGGCTGATAAGTAACAGGTGTACGTTTATTTCAGTACATGTTTGCATAAAAGTATGGCATCAACTTCGTGCAAAACACCTGGGCAGACTTTGAGACGAACTAGAGATACAATACATACACTGTCCATTTTGTATGATAATTTAGTTTGGTGTTTGACCTTCGTAGTTAAAGTTGTGAGCTTTACCCTTATTCGTTTGGTGTTAATGGCGAATATACGTATTCGCTCCTGTTGTTTATAAAGAAGGTTCGTTAATCTTCTTAATTTAGCACCCCTAAGGTTGAAACATGTTGAATGATGATTATGATTTTGTTGTCTAAGGTGCTAACAACCTGGTGATCATCTACTACGAGTCACCTAAAGCAACGTGGGTAATTCAAATTTGATTTATTGAAATAATCAGGTGGGTTATTTATACTTAATTTCTATGTGGAAGCTTTCTCAAGTAACTAACAAATTTAATAACGATCAAAGTATGATTTTCTAAGTATTTTTTAATTTGGTTGTAACATTATTATTATTATTAACTATAAGACATTAGCTAAATTACGACTGAAGGCATTCCAGTTCATTATCAATCCAATGACTGTATAACGATCTTTACGTGTGAATAAATAAATAAATGATATTATCAGAGTTATTTTATTTTTTGTGTGATATTTTTTGTCGTAACTGAGTGCAGAAATTCGTTTCTGGCAGGATTAGAATGGATGAACTTTCAGATTTATCGCTCCGCTGTTAGAGAGAACTACTGATAACACTTTATTTGCTTACACTAACCATACTGGCGCCCATGATCCATAGCTCTGTTAAATCAACTGGTATTCTAATTCACCTACGGCCTACATAAATTTAAAAAAAAGAGTCATGCTCATTATTCAGGCTAAATCGAGGTCTATTTAAGCATACTGTAAGTATTATTGTTTACTAGAATTTTATGGATGCAAATTGACGGTCTATCACGGGACCACTGTTTTTAAAGAGTTAACCTTTTGTTGTTACAATGGGGCGAATTAAAGTCCTTTTTGCTCATATTATATTTTTTCTGTGTTACCACTTCGTGGTTTCTCGTGTTTTCAATAATACAAAACTAAGAGATTTCTTATTTACTCACCAATATCTTTCATATATAGTTATTTATGTACCAATGACGTTATGTTAATGATAATGACAGGAGGACGACGATGTTCCAGCCCGAGGGCCTTCAGCCCGACGCATGGAAGTCGTCCGATAAAGGTTATACAAGTTGATAATAACGAATATAGACTTCAAGCGTACCAAACTAGTTTTATTTGGTACTACATCCATTCGAACCACAACAATATATTATTTGTCGCATAACTGATCAAGAAGGCAGAAATTGGAAAGAGAAAGCTAGCTAGCTAAGTCCCGGCCCTTACAACAACACAAACTAATTTTCATTTAGTGTCTAATGACCACTAGTTACAAATAATTATACCAGATGATAGCACAGTTTAAGATTTATTAAAGTTAAGATTTTAAATTTTTTCACTTATACAAGGTGTTTTAACTCTGCCAGGTTACACTTTTTAGTTTATGTATACTTAACCTTCGGTTTACAATCAGTTTACACAGGACCGGATTTAGAATTTTGAGGCCCTAGGGGCAGTATTTGGTGGGGGCCTCTTAAATTTCTAAAAAACTTTTAATCTCGGAAAAATAAACTCCATAGTAATTTTTGTACATTTTTTTTACTTCTAAACGCTTTGAAGTATTAGCTACTACGGTATGTTTCGCGATTTTTTATTTGCAAATGTATTTATTAGATCATCAAAATTCAAATCGCGAAGAATATCACTTTCCAAACTAAGGATCATCAGATTGGTCAAGCGATCTTGATCCATACTTGTTCGCAATCTATTTTTGATGATCTTTAGTTTGGAAAATGATCTTTCCCGACTGCAGTTCGTCACCATCGAATTTTAAATGACATGTTTTACATTGGAATTTAATAGGCCTTTTTATTTTAGATAAAAAAGCGTCACGTGATCATCATTCTGTCTCTATCACGCTTTTAGTAATCTTTCTTTAGTACCTGCACGGAAAAAAGTGGGTGCCACAGCTGTACCTGTAAGCACGTTTTTCGCAGCGAACATAGGTTCGAATATTGTACTTGTTTCGGAAGCGCTGGGGCACCTGTTCGGTGCAGCCGCAGTACTTACTTTTAAATTCAACGGCTGTACCGATTTTAACCTCGTTTAAAAGCTGTGTCTGGACAGTCCGTACAGTTTAAGTGCAAATATCGTACAACAGTTCAGCTGTTGCACCTAATTTTTTTCCGTGTGGTTTCTTTATTTTTTCGGATTTTGTTTTAATTGAAAAGCTCCATTGCATTGGTGGAGGCCCAGGGGCCGTGGCCCCGCCGGCCCTGAGTTTAGGTATGTAAACGCAAAATGTTTGAAAAAATAAAGGAATCAAACGAGAGAAATAACTATGTGCTACTAAAGCAAAATTCAATAAGGAAATGAACAGATATGCTCTTTGACGAATGGAAAAATGAATCTATCTAGGCATAGTAGTTCATAATACTAATAATATGTATTAGTTTAATAGGCTTGTGAATTACACTTTACTATAACCATACTTCTTTTGTTTCAGCCCGATAAAACAAACAATGTTGCTTTACTCTTCATTAGCTTGGATGCTGATCGGAGGGTTACTTGCTGATGAAAGTTGCTTTTACTATGACTGTTCCAGTGAAATAAGCTGTTTCAATATAGATTCATTTGACTCGCTAAATATTAAAATTAATGCTACCTTAACGGAATCAGACAGCAAAAGGAAAGATGTTACCTTTTTAAGAATTGGTGAAAGTAGTTTTGATAAGTTTCAACCTAACTTGGTAGAAATATTGACCAACATCAAAGATCTATGGATCAGCGACACAAATATAAGTACAATACCATTAGATGCGTTCACAAACGCCAAATCTCTCGAATCATTATCCCTACGTAGAAATAGAATCGCGAACGTAGAAAAAGATGCGTTTAAAGGCTTAGACAAAATAAAAAAATTAGTTCTTGTGCAAAATGAAATTTATAATTTTTTTCAATATGAATTCTTTTTACAGTTTCCGGGTTTGGAGATACTAGAGTTAACGCATGACTCATCCCTACAAATCATAGATGAGCATACTTTGTCTTCTCTTGCAAACTTGATTAGTCTGGACCTGTCTTACTGTAATATAGAGGAGATTGCAGAACATGCATTTAGTAAATTAAGTAAATTGCAATCCCTATATCTGTACAACAATAAACTAACAACGTTGAAGAAAGACCTCTTTAAAGGTCTACATAATTTAACTCAACTTTATCTTGATAATAATGAATTGGTAGAATTGCCAGAGGGAATATTCCACGACCTCGCAAAATTGGAGGAGCTTCGTTTACAAATTAACCAAATTACAGAATTGAGTAAAGCTCATTTAGCTGGATTAAAGAGCATACAAACTTTAACAGTGTATCATAATAATATCAAAACACTACCAGCCGATTTGTTCCAAGATTTATCAGAGATCACTAGCCTTGATTTTGATCAAAACGCCATTGTCGAAATAGGAGAAGGTATATTTGATGCAGTACCGAAATTAGTGACATTGCATTTAGCAGATAACGAAATAACGAAATTACCAACTAATTTATTTCAAAATAATTTGGAATTAGAATACGTCACATTTTCTAATAATAAACTTGAATCTGTCTGCGGAGTATTTTTATCCCATTTGCAATGTTTGAAAACCGTCCATTTGCATAACAACACACTAAGATCTTTAGGACCACAATGCATCAAAGGCTTGCCAGCTTTAAAAACCCTGAGCTTTTCCAACAATAAACTGGAAACATTAGAAAAAGAGTCTCTTAAAAATTTGTCAAGTTTATGGTATTTATCTTTTGATCAAAATAATATTGCTGTTGTGCACGAAGGAGCTTTTGTAAATTTATCTACGGTGTATGATCTATCTCTGAGCCAGAACAATATAAAGACACTTGAAGTTGGATGTTTTGATGACCTTAAGAAATTATTTTCTTTGAATTTAGAAGACAATAAGATCGAGATCTTACCTTCTGAGGTGTTCAAACATTTGTCAGAACTAGTCGATTTACAAATATCTAAAAATTCCTTAACAAGTTTAGATTGCAAAATGTTTGAATATCTACCTGAGCTTAACTCCTTGTCAGTTGACAACAATAACTTAAATAGATTGCAGGAAAGTTGCTTTAGTAGTTCAAAGAATCTGAACAGTTTAAGGCTAACTAATAACCACATAAGAACTGTAAGTCCATCTGCATTTACCGGGTTGGAAGATTTGACACATCTTTATCTATCCAACAATAGGATCGAAAAATTGACAGAAAGAACGTTTGTGGAAATTCCGAAATTGAACACGTTATATCTAGAAGAGAATAATTTAAGTGAAATAGAACCAAATACATTTGAGGGGCTCGATGAATTGAGAAATATATATTTGGGAAACAATAAATTAAAGGTATGGCAACCTGATGCGTTTAATGGGTTAGATTCATTGCGGTATTTGTGTCTGGATGGTAATGAAATCAAAACTGTAACAGCCAAACAATTTAAAAAAATGCCGGAACTCGATTATTTAAGTTTAAAAAGTAACGAAATAGAAAACTTAGAAGTCGACACCTTTTCAAAATTGACGAAGTTAAGCAATTTAAATTTATTAGGCAACAAGATAAGTTCCTTGCCTAATGGTATTTTCGAACCTTTAATAGAACTAAAAACTCTGGATTTAAGCAACAATACTTTCAATGCTATATCAACCAAGCTTTTCGCTAGTTTGTTTGCTTTAACACACCTTTCGTTAGAAAATAACCAAATTTCTACAATTGAGCCAAAATCGTTTACTGGCCTTGATAACCTGTACAGAATCGATTTGACAAATAATAAATTAAAATCAGTAGATAGCGATACTTTTTCGGGCTTACCTAGTCTCGGTGTGGTGCACTTAGATAACAACAAGATTACTAAAATATCATTGAGTGACTTTGAGCAATTCTCATATTTGTATTATGTAGGAGTATCTGGAAATGAGCTATCAGAAGAACTTTTAGAACAATTTCAACAAAAATATGGTTCTTAGTGTAGTCTGACCTTATCGAGTTGTTTTGAATTTAAAATGTTACTATAGAAATATGAGCAATGAAATAAACAAATATTGAAAAATATTTTTTGTTTTAATTTGTTTAGCATCCTCGTTTCAGAAGTAAAACATAAATAGCTACAAAAGGTAAGTTCGTATATAAGAGTGTATTATTAAATATTATCTTTCAAACTTTGTTGTCATATAGATATTTAAAAAGAAATTGTAATAAACTGATAACATTTAAAATACACCAAGCACCATAGAACATTTAAATTAATGTCTAAAAATTGAGAGGGGGGATCTTAATGCATTGAATTCTAACATTAACTACATGTTAACAACATTAGTACATTTCAACAATTATTTGAAGAAGTACTTGCTGACATTTCGTACTTAATTTACATTTACAGAAATATTGCTAACTTTTATACATTTTATAAACAACTTCGCAAAAGAAAATATTTTTCACTTACACAGTGAAAATTCAACAATATAAGTACGTTTTCTTTATCCAAAATCATAAGAAGCATAATTAAACACTGTACTGCATAAATATTAACACATCGTTCAATAAGTCCCGGGACTAACCCACAGATGGCGTTAGTAATATCAACTCGAGTTCGTTTTCCGAAACATCTAACCTTCAAATGACACGTGTCTGATTTTCACGTCAATCGGATCATAAACAGCAAAGTTACCGTCGTGAAACTGACGCTACTTTTGCATTAATAGAAAAAACGACAAAAACGAATTTCGTGTATTGATAAAACATTGCTTTTTAATGGGAAAGAATACCGTGCAAGCTCAGCAATGGATTGAAAAACGTTATCCGCACTATGCCCCATCGAAAACAACCATTTGCCGGTGGTATGCTGATTTTAAGCGCTGTCACACGCATACAAATGATGCGGAACGCTCGGGTAGGCCAAATGAAGCAGTTACTCCAGAAAATGTGAAACAAGTTTTAAAAATCGTGATGGATAACCGCAAAGTGAAAGTTCGTGAGATTGCTGAGATGATGAACATATCAACTGGAAGTGCGTGGACGATGTTACAAGAAAAGTTGGGCTTGAAAAAAGTCTGTTCCAAATGGGTGTCGCGTTTCCTCACAATGGAACAAAAGCAACAACGAGTCGACGATTCAACGAGCTGTTTGTCACTGCTTACTCGCAATAAAAAGGGATTCTTGCGTAGGTATGTGACAATGGACGAAACATGGATCCACCATTTCACTCCAGAGTCGAAGCGGCAGTCATCTGAGTGGCGTGCAACCGGTGAAAGCCGTCCGAAGCGTCCAAAAACGCAACAGTCTCTCTACATAGTCAGCTGGCAAAGTCATGGCGTCAGTTTTTTGGGATGCGCAAGGTGTAATTTACATCGACTACCTTCAACAGGGAACATCCATCAATAGCGACTACTACATTGAGCTACTGGTGCGTTTGAAGGACGAAATCGCAAAAAAACCACCGCACATAAAGAAGAAAAAAATCATTTTTCATCAAGACAATGTGCCACAAGTCAGTCAAAACAATGGACAAATTGAACGAGTTGGGCTTCGATCTGCTTCCCCACCCACCATACTCTCCAGATCTGGCTCCGAGCGACTACTGGCTGTTTTCTGATCTAAAAAAAATGCTGCAAGGAAAAAGATTTGGCTCGAATGAGGATCATCGCTGGAACTGAGGCTCATTTTGAGGACAAGGACAAATCGTTTTACAAGCACGGTATTGAAAAGCTAGAAAAGCGGTGGAATGACTGTATAGCCCTTGAAGGAAATTATGTTGATGAATAAAAGTAAGTTTTTCGAAAAAAATGTTTTTTTTCTTAGTTAGTCCCGGGACTTATTGAACTATGTGTTAATTTGGAAATTATTTGGCATTTACATATTTTGTTATTGTAAAATGTTTGAAAAAAACTTTTATTTTAAGTAACTACCACTGCACTGACTATAAGCATCAAATTTTCCCTTCAACAGATTGCATGACTGCACCGTCTTCCAGGTTAAAAAACACACCAAGAATCAGTTCAATATCAAATCTATTATAACAAACAATATTCGGAATATTATAATATACGGTTCATAGTTAGTTACTGTAACCAGCGAAAAATAAATTCAAAATGTTATAACAAGAGGTTTTTATCAATTCTATTTTATCAAACAGGAAGTAAATATAAAATATTACAGATAAGATTAATTTAATAAATGCCAAGCATCAACCAACGAATATCAGTAGAAAGATTTGGTAATTATTTTGGAACGACTATTTATCTATTGACTATAACAAATATACCGAACCATAGCATTTAAGAGCATTAAATTTTTTACAGTTATTTTTGCATACTATGTGTTATCATCATATTAAATCTAATTTCCTAAGGGTGAGTGTAGAGTTATCTAGCAAAACTTCTTTAAGCAAAAACATTTCGTTCTGTCGAAAAGCGCTTGCGATAATTTTAATAATTGATCAGATTTTTGTTATGATGAATCTTCAGCGTACAAATTATAAATTGCAGGTCTTTGTTCAATCAAAACATTTAATTTTTTTGCGCCTATTTTCATATTAATAATAAAAATAATGCATTTACAAAAATTTTATTGTAACACAATCAACACTGCACTTATTACCATTTACCATTTTCAAATATACGCTACCTAAACAAAAGTTAATTGTTTTAAAGTTAGGACCTTGAGCATGTCTTTGATTTCAATAATAAGAATACATTACATTCAGGTGATTCGGGCGTGTAGGCTAATATATTGTTACGGTTAAAATTACTATAAATTAATTTATACTAGAATTTAATTACTAACTTATATTAAAAATACATTTTGGTATAATTTGATTCAGTTCAATTGTTATTATTATTATGCATGTTGGGTTGCATGCCTATATGCCATTTTCTTAATGGATATCTTTATCCTTCAACTTGGTTCCTTTTCGAAAATTCCCCAAAACTTCAAATTTTTGCATTATCTTTTCTCTGCAAAAAAGTCATTCTTCCTGCAGCCATTACTTTGAGAATTCCATGTTAGAAATGGTGTAAATTTAGTTTATATTTTCTGGATTCATCTAACTGGAAATTAATTAAAAGTTACAAAATTTAGAAGATTGGATTTTAGATAATACTGATCGAATTAGTATTATACCTATTATTTTGTTGGAACTTTTAATAACCACATTTGTGGGATTTTCTTCTCAAACATACCATTCAGGAAGATGAGGGCTTTTTCCACCTAATAGGTAATGTACTGACTCCCTAAAATTAATATATATCTAATTTGTTTCTTTTTTTTTATTAGCCCTTCTTGTGCTTCTTCTTATTTTTGGGTTAGTACACTTACATTTTGTACTGACTTCTTCATTGTTGTTGTTAACGTTATGGAGGCAACCAGTAGCTATTAAAGATTACAAAGCTTCCATCCGTATATCGCTTGTATTGCGAAGGATTTATTTATTTGGAAAATCAACATTTGGTAACCAACCATCTGGTAAGCTATATGAATGCAGTCCATCATCATTCTACAGGTCAGAATACACGATCTAATTAATGATTTATGTATTTAATTATTTAGAAACCATAGCAGTGAACTGTTTACCTTTGTTTATGTACACTAAAAGTATAGTAAATTCTTTATCTGCACATATTGGAAAAGATTACCTATCTGAGTGTTTAAATAAACGTCAACGGGATAATTATTGTAAGGAAGTAATTCGCTTTTGCTTTTAATTAATTTATTAAATATTAATCTGATTACAATTGAATACAAATTTGATAACGAATGAGCTCACGTCGGTAGTAAGCGCTTACACACTTCGTAGCTTAGGTCACTTAGTAATCTTAGTAAATCTAAAACAAAAGGAAAATAATATATTAGTAGAAGTTTAAAACTTATTAAACAAATCAAATACTTACCCGAATTACTTTTATTTTTTTTTCCCGAACCTTCGTACTACTACTATTATTATCTGCGATTATTTTGTTGGTTATACGTTTATATGTTATTAGTTACCTGTTAGTTATTTATCTGATACAATTTATTAGATATATCTATTTACTAATTTATATGTATATACTTACTTACCTATTTATGATTTATCTTCATATTTACAAACACTAACAATTTTTTTGCATGTTAACGAAAATTTATATGAACTTTGTTAAAGATTATTATTCGTTATTCATTATAGTTCTTATCAGAATACTACTCTTTTATTTATTTAGTTGTACAGTGCACCAAAACTATAAATTAATAAATGCTTTAGTGGGACCATCACTTTTGGAAGGTCCGTCCAAAAGATTTCGTCTTAGATTAGGACCTGGCGCCCTTTTAAGATTTCCGTATTATATTTTTAGATTATTTACCTACGACCCACGCGACGAGTATCTGGGTTACCTTTTTGCTACCCCCACGATAGCAAAACTAAATATATTTTGTAACAATATATTGAATGCATTTTGAATGATGATTCATGCTGCTCCCGAAAACTTTCGTTTTATTATTTTACTACACTCTTTTCTTTTAATTCTGAAATTATTGGATGAATTTCATTTTTATTACCTGCGCTGTTACTTCATGCTTGTTTAGCTGCATATAATAATCGTAACCTAGTAATTAATTTTGATGGCGTATTCCAATAAACATATTCGATAGGTTTTTGCTTTAACTTTTTTAATTCCTGTACCGGTTTGTTTAGTTTTTTCAAAATGTGGTTTTAAAATGTTTAGATATTTCCAGTGCTTAGCAGTTACTAGTATTCCTCGATGAGAATATTCTTTTCTATGAGTGTTTGTTAGTAAAATTAATTCTCTATAATTTTTAATATCAATACGTTTAGCGCTGTGTACTTTTTTATGGGTAAGTAAATCGAATAAACTAGGCGCACCCGCGTATCGCCTAGTTCTTACTGTTACGTCTTTTTTATAAATTTAATATGTGTAATACCAGTAATACCCAGTAATAGCTAACCACCATTTATCTTCATCTACATCATAACGAATTTGGATATCTAGTTCTATTTATATTTTGTTGACATTGTTTAAGTAACAGTTTAGCATAATATTGTGGTAAAATATGATAGTCTTTTAATTTTTTTCTCTAGTTCTTCATTTACTGTTGAATCATCTTATAGGTTATCATCATCCTGCTGCATGTAATAACTAACATTTGTAGCATTTTCTGTTGGAGGTTTCTCCTGCTTCTTTACTTTTTCCTTTTTAATATTTGCAACATTAGATTTAATTACTTCAGCGGCGTGCCGTGCATCCGAGACAGTGGAAGCAGTCCCGATATGACGTATGCGCTATCACGCTCGTTCATATTGTGTACGAGCGTAATGGCGCAACCGTCGTATCGCGACTGCTTCCACTGTTTTGTATGCACTGCACGCTGCTGAATTACTTACTTAATTTTACTTTGTTGTTGATCTAAGTGGCAATATTTTGTAAAGGATCGATCATTTGTTAATGAACAGTATGATAAACGCGTTCAGCTCGAGCTTTATGTTGTTTAAAATAAGCAAAGTGTTTTTCATATTGCCTTTGTATAAGTTTATATAACCATCGAAATCTTTCCGATAGCGACCTCGATCTAACGAACATTCTTTATTAATAATTACTAAAAAAACCGAATACATCTCCCTAGCAATCAAACAGATGTCTTTAAATCGATGAAAAGTCATATCTAACGATACATGATCATCGAATACATGTTTCAAGTTTAAATCATCTTGTTTAAAAAGAATAATTATATTAACATTATCTCTAACTAGAAGTTCGGTCAGACGGACGTATGCCAGGAGGTCCCGAGAGCTAGTGGGGCCCGCACCCATCTACCTTATTTTACTCAACAACCCAATATATATCTTACGCATCAATAAAATAGACTAAGAATTTCTTAGTCTATTTTATTGATGCGATAAATGATTTTATGATTTATTGATAAATAAAAAAAATCTTAGTAAGATTTTTTTATTTACCACTTTTTTATTTACTGGTGGCCCCACTCCATATTTGTAGCCGGGGCCTCAAAATCCAAAGAGCGGCGCCGTCTCTAACCAAATATTTGGTATCTTCGCATAAGTCTGACTCAATGACTCAAAAAAATCAATTCGCTTGTGACGACCCATACGAAAATTTATGGGAAATTTAAAAAAAATTCTAGACAAGATTTTTACAAGAAATTTGCAATCATCATATTTGATGTGAACTTGCATCTCGTTTTATTACACGAGTAAGAAAATATAACAATACAAATTATGTTCATATTTATGGTCATCAGCACGCGTTTGCGAAACAGCTGGAGCGTTCATTGTAAACAAAGAATGACGTTGTATAAAAATAGTGTATTCAGAAAAATTGTGTTGACGATACACATAAAAATATTGTTGATAAATAATATGCGGTATATTTTGATTATATTAAGAGTTTTATGTTTCACTTCTATATTACTTGTTGCTTATACATGTGATACGAACTATATAAACAAGTCCATAACAACCAGGGCATTATAAGCGATCATTATCGTTTATAATGCCCGCTCAGCGGTTACTTAGCAATCGCAGCCAGCCTAGTTTATGATTGCGTGATCCATGAATTCTTTTGTGACGGCTTCTGCAGAAATTTCTTAGATAAAATTAACTTATTAGTTAGATGACATAAGTGTCAAAAGTAAATGTTTATTTTACTTTGAGAAGAGTATTTTCTCTTCTGTCGTTGGCCATCTCTTCGAACAAAATAAACTCACTTTTAACACGTACTATATCATTATTACCATTATGTTTTCTGCAAACTCTATTAAAAATGATAAAAATACAGAATTGCAATGCAAAATCGCGTGGCTTGTAATTATGAACGTCTACCATAACAACGATTGTTGTTATTACCACAACAACAATTGTTGTCATGGTAATTTATTTATTGAATTCACTTTTTACCCTGAAGTCTAAAGTGTTTTTCAACTTTAACAACAAATTTAAAAGTTCTACTTTTAATAGCGTTTGTATAAAAAAAAACTTTCCACTTACGTTACACGAACGTTACTGGATGATGTCCTTGATACATAAATAACTATTGCAAACCTAACGATGAAATGTTACTTGATTTTTAGCTTTAGAATCATTGCATGCTTGCTTTAACAATATTTTACAATGCAAATAACCATTTTTATAAACAAAATAAACAGATGTGTTGCACACACCAACTACGAGCATGCTATGCCAACTTTTCCACGTCGCGTCGCACAGGGCCGTAGCCAGAAATTTATTTTCGGAGGGAAGCAGAATAAAAAAATAATTTTATTTTGTTATCATTTTATTAGTATTAAGTTTAGTTTCGGGGGGGGTTCAGACCCCCTAACCCCCCGCTTGAATACGGCCTTGGCGTCGCACACTGGTGTAAAACTCACAAAATCGGGGGTAGAATAACCGCATAAGGGTAGAAAATCAAGTTCTTGGAATTCTTAAATTTTATGTCAGGTGTTATTAAGAATGAATGGGGGCATCTTTTATGCACGACCTTGGAACTGAGAAACAGTGCCGTAACGAGGGTATGAAGCGCCTGTGGCGAGGGTCTAACTTGCGCCTTTCCGTAACCCAATAATGACAAAAAGCGTTTTCCAACCGCCGATCCGTCAGAAATTTTTGCCGTTTTTTCATTTGGAGAAAGGAAAAGAATTCTGGCCTCTCGGTATCTGCTGATTTTGGGCCGTTTTGGTCGTTCGAGGTTTAGTATACGGCAAGTGGATGAGGTACGAAAACTGACTTTTGTTATTATAAAGAATGGATATTTATTTATTTTAGATTGTTCTTGTACAGTGTAAAAGTAAGATTATTCTAAGGTTTATTTTGCGAAATGTTTTCTTTCATTTTTTACCTTGTCCGCAAGCAAATGCTACGTCGTTTGACGGCCCGTGAACGAAAAAGGTTGGGAACCGCTGGCATAGATCGTTCTTGTACAAGCCTGCATTCATATGAGGCGGGAATGAGCAGTGTGACGTGTCCAACGTAACTTGCTCAGCCAATCAGAACGTCGTATCAGCGTCACCTGATTTCTCTTGACGTTCTGATTGGCTGAGCTTTTCGCCTCATGTGAATGCGGGCTAGGAGTGTAAGAAAGAGAGGAAGTATGATGCGCGCGCAATAATATGTGTCTCTGTCTAATTGGTCAGGAGACGAAAAACAGCCAGTAACAGTCGGTGTTGATTCATGTAGAGTAGAATGGTCAAGTAAAATAAAAACCACGTGCAACTCTCAACCGGTTCGATATCCTTTGTTTTGCGCCCCCAAATTCAGCTGTGCCCGTGGCGGGCGCCTTCTTCGCCACGCCCTAGTTACGGCACTGCTGAGAAATTGCCATGTACTGATATAACATCCCCCTACTTGGTCATTTCATTATAGCGCTTAAAGCAAGTACACTTGTGCGTTAATTAAATGTATCCCCCAGTTAAACAGAAGGATTAATTTGCTAGTTGAAAATATGGATTTGGATTTTCAAGGTAATTAGTTTTAGCCTATGGAACAGTTATTCCGCTTGTATTTATTACGATGCATTAAATATAGGTATGAAGATTATGAGTTTTTTTGTTGGAATTTTAGCAATAATCTATCATAAGTTTCGATTCCCGTCGATTCATGCATTCTAATTTATACATCTAAGAGACGCATCTTTGGTGAAGACTTCCTGAGAATTTTCTTTCAACAGAACATTCTTTAGATAATTAAACAAAAACTAAATGGTATCCAGGTTTTTCTTGCACAAGTGGAAAATTAATTTTAATTGTCGTTACTCCTACAAAATAGTTCAAACACTGGTAAAGGACGGTATTATGGCGAGCATTGTTAATTGATATAAACGCGATGCGCCGGTTTTTCGACTTTTACACCAGTGTGCGTCGGTTACTTTGTTCTAAATGTTTAAAGTTTTATTGTGTATATTTTCACAATAAATTTCGGAGTAAAAATACTTTATTACACTTCAAAGTTTCTTTACAAAAATCTTAATAAAGAATTTCAGCAAAATATTAGTTAAAAATTTCGCATAAATTCTAGTGTGTGTAGTTATTTGTATTGTATTGTATTGTATTTAATAACACATAATAGAATATTTAAAGCCTACGATAGGTTTCGGAAGCATACAAATAATCAAATTATGTTTATATAAAGTATTCATGCAATAAGAAGCACAATATACATGCTAGGTTACGTGTAGAATTATTAGTATAAAACAGAATTATAGGAGTACCATCTTTTCATGCAGACATAACCTCACTTTAATAAAAAGTATTAAGCGTCTAAAAGACATATGAGTAAGTTATGTTGTTTTATAATAAAACATGCTTTATGTAACGCAGGTTACAAGTTTTAGGCCAGTAAAATAGAACCCGTTGGTGGAAATAAATGTTGGAAAGCAGGAGATGGTTTCGATCGCTTCGTTTGACATCAAATATAAGTATCCTAGGTTTGCACGGTCCCTCGACGCGAGCTTACCTGAAGGCATCAAAAGAACCACGAAATCTTCGGACCTTTTTTAGTTTTTCGCTTATAACTTTAAAGCAGTGCTTTCCAACGATAACTTCATTCTTACAAGAATTAAAGAGCATTAAACTCTGCGTCGTATGAGTATCCAACACTTTAAACTCGGTCCAGTGGTATGATCCAAATCAACGGTCGAAAAACGACAATTTTACAAACGTTCGATTTTCCGTCGGACCGGACGCCCAGAGGCTTTCCGTATAAAAAAACCCGTTGGACTCATTCTGATTGTTAATATAAGTCGAGAAATACCTAAGCTTTGATATTGTACAGGTTACCGGATTAAATTAATCGACATTTCTTTGTCATCCCCCATCACAGCAATTGGAATCAATCCATATGAAGTGCTGCAGTACTGATCGCTCGATCATTTCGGAAAAAATTTTGTTTGTGTGTTATCAAAACTAAGTATTGGTATATCAAAACCACTGTTATTTTATTTTTATTCCTTTTGATTGAAATATGGCAGCCATATTTGTTTGTAAAATTGTCGAAAATTTGTAAAATTGTCGTTTTTCAACCGACGATTTCGACCATACCACTGGACCGAATTTAAAGTGTTGATACTTATCTGAAGCAGAATTTAATGCACTTTAATTCTAGTAATAGTGAAGTATTCGTTGGAAAGCACCACTTTGAAGTTATAAGCGAAAAACTAAAAAAGGTCCGAAGGTTTCATGGTTCTTTTGATGCCCTCAGGTAAGCTCGCGTCGAGGGACCGTGCAAACCTAGGATACTTATATTTGACATCAAATGAAGCGATCGAAGCGATCTCCCGCTTTCCAACATTTATTTCCACCAACGGTCCCAATCGGGTCTAATTCTACTGGCCTATTTAAGATAGTTTATCCACTTTTCTCGAATGTTTATCTTCATGCTAGATTTGAACTTTGACGTTAGATAACGCAGATGAGAATTTTCCTTGTCCCAGAAAGCCAAGTTCGTTTCGAGTAGAGGTTTCACAGGAAATAGTTAAAACGAATGGTTATCTTAAAGTTTATTACGCTACAATTGACTTACTGATCTCAATATCTGCTTATAGTCAACTTTGAATGAAGACATCAGTAGAGTTGAGGTTCATTGATTTTTGGAAATTTTGATATTAATATGATGTTTTTCACCATTGTTTTAATTAAGTCACCTGAAGTACTGTATACTGGGCGAGAATAGTTGTAATTTTGATTAATTTGTTTTTGTTAGTCTAGGACTTGAATCAGCATCATTTGGTCATATACCGTAATGGTCAGATTTTTAAGTTAAGTTTTTCTTTAGTATTTAGTTATAATTTTTGTGAACTCCATATGATTAGCTTACTTAGAGTAACAATGTAAATATTCCATGTACTGAGATAGCTGGAGATTTGTGTATCTTCAATGTAATTAAGTTTTAATGAGATTTGTGACAGCTGATCGTTTTTGTTGATTTTCTATGTAAATATTAATTTTAGACCATAAGTGTATTGTTATTTTAATTGTCTTTTTACCAGCTATCTTTTCATCTATTTAGAATTAATGTTACCGTTAATTATTAACACGTTTTATTTTGTGACGTAATGATTTTGGCGACGTTTAAGATTTTCTTGTTTTTTCGATTGTTTTTGGCTAAACATATAAAAGGGTCCTAAGAAAAGAACAAAGTTAGTCTATAAAAGTCAAAGGGTGAATCCACGTCGCCTCTATAAGCAAATTCTGTAAAATAAAGTTGGGTTAGATGGATCAGATGTTTTTTTACCAAACAAACGTCAATCATAATTAAGAATGACACTTTACTTTATATTTAATGAAATAAAGAAGAATTGTCTTCATTTTTGAACAGATTACACCGATTCGTGATTGATTTATTTTATTTAAATTGAAGAAAGTAATATTTTTCGTCATCGACCGAAATTTTGTATTGATTATCGGCAACATTTAAGTTTAGATTAGTGTTTGTGGTTGCCGTCTGTGTACAGCGGGGAAGTACGAAAAAAGCTGTAGCGCCATTTATCTTGGATTCTTAACGATATAAAAGTAAGTCGGTTTTAAATTTCGTTCTCTGATCACAAACCTTGACAAAAGAATATTTATTAAACAATTCTCATAAGTTAATCTGGTTGTAAAATTTCAAGGAGTTTAATTAAGAACTTGGTTCTTAAATTTTTTTTAATAAAATTTATTTTTCTTTAAATTTGTTCTATGATGGTCTATTCAATTCAATAATTCATTTGAATATACTTAAACAAGGTTTTTTTCTATAGGATGTAAATGAATTTATTTTATGATTTGATTTTATTACATTTTCATTACAATTTTCTTATAAATAAAATAAAATTAGTGTTTATAATTCTAAAGGTTTTATTTATTATTATGCGGGATCCAAGTATCCATTCATATTTCATTACAGAGTTTAAATTTGTTTCTTGTCCAGAAGCAGAATTCCAGGTGTGGTTTGTAGTAAGTTTTTCTTTCTAGACATATGGATTGATCAAGTCAATTTTGGTATTTGTCTTAGTCTCATGCTCAACCAAATCAAAATTGAACTAGCCCATTGGGTAGAGGAAAATGATTGGGGTATTGTATATTATTTATAATTATTAAAGCTAGACGAATTTATTTCGTTTATAGTTATTCTTACCTATTTTCAGACTTCATCTTATAACTTATTGTTGCCTGAACGTGGGGCATTTTAAACATAATTATTAACTTATTTATTTCATACATCACCTCAATACATTGTCCCGACCCTTCATAATAACACTAAATTTCCTCGAAGAACTCTAATGTCCGCTAGGTATAGATAATTATACCAGATCAGATATCATATCACAACTCAATATTCCTTGATGTTAAAATTCCTCATTACATCTGAATGCATATTTATTTAAAGGGAATATTGAAAATGATATGGTCATATCGTAGTTTTGTTCCTGCGAACTACATAGTTTCTGTAAAGCGTCGCAGAAGGGTTTCGCTTGCGTTATATATTTTCGCCTACAAGAGAATAAGATTTTCGTACATTTTTTGTAATTGCTAAATCTAAAATCGGGCATACGCAAACAAAATTAATTTTTCTAGAGTAACCGCGAGGTCAGATTTCACTATTGCCCTAAGTTGGATAAAATCACCGTCATACTATTAGAAGATCTTTAGAGCTAATAGAGTGGTTCGCATCCAAGATAAAGCAGCACCTTCGATGTGACGTCACGTAAGTTCATAGAGTAATTCCGTGCTTTTCGCGGTGTCCTACCTTCAGACCTTTTAAGGTCCAGTCTTTGGTGGACAGGACCAGCCTGACATGTTTTGCCTGAGGAGCAATGACCTCTCACGTCTTTTAATTTAAATAATACCTCTCCTGAAGTACTAGCAGAACAAAGAAAAATTACTTTTGTCACATTTATTTCGGAAGAAGGTTCTACGCGTGCACTTAAAGTTTTCATCTTTTCTGAAAATTCAAAGAATTATTGCATTTGTGAATCGCTTCATTTATAATTCTAAAAATCCAGGTAGGAAAAAAACAGAAGCATTAACTATTCTTAAATTTAATTCTGCCTTATATCTATTGGTTAAAAATATTCAAAGCTCTCACTTTCGTTTAGATATAAAAAGCTTAAAAAATAATAAACCACCTTCAAAATATTTAAGAAAACTTAGCGCCTCTTTAGACAACGATGGCATTTTGAGAGTAGGTGATCGACATCAAGATTCGATGCTGTCTTATGACAGAAAACATTTGACCCTTCTATATCGTACGCTTAACAAATTTAATGATCGAATATTTCCTTAACATTTATCTACAACCAAGATGCAAACACATCAACTTTTCTACTTCAACGTTTCTGGATACTATCTGTTAAACGCGCTATAATAAGAAGTGTGACGTCAAATTGTATTAAGTGTTGGCGTATTGATCCAAAAACTTATTAACCTCCTATTGGCAACTTACCTAAGCTTCGAATATCCCAAGTTAAACCTTTCTCCTGTGTAGGTCTTGATTACGCCGGCCTTTTTAAAACATTGCGCAACTCTCGAGATACTAAAACGATCAACGATGCTCAACGATCTGCAGCGATTGCGGTACTAACTTTATTGGAGCTCATAAACAAATTCTAACGTTATTGGCGACTGAAAGTGATTATTTAAAATGTAAATTTAATCCTTCCCCGCACCTCATTTTGCTGGTCTCTGTAAAGACGCATTTGCGCCGCATGGTTGGTGACTAAGTTTTAAAGTTTGAAGAGTTCTACACTCTACTTGTCCAGATAGAGGCTCTGCTTAATTCACGTCCACTCTGCGCTGTAAGTTCTAACCCGCTCGATCTTTCAGCGTTGACTCCAGGTCATTTTCTTACTTTGAAGCCATTGTCTACAGTCTTGACCCGGATCTGTCTCATTTAAAGTTAAACAGCCTTAATATATGGCAACGCCCATAGCATACCGAGTATCTGCATACTCTGCAACAACACGGAAAGTGGCTGGAACTCACTTCTCCACCTGTTTACCCCCTGGTAAAGCTTTATTATTAAAAATGCATACTTTTTATACGCTGCACATTAAGAAAAAAAAATATTTTATAATTTTGATGGACAGAATTGTTCACATTGTTAATTGCTTAAGGCTAGTATTATAACCTACCATACGGCCGTGGACGACAGTATTTATTGATAACGGAAATAACTTTATTATAATATTATAATTTTTGTATTAGAAACGGAGGAAAGTTCAACTATTTCACATTTAGATATATTATGTGCAAACACTTACACGGTTACCAATTGAAGAAAAGGTTAATAAGATTTGAGTTATTAATATATTTGTTTATAATTATAGTTATAAAATTAAGGTCTACTAATTACAATTTCGCAATTATAAGACTGTGCAAGTCTTCGGATGTCTACTCCTTGCCAACTCAACTACCCAGAAATTTGAAGATTGTGATTATTCGACGAAAATCTTATAATAATAAACTAGATAGGCTTTTATTTATCAACTTTTTTAAAGTTAGGCAACACACCATTCCGCAGTCAGGTACCAACAGATTTAGTCGGCATTAGTGTCATGTATGTTAAAATAGAATCGTCTTAGAATATTATAAGAGGATTATAAATGTATTTTATTGCTGCTAGACAAAACATTTTTCGAATGTTGACATACAGCAACACTAATTTGAGCTTATTTCAGCAACTTCAAATTCAACAGTGATGCGTAATGTATAAGCGAATTTACCATTATAAGTATTTATATCGTTAACTGTATTTTGTGGAGGCCTTTTTATTTAGGTCCAGTTTTATTTGGCAGTATTCCCTAATTACATATATCGAATTACAACAATAAATCTGTCTCATATCTGTCCAAAAGGGAATAAGATGGAGAGAGAAATATATACATTGCCCCGTCCCTTAAAACACCAACTAACTTTCATTTAGGAACTCTAATGTCCGTTAATAGTTACAAATAATTATACCAGATGATACCACAGCTTCAGATTCCTTAACGTTAAGATTCCTCATTCCATGCTTATTTAAAAATGTTACGGTTAATATTACTATAAATTAATTTATACTAAAACTTAATTACTAACTTATATTAAAAATAGATTTTGGTATAATTCGATTCAGTTCAATTGTTATTATTATTATGCATTTTGGGTTGCATGCCTATATGTTATTTTCTTAATGGATATCTTTATCCTTCAAACTTGGTTCCTTTTCGAAAATTCCCCAAAACTTCAAATTTTTGCATTATCTTTTCTCTGCAAAAAGCCATTACTTTGAGAATTCCATGTTAGAAATTGTGTAAATTTAGTTTATATTTTCTGGATTCATCTAACTGGAAATTTATTAAAAGTTACGAAGTTTAGAAGATTAGGTTTTAGATAATACTGATCGAATTAGTGTTATACTTATTTTGTTGAAACTTTTAATAACCACATTTGTAGGATTTTCTTCTCAAACATACCATTCAGGAAGATGAGGCCATTTTCCACCTAATAGGTAATGTACTGACTCCCTAAAATTAATATATATCTAACTTGTTTCTTCTTTTTTTATTAGCCCTTCTTGTGCTTCTACTTTTAGTCTTTGGTTAGTACATTTACATTTTGTACTGACTTTTTCATTGCTGTTATCGTTATGGAAACAACCAGTAACCATTAAAGATTACAAGGCTTCCATCGGCATATCGCTTGTATTGCGAAGAATTTGTTTACTTGGAAAAACCAACAGTTGGTAACTCACAATCCGGTAAGCTGTGCAGTCCATCAGCGTTCAACAGGTCAGAATAACAGATCTAATTACTGATTCATAATTATTTATATATCATAACAGTGTGCTGTTTACCTTTGTTTATGTACACCAAAAAGTATAGTAAATTCTTTTTATCTGTAAATTTTCAAACAGATTATCTATCTGGGTGTTTAAATAAACGTCAACGGGATAATTATTGTAAGGAAGTAATTCGCGTTTGCTTTTAATTGATTTATTAACTATTAATCTAATTACAATTGAGTAGGTACAAATTTGATAACGAATGAGCTCACATCGGTAGTAAGCGCTTACACACTTCGTAGATTAGTTTTCTTAGTAATCTTAGTAAATCTAAAACAAAAAGAAAAGAATATATTAGTAGAAGATTAAAACTTATTAAACAAATCAAATACTTACCCGAATTACTTTTATTATTTTTTTTTCTGGATCCTTCGTACTACTATTATTATTATCTGCGATTATTTTGTTGGTTATATGTTTATATGTTATTATTTACATGTTAGTTATTTGTCTAATACAATTTATTAAATATTATACCTATATACTAATTTCTATTTATATACTTACCTATTTAAGATTTATTTTCATATTTACAAACGCTAACAATATTTATGCATGTTAACAAAAAGTTATATGTACATTGTTAAAGATTATTATTCGTTATTCATTATAGTACTTATCAGTATATTACTCTTTTATTTATCTAGCTGTACAGTGCACCAAAAATACAAATTAATAAATGCTTTAATGGGACCATCACTTTTGGAAGGTCCGTCCAAAAGGTTTCGTCTTAGATTAGGACCTGGCGCCCATTTAAGATTTCTTTATTATATTTTTAGATTCTTTACCCACGACCCACGCGACGAGTATCCAGGTTACCTTTTTGCTACTCCCACGATAGCAAAACTAAATACATTTTGTAACAAAGAAATATCGAAAATGATGTGGCCACGTTGTATACAGGGTGTTTTAAAATATACCCGTTTGGCGTGATGGATAGCTTATGTACAATTTTCTGTTAACATTTAGTTGACATACGCAAACGCAAAATGTTCTAAACAATAAAGCAACCAGACGAAGAACTACAAATCAGCGGGCGGCATTATGTGCTGCTAAACTAACGCAAAATTCAATAAGAAAATGGATTTATTCAGACAGTCGTTCATAATACTAATAATATTGATTAGTTAATAGACTTGTGAGCATTACTATATTTCATTAAAATGATACCTCTTTTGTTTCAGCCCGATAGAACGAACCATGTTCCGTTACTTTTTAGCAGTTTTGATGCTGCTCGGAGGGTTACTTGCTGAAGAAAGCTGCTATTATTATGAATATTCCAAGGAAATTAGTTGCTCCAATGCAAATTCATTTGACTCGCTAAATGTTAAGATTAATGCTACCTTAACGGAATCAGACATCAAAAGTCAAGATATTACCTCCTTAAATATTATTGCAAGCAACTTTGATAAATTTCAACCCGGTTTGATAGAAATATTGCCCAACATCAAAAATCTATTGATTAGTGACACAAATATAAGTACAATACCACCAGAGGCGTTTGCAAACGCCCAATCTCTCGAATCACTGTCCCTAGTAAGAAATAGAATAGAGCACGTAGAAAAAGATGCATTTAAAGACTTAGATCAAATGAAGAACTTAGTTCTGTGGCAAAATGGCAATTATGATTTTTTTCAATATGAATCCTTTTCACAGTTTTCCAGTTTGGAGACACTAGAGTTAAGGCAAGACTCATCTCTACAAATCATAGACGAGCATACTTTGTCCTCCCTAGTAAGCTTGATTAGTTTGGACCTGTCTTCCTGTAACATAAAAGAGATCGCAGAAAATGCATTTAGTAAATTAAGTAAATTACAAACCCTATATTTGTACACCAATAAACTAACAACGTTGAAGAAGGGCCTTTTTAAAGGACTACATGATCTAACTCTACTCTATCTTGATAATAATGAGTTGGTAGAATTACCAGAGGGAATATTCCAAGACCTGGAAAAACTGAAGGAACTTTGTTTACAAAACAACCAAATTACAGAATTGAGTAAAGCTCATTTAGCTGGATTAAAGAGCATACAAACTTTAACAGCGTATCATAATAATATCACAAGATTACCAGTCGATTTGTTCCAAGATTTACCAGAGATCACTCGCCTTGATTTTAAACAAAACGACCTTATGGAACTAGGAGAAGGTATATTTGATGCAGTACCTAAATTAGCGAATTTGTATTTTGCAGAGAACAAAATAATAAAATTGCCAACTAATTTATTTCATAATAATTTAGAATTAGAATACGTCGACTTTTCTAACAATAAACTTGAATCTATCTGCGGAGTATTTTTATCGCATTTGCAACGTTTGAAAACCGTCTATGTGTTTAACAACAAATTAACAGCTTTAGGTCCAGAATGCATCAAAGACTTGCCAGCTTTAAATAGCTTGACCTTTATAAACAATAAACTGGAAATGTTAGAAAAAGGGTCTTTTAAAAATTTGTCAAGTTTAAGGTATTTATCTTTTAATCAAAATAATATGGCTGTTGTGCACAAAGGAGCGTTCGTAAATTTAACTTCGTTGTATGATCTAACTATGATTCAAAACAATATAAAAATACTTGAAATTGGATGTTTTGATGACCTCAAGAAATTAATAACTTTGAATTTAGATGACAACAAGATCGAGTCTTTGCCTTCTGACTTGTTCCGACATCTATCAGAACTAACCTATTTACATATATCTAAAAATTTATTATCAAGTTTAGATTGCAAAATGTTTGAATATCTACCTTATCTTAAGTCATTGTCACTTGACAACAATAACTTGAATAGCTTACAGGAAAGTTGCTTTAGCAGTTTAAAACATCTGACCAGTTTAGGCCTGACAAATAACCATCTAAAAACTGTAACTCCATCTGCATTTACCGGGTTGGAAGATTTGACGCAACTTTTTCTATCCAATAATAAGATCGAAAAATTGACAGAAAGATCGTTTGTGGAAATTCCAAAATTAGATAGGTTAGATCTAGAAGAGAATTCTTTAAGCGAGGTAGAACCAGATACATTTGAGGGGCTCAATGAATTGAAAACTATACATTTGGGAAGAAATAAATTAAAGGTATGGAAACCCGATGTGTTCAATGGTTTATATTCATTACACACTTTGTATCTGAATAGTAATGGAATTGAAACCATAACAGCTGAACAATTTGAAAAAATGCGGAAACTCAATTATTTGAGTTTAGATAGTAACAAAATAGAAAACTTAGAAGTCGACACCTTCTCGAAATTGACAAAGTTGAAGAATTTGAATTTATTAGGCAACAAGATAAGTTCCTTGCCTAATGGTATTTTCGAACCTTTAATAGAACTAGAAACTCTGAACTTAAGTAATAATACTATCGAAGCTATATCAACTAAGCTTTTCGCTAGCTTGTTTGCTTTAAGAGACCTTTCATTAGAAAATAACCAGATTTCTATAATTCAGCCAAAATCATTAGCTGGCCTTAATAACCTGTCCAAAATTGATTTGACAAACAATAAATTAAAAGCAATAGATAGCGATACCTTTGCTGGCTTACCTGGTCTTGCTGTGGTTCGCTTAAATAACAACAACATTACTAAAATATCATTGAGAGACTTTGAGCAATTTCCACATTTGTATTATGTAGGAGTATCTGGAAATGAGCTATCAGAAGACGTTTTAAAACAATTTCATCAAAAATATCGTACTTAGTGTTGTCTGACCTTAGCGAGTTTGTTTTCAATTTAAAATGTTTTTATAGAAATATGAGCAATAAAATAAACAAATATCGAAATATATTTTGTTTTAATTTTTTTTATCATCCCCCTTTCTGACGTAAAATATAAATTGAGAAATAGCCACCGAAGATAAGTAAATATTAGGTTATGAGTATTCTTAAATATTATTTTTCAAACTATGTGGTCATATCGGTATTTACCAGCTAATTGTAATAAACTGATAATTTTTACCATCTGCACTCAAAGCAATATTGTAAATCTATAGTTGGCCCTTTCATGTTATAATAGAAGCATCGGTGCATGTCACATCTGGTGTGGTGAAGTATTCACCTTAAGTGGTAACTTGGCAAAGGCAATGGGTAAACTGATAAATGATATTTATTATTTATTTCGATATCAGAATGATGACAAATAGAAAATTTGGCACAAAGAGATTGTCATAGTAAATTATTCGAAGAAATTTTTAGAGAATGGTTCCCTTACAAACATTCCACGTAAAGTGGTTTAAGTGCTAATGGTAATATTTCTATAACTTTTAGTCATAATTAATCAATTAAAGTATTAATAATTACCATTTTAGATCAACTTCGACTCCAGCATAAACTATAATAAACCCAGAAAAAAACAGTCTTTCCAGTCAACAACTGGGAGGTTTTTAAATGAAAATGTAAAAATATGCTATACGCTGTATAGCAATTATAAACGTACTTTGCTTAAGCTAGAAGACTGGACTTTTATGGAAGTAAACGTTGCCAAGGTTCATTTTTGTACTGCCATACAAAAACTAAATATTATGTTTGGGTTGGCTAAGAAAGTTGTCAACATTTTTTCAATTATATTCATAAACGCTGCCAGCTAGGCAAGAAATGACACTTTAGCTGTCGAAACAATTGTCAGGTAAATTATAATAAATTTGTGAAGCTTGTAACTAATCAGTTTTATTTATTTCATGATTATGGAGTTCAACCAAATAAGGCATAGAAACAATAAACAAGAAATGCTGAAAAATCTAATATATTATTATATTCTTATTTCACAGACACTCAATATTACTTAACCTTCTGCATGCCGTTTTGAAACTTACTTGCAAAATCATGGAGCTGAATGAAAACGTGGAAAAATCAAAAAACCTGGAAACCTAGCATTATAGATACGTATATGCCTTTACTATCATTTATTGTGGCAATAGATGAAGAGCCAGCGTTGAACAACTGGAGTCATTTCTTCATGTTACCTCATTTACTACATTTTTAAATTTTTATTTTTGTGTTATTCGGTTATGCATTGCTTTCGAAAACGCAGTTAACGCATTAATAATTCTGCATTTTCAAGAACAGCATTGTGTTTTTCATTTAAGAAATTTATTCTGAAAACTTCTAGAAGAAAATATTTGGTAGCTTATTTTATATTAAAATCACCTTTTCGGTTTTTTTTTGTTTGAGACAATAACGAAGCTGCATATTGTTTTTGTTTGATTTTTGTGATAACATTTGTAGATTATAAAGACTTTACGCTGCAATAATAACCTTGTTTTGAAACACAGGTTATTCTTCCGGATTAAATTTACATTTAAAATTTTCTAAATATTTATACTTACGTTACGGTAATGCTCAAATTGCCATATCATTACAATTTTAATTTTCAGGTCGTAGGTATTGTTTCCAGTAGCTTCAAATTGTAAAAGAATGGATAAAGGTTTTTAAGTCACAATAAAATGCGAATAATTGGGTGCCATCTGATTATGAAAGTTTTGATAATGTTGGTGATTAAAACAATGACCTGATTCCATTAACCAGAAACTGGAATCAGATCTAATGAATTTAATTCAACTTGTCAGTTATCTTCAGTAATGTCAAAGTTAGGTTGGATAAAAAATAAATAAAGACTTTCATAATTATATTGGTCAATATTATTTTGTCTAGTTAAGTTTAAAAAATTGTGCTTATTCATAAACCAAAAAGTTGGAAAAGATAACAACTAGTCAAAAAATCATTAAGTGAAATCACCGTACCCTTCATAAGAATTTTTATCAAATGGCAACGTCTTCATACAACAACATAACAAAAATAATCGGTACATAATCAATATACTACTTACACAATGTTCACAAAATTCAAAGAATCAACAGTTCGCGATATCTTGTTCAAATTGTTTAATTCACAAAACTGAATCAGAACAATCTTACACAATATTGCCCTTTATCAACACAGGTATAAACAGTTGTCACTGGTCTGTAGAAACTGGAAAAACTTCGTAAAATTCTGCAATCACTAATAACCCAAAACTACGAGAGTTAAACTTCACAATACTGTGCCACAAAGAGGTATTCATTAGTAAAATTCATTCTATCTAATAGCCGATACAACCAGACAACTTGGATAAAAATTACTTGTTTGAATAATTCTGTAGGAAAAAAAGACTATCTTTATTAACAGTCACATCCACTAAAACGTACGATTTAAGTTTTAACGTTATCCGATTTCAAATTATACCTGGACAAGAATTTATTAAAACTTGATTCATTAAGAATTCAACTGTAAATTTCGATAAATTGATCCTCGATCAATCACTGTATTTTTCGTGCTTTGACGGCAACTAAAAGCAACACTAAATATTGGGGAACTCCAGCGGCGATCACCCCATCGAATACGGCAACAATTGTGAGAGCCTCGCGCTAGTTTATTACACACAAAATCTAACTAAACAACTTTAATATTTAAACTTTTAAACTGGAACTGTAATTAGAAATAATTCTCCACTGAATTTACTTTATTCGATAATATTAGTACGATAAACTAAACTGGAACAAACTACGCACTTAGAATAAAAGAACTAACATAATTTGACCCGAACGACAAGCATGACGCGGGGGCCGATCCCACTATCTCTGTATTATTCTCTTACTTGCTTTATTAAACCCTGACTGTAGACTGAATGTAAAAACTTAAGTATTTCGACGGTAGACGGGATTTTAAGAGGAGTGCACTTTCAAATAGACCAATAAGGGAATGACATGACTTTTTTAAGCCAACTAAAATTAGTATTTCTACACAAAGAAAATACATAGCCCGGGATTTTACAACAAGAATTGCAGACATGAAATCTTAGCGCAGATATGTTTATTTGAGATTTACCGATAAACACGTACAAGGAAATCGTAAATCACGGCAGGAGAGGTTTTAATGATATTTTCTCATAAAATTTCAACTTATTTAGATGGGAATATTTGTAGATTCGCTTTCACATCGACGGAAATAGCTGACAATTTGTATTTTAAAAGACTAGTCTATTCGGAAATATTATTTTTCTCACGAATAATATGAGATGGTAACACGTGTGAAAACAATACTTTTATCTAAAACGAAGTCGGTAAATTCTTATAAAAAACAATTTCATCCGTCTGGGATGTTTCTTTAAGATGACCTTTAGTGCTTTATGGGATTTATTTTATGCAGTATACCAACGATGATTTTATATTGAAAGAGAAAATATATGAATACGAAGGACTGCATTTAGAATTTTTTGTTAAATATGTATACTAAATTGCATTATTTAAAAATCGACAAAAACGTAACGTTACGGTTTAAGTTTTAGATATAAGGATTTTTATATTTTTATTTATTTATTTATTTTTGGGCAAGGATTCGGGATGGCGAATACTAGAATTTAGCCGAATCTGGGGAATATGAAAAATTACCAGCTTGGTCGGAAATCAAACCTGCGACCATTAGATTATGAAGTAAATATTACAAGCGTCTAATCCACCGCGGCTGGCTGTTTTTTTTATTCCTATTATTTACTGAAGAATCCTTTTTGTGGTATGTTTAAGATGTGATTCGAGACTGGCAAGTTTTCTATTTTGTAAAGAAATATTTGTATGTATTTTTAAATACAAAAGATATTTGAAATATTTTTATGTAATAGTTGCATCTAAAATAAATCTTTCGTGTTCCATTGTTTTCTCTTATTTTGAATAATAATTCCTGAAAGCAAACCACTAAATTCAAGATAATAGTGCTTAAAACAACATTTACTAATTTCTTCAAATGAGAAAGAAAATGCTTAAAACATCATTCATTCATCGCAGTCATTTCTTAAAGTAAGAAACAATTCTTTATTTCAAGAATCAGACGGTTTATAATAAGAAATACGTTGATTTGAATTAAGATTTCGTTATTCTTAAATTAATATGTGACAATTTAAAAGTGGTAATGTTTCAAGTTTAAATAAAGAAATTGAATGTTTTAAATTAAGAATTTTGATTTTAAAATTAAAACAAAATTTATGTAAATATAAGAACATAATTTAAATAAATAGATATTCTTACTTCATTCTTTAATTCAAGCATTTTTATTCTATATTCAAACTCGCATACTCTTGAATTGCAAACAAAAATATTATTCTTATTTATTTCTTAAATTGAAATAAACTTCTTAGGTTCTAAAACAGCATCAAAATTCTTAATTTAATGTACGATTTTCTTATTACAAATATTATTTTTCTCTGAGTGTGCATACTAGTCGGTAAGTTATCTAATGCATCCTTCCCTGATTTATAGTAGAAATCCTTGACACGTCAGCTAGAAATATCATTATAATCTTCTCAAAAATACCAACTACGGCTTTTACTGAGCAAGTTATCTCATAAGGAGACGTTAGGTACCTACATTTAGTCTAAAATTTGCCCTTTTAGCCAATGTTGCTCTATCTGAAAAAACAAAAACAGCTACAAGCTTGGTAGTGACTAAAATCAGTGATTACATTAATTACTATTATTGTTCTTTTGATAAATTACTTTCAGGGTGTAAGTGCTAATTAGCAGGTTTGAAAACGAACAATAATTATACCAAAAACAATATAGATGAGCGCCATTGAATTGTATGTATACTATCGTTATTAAAATGATGTTAAATTGATATCTCTTCACATTGTGAAAAGAGATGGTATAGATTGAGTTTTAAGACGCAATCAGTATGAGGCAAGAAATATTATATAAGTGTCTTACAAACGTCGGTTTGTTATTACTATAAACACTTTATTCATCTTTAGCCCTTGTTGACACAATTAAACATAAAAACACAGTAAAAATTTGTAACAAAAGATTTGTGAACCATATTAGTTCATTGTGATAGAACATTTAAATTAATCTTTGCTAAGAATTGAGGAGGCAATCTCAATGAATTGAATTCGAGACGTGTTTAAACAAGTATTTGCTGACAAGTCGTATATAATTTACATTTAAAGAAATATTGTTAAAGTTTATACATTTTAAAACAACTTTGTAAAAGAGAATATTTTACATAAAGCTCACACAGTAAAAATTTCATACTAAAAGTGCGATTTCTTTGTCCAAAACAAAATAGAAAGTCCAATTGAACACTGTACTGTATCTATATTAATTTGGAAATCTGCTGACGTGTAACGTCCACGTGTAACGTGTGCCGTCTTTTGTTTATTGTAAAAGGTTTGAACAAAATGCTTTATTAGCCCATCTACAATGCAATTTATTGCTTATAGTAAGTCAGCGGAAGCAATGAAATCCGTAAAGCTCTGGTCAAGTTGAAATTTTTTCCGAATAATTCTGCATTGTTGTTAATGTTATCCAAACCAGGATAATCTGAAAAAGACACTTTTCTTAAATTTACCTGAGCTTGGGACTTTATTTTTGCTACAAAGCTTGTTTTTAAACAACCGAAATTACTTAAAACTGAATTTACAACTTCAGGACTGTACGGTGAGAGGTCTAGCAAATACTACACTTAATTTGAATGTGTTTAAACCTCAACCAATATACACACTTCGAGAATATGTTTACCACAACTGCTTAAATTAATGAGACCGCAGACGGTCGGAATTTGTTTGAATTCAACAATTAGCGCGCCTTTCAGTATATTCCTGACGTACGAAATCAGATTCATTTCGAAAATGTAGTAATAGAAAATGTAAAGAAAGCTGAGAGAAAAGATTGGGATTAACAAAAATTGAAAGAAACATAAAGAGAAGAATGAACTTATATAGTAGTCTTACATCAAAGAAAACATATAAAAGAGGAGTTTACTGTAGAACAACACTTACAAACTATACCTAATAAAAGAAAGGAATCGAATAAGGAATAAATACAATGATATAGAAAAGCAAATAAAACAAAAATTAAAAAGGCCCAGCAACGAGACTCAAAGAAGAACAATTAATTTAACAAATATAAAAAACTCAAAGAAACTACCGGGCGAATTTCCCATGTAAAATAGAATGTGCCCCGCGTGCAATCAAATTCCAAAATCAACTAAGTGTAATTCATTTTGAATTACTTTGTATGTGGTAATCAAAGTAGGTATAGGGTCACTTGAGGCAGACAGTTCTAGGGACCCTAGATTTTCTGTCTCTCTCTAATCTGGTTACTTTTTGTCTGTCTCTCTCTAGGTGGTTAAGTACGGAATCTGTATTACCGACATTCTGTAATGTCGGCATTTGGTTCGTCACTTGGCTAAATGGTAGCGTCGTTGCTAGGGGAAAACAGATGGCGTCAGTGTCGTTTTACGTCGAATCTGGGGTCTTTTTATGTCGATCTCTCTCTAATCTGGTGACTTTTTATGTCGATCTCTCTCTAATCTAGGGAATTGTCAAGATTCTATATTACAGGTGTTGGTTCAGGATTCTGCTAAATCTAATTAAATTAATTCACGGTATCATTTACATATCTCCTCTCTCATTTACATATATCATTTCTCATATGCATGCGCGAACATATCTGCCATTTTGTATCTGTCATTTTCAATTTGTCATCTAGGATTTCCCGCCCTTAGATTCAAATTTTTAGTACTACTACTGCCATCTATCGGTGACGTCATATGATCGGTATAGTAGATTCCTCTCTCTCGCTCTCACTTGTCACTTCCAACTTGTCAATGTTTCCCGCTGAAAGATTTGAATTCACTCTGAAGTCGGTATAGTAGATAAAAATATTGTCAGAACATTTCCTCCCCTTCTAAATGTTGCCAGAACGCTGTAAATGTTGATTTAAAAAGTGACATTTTTGTTATTTTAAAAGTCTTGAAATTTTGACACAATAAATAAAGTAGGTATATGTAGGTTTACATGTTAGTGCGAGCGAGACAGTTATATAGCGTCCTGCGGGTTAGAGAGAGAATCTTATTTCTCACCCTCTTAGTAATTTTGGGGTAGTATAACCCGGCCGCAGGGGGCTGCCAGAATTGACTTTTAGTGTTCAGCAGGTATATAAGATTTAGTACCCAAATTTTCACGACTGTTGAAATGACAACTCGAAATACGTTGCTGGCTCTTGGTCTATAAAGTTTTTAAAAATATTTGTTGTTTTCCTGGATCTTTATTGTTAACCAGCGGAAGTAATGACAATTACAAAATACAAGAATACAAATGCTCGTTAGAACTTTAGTCTAAACTTGACTAAGAACTAATCAAAGTTTAGAGAAGAGAACATCTATCAATCCTATATATTTAGCTTTATTATCTTATCTGCATACTAAGCAATTCTCATGAAAGGTAATACGATCTTACCTGCTTGCTGATAGTAAGCAGTTTTAATAAAAGGTCTATTATTCTATTTCTACGTAACTCGTTGTTATTATACCAGTATGCAATACGATGACGATCTGCAAGCCTCGACGAACTGATCCTGGTTTGTCACTGTTGTGTACGATATTCAAAGCTACCTTATCAATTTAAAAGTGCCGACAATTGATTGGGTAGGCTGTATATTTTTACGCCAAGAAGAATTTTAAACTTGTATTAAATTTAAATTCTGGAGTTTAAAGACGATAGCTGTTGCATAACAGTGTCAGTAAAAACACTGAAATAATTCATGATATAATATTATTTAATTAAGAAGAATAAACAAAATTAATTAGTCAACTGATAGTAAACTATAAATATAATATCGTATCCACGCGAACGTTGCAATTTATTTGAGTATCTGGGAAAACAACAACTTCATGCATCTTAATTTTTTAACGAATGTTAATTAGTGTAGATTGTGTTAAGCAGCTGTAAAGGTACGATTATTCTTATGTAATAATAGTGTATAAATTCTATCTCAGATGTAAAAAAGTGAAAACTGATTAAATTAAGCTTAATGTGTTAATAAGTTTCTACAGTGTGTTTCCAGTTGAAGTTCGCAAGATTAAAAATTTTATTGTAAAGTTTTCAGCAAATAATGTAGTGTAATCTATCAACATTATCATTTTTTTTTTATTATTAATGTAAGCATGTCATCCTGATTTTAAACGAGAATGGAGGTAATTTTGGACAGATTATTTTAGTACGATTAATGCTTGTATTTTCCAGACAAAATACGTTTGTTAGTCTTTTTCAATATTGCATGTAATAGTGGTATTTCGTTATATCGTTCTATTAAAGCCAATAAAAACTTTTTGTTTTTGTCAGATATATAACTAAATATATAAACGTTTTCGCTTATGTACCTAATTTGTCACAGTTTACACTAAATTTATCCTAAATCTACTTAACGAAAACAATAAATACTGTTCGATACACGTGCGCTGTTAATTATTTCCAGGTCCTTGACATCTTCTAAAACACTTCCCTAACGCGTCGTGGTTTAGATTACGGCCACGAGTACCTGTAACGTATTGGTAACGAATATAATACTATAAAAAAAGTGTTTTAGGAAAGATTTATACTAAATAATAAAATATGTTTCATCTTATGCCTCCCACCCACCTGGGGACACACTGTATTTTTTAGTATTTTGTGATGTTTGCAATAGGTTTTACGGTTACATAATTATGTTTTCTAAATTTCTAACTGTTATAATCTTCTCCGAGTTATCTTTTTGGAATGACCCGTAAATTATAAATAGATACTGCAACTTATAAATAAATAAATTGTTCATTATAATGTATTTCTTGCATTTTACTTTTTTTTCGTTTGAAACGCTCCTTTTTATTTGTAAAGGTTTATTTATATAGTCAATTATTTAATATATTTATTCGTTTTTAAAAATCTTGTTTTTCAATGACTTGCACTTTCAATTAAAGATACTTCATTTTTTAAAGCTAATGCCAAAAATACTACAAGTAGCACTCTCAGGATTAGAAGTAGAAAAATGTTTTCTTTTTAAACATACATGAACATGCTTCTTCTTTTTTTAATCTTTGTTTGTCATACAAGATTTAGTAGCATTATTATCAATATTATTAACACTGACAACAAAAGCAGAGCAAAGAATTAGTAATTTTCTTAACCATGACATTTTGAACAGAGAAACTGAAAAATCCCATTTCTGCAATGAAACGACACACTTAGACCACTTCGGAAACCCTTCTACAAAAGAAAACTAAACTCAGCTCACTAATTTAACACATGAACCATGTCAGAGATTAAAACTTGTGTACCTTTCTTAACTGATTTCGTTAACTGAATCGTGGCAAATCAATAATAGTCTATAGATAGTGTTTCGAATGAAAGTCTCAACCGGTGTCCGCGGAACCACAAACCTGTGTCTTTTGTTCTTAAAAACCGTGTATTTTATATAATAATAGAATCTATCGTGAAACACTGAATGTTGTCGTTCTCAAAACAAAGTATTAGTTTTGCTCTAGTAACGAAAAGATACTCGATTCAAAGCTATACTTTAAAGTAACGAATTTGTAAGCTGATCCTACGCGATGTTTTCTTAAACTCCGCTTAGTACGATCTACGATAATATCGATATAGATGGGATTGTACATTGATTTTCTGGTATACCTTAACAAATAAGTAAAGAATCTAGTTCAACGCGTGATCAATAGCAGTGAAACGCATTAAGATAAGATAAGAGTGTAAGCAGCATCTTATGTTACCTCGGCTGTTAAAAAAGCCAGCAGCGTATCTAAGGATTGTACTTTTTAACATTTTCGTTTGTCATCGTTGAATACATACACCCTAATAACGGTTAAAAATGGTATGTTTGGATTCAGAGAATTTTTAAGGCGCCTACAAATGCCAAAACTTCGAGTCCATTTAATTCAATACTTTCTTTTTACGTAACTTCGTTGTTGTAAGTGAAAGTCGTTCTTAACAAATTCACACCTAATTAAGGTGTGAAGTGAACCGCCTACGTTTCGGTTTTCACGTCGGCGACTGGCTCCAGGGCAATGATAGCTATCTAAAAGCGTGCACCACCAAAATATGGAGTGAATGTCTGTTCTTAACAGTTTCCGATGTGCGCAAAAAACCATTAAAGACTCGCAATATGTATTGGCAGACGCAATAGAAAAGGTATAGAAAATACAACAAGAAAATAATTTTAAAACAAGTCTGAAAATCAGATTAATCTTCAAAATCCCAAAAACAGTCTAGCTGACGATAGGTGCTGACTGATAGGAACTAGGACTCATAATATACCAATTTTTATCGCTCAATTAGAGTGATTTAGCTCCGTTGAAATTAGAATTTCCGCCGCCCTCTGAAACTGCAGAGAAATTACAATGCGGCCAAGTTCACGTGAACTTGGCAAACACCATTTTATATTTGAAATTTTTTTAAAAATCTGTATCGCCATCATGTTGCTCTGCATTCGCGCCCACCAATGCCGTTAAAGTTTTTAAGAAATGTTGCATTTTTAGAGAGAAATTTTTTTAAATTTTGCTACCGTGAAGTTGACTGCACTTTTCTTCCGAAACCTTCTATTTCTCATATCAATATTTACCGCTGAATTTGCGTCAATTAGCTCCCACAAAGGGATACGAGATAACGAGATACGAGATATCGAGATACGAAATGCGAGAATAATAATGGCATTCCCACTGGTGTCTACTAGAAAATCTTCAAGATTACGTAGGAATTACTATTAAAAGATTGGAATATTTCTCTGTAAATAGTAGTCCCTTCCGACAAGGCATAATTTGTTTATTTTTTTGGACGCCTCTTATAAGTGGGGGTTGATTTAATTGTTTTTCTTGTATACTGTCATACACAAAATATGCTGAATTGTTCAAATTTCCAAAGACGTCTCTTTGTGTGATCATATAATCTATCTGTCAGATTACGACCAAGCAATAACATCCTTAGTAAAATCCAAAGTTAGTAAATGGGAAACATGCTAAACGCGGGCACTGAAAAGAGTAATAGAAGGGGAACAGCGAGACGGCTACGTGACGACATTGGTGGCCTTTACAATCGAATATTTTGTTTTTGTAATTTTACAGTAATAGGGCGTCCAACAGAACTACTAATAGAGTTCCAATTACAGGAATTACAGGAATATATCCGGAATTAGTTGCGTTAAAACGGTAAATAATATTTTTTTTTGATTGAACTATTTAACTCGAACAAATTAAGTGCGTTATATATTTTTATGCCTTAATACTTTCAGATAAGTACCAAATAAAAATATAGCCGAATTTAGCATTTTAATTACTTTAAAATATAAAAATATAGTTACTTGTATTAAAGTGACGAGGTTTTCAAAGTGATAGAGAAATGTACATAAGAAATGAATAATAAATTAAATAAATAAAAATCTTATTAGAGAAAGGAATGATTTCATAAGAATAGCATTTAAATTACAAAAAATACTAAGTAAAAAGAAGTAAAAATTAACTGAATCCAGCTTATTTATATTGTTAGGTCGCTGTTCTAAGAATTACTTCCCGGTTATGAGATAACATTATTTTATAGTCTCGTTCTTTATTTACTCAAAGTTTGATAGATTTTGTTACTTATAATAAACTGATTTTGTATTGAAATGCACGTTTTTTAAATTATTAAATTATATTTACGTTAGAATTCATTGTTGAATAATAAGAAATAAATAAGAAATAATATTACAACATGTTTTACTTATGATGTTAGACGCTTTATTAAAAATATTGTGTTAACGCTTAATAATTATAGGTACTTATATAGAACTGGTTATACATGTCACCAGTGACGTCATGATTGAACTATTAGAAACCGTCCGTGAGACAATTTCCCATTAACTAACTTTGAGTAAAATCTTCGTAGATTTTTGTTTTAGTCATTGCTATGGTTGAAGTATAGTTGACATTCGTATTGAAGCTGCCCTCATCACAATAGACGGATTATGCTGATAAGTAAGTGTACGTTTATTTCAGTACAAGTTTGCATAAACGTATGGCATCAATGTCGTGCATAACACCTATGCAGAATACTCACTTTGAGATTAAACACTTGACACTAAATATCTACAACTTTTAATAAAGCAGAATTGTTAATCTCAGTTTGTTCATTCAAGAAAGATGTGTATTAGACAGGATCTTGTTTGAGACAGCATTTTACTTTTTTCTAAAATAGTACGTAAAGTAAAACTTTTACGGACTCATTTGTCACTTTTATTCGCATTGTTTCCTATGTCTTTTAAATTCTTTATTTCACGATTTAAGAAAAAAACGTAATGTATACCACAGCAGTAAAGCTGATTTTTTTATCATTCATTATCTACATATTCATGACAAAAAAGTACAACTTTCGTGCCTTGGTATACTATTTTTAAACACTATTAGACATGTTCATGAAACGCCTTTAGCGTTCCTGAATGCCTAGATTTCGATTTCGAGTCGTGTTTCTATTTCTTTTGTAAATATATCTTATGTCGTAAACGGTGTAACCGATAGTTTTTTCTGTCTGTTTTTATTTTAATATAACCTCGTATGTAGATAAAATTGTTTATGGATTATATTTGGAAGACACCCTGTATGTTATGAAATACAATCTTTAATGTTTAGTTGCAGTACCATCTAGGTTTGGTATTTGTTGATTACAAATCATCGATGTTTCGAATTCTTTTGGTTTTCCTTTTTTCCTTAATCAATAATAAATCTCTTGTTAAAATTTACAAGTTGACTCGACCGTCGCTTGAATTTAACAAATTAAAAGGCAGCATATTGGTTACGAGACCCAGGCTTAGTTATTCGTTAGAAAAAGGTTTCTTTCCCTCCCTTCTTTTGCATACTTGGCGGAGTAAATAATAATAATAAGAAATCTTTAATAGCAATCACAGCTATACATAAAAAGAAAACATTTTAAAATTGTACAGACATCTTTACACATATCACAGCTTTGATAATCATATAAATATACAAATACATTATGCAGTTATATAACAGTATAGTTACAGTACAGTAAGATATCTAAGATTAAGAGGAAAAAAGAAATTTAGTAATTGCATAGGTGTTGCTACTCCGTTCACATCATAACATAATCCTGTTATCTTGAATACATTTTTTACAATTTGTTTTAAATTCTCTTATGCTAATACTATTTTTAATTTGTTGTGGTAATTCATTGTACATCTTTAGACCTTTATTGAATACTTGATTTTCACCAAAATTAGTGCGAGTTCTCTGTACATAAAAATTATCCCTCCTTCTGGTATTATATGTATGAATATCACCTACAAAAGTACAATGGGTTACACTTAGATGTTTGGGTAACAATCCATTTAATAGTTTAAAAATGAATAATAAAGTATTTAAAATATCATTTTGTTTAACAGATAATATGTTTAACGAATTTAACATTATATCAATACTTGTATAGATATTGCAATTAAGTATGTATCTCATCACTTTATTTTGCAGCTTTTGAAGTAACAAAAATTGACTATTGTTGAACATAAATAATATTGTTACACAATATGTAAAATGAGGGGCAATTATAGTTTTGTAAACTAGAAATTTAGACCACAAACTTAGAAATTAAGAAATTCTACCAAAAAATAAATCTTAGTACTAATTTTTTTGACATTGAAACGAAGCTAAATTTTGGCCCACGTTGGACCGCCAATGAAACGAAAGTTTTTCTCACAAGAACACAATTATAAAAATGCCCCGAGATTGGGCGACAATGAAACGAATCTTTTTAGCCACGGTAAAATAACAATAAAACTATAAAGTTACATAAAATTATTCATACTTACTTTATCATACATTACTCAAAATATTCACCACGGCTTGAGATTTAAACTCTTTCTTACAAATTTATTTATTCAGATCGTAGATATTGGTTCCTTAGTTGTGTAAATTGTGAAAAGGAGTAGATAAAGGTTTCAGAACACAAATAATAACTCAAAAAGGGCGCCATCTGATTATGAAGCTTAGAAGTGTTTATAAGTATAAACAATCAAAGATGTTAATCGAATAAGCTTTTAAAAGAATATAAAATTCACTAACCAGAAAATGAATTAAATATTAGATTGAAAGCAAAATGGTTTTGTTTATGTTTAAAATTTAGAATAAAGATGAAATAAAATGTTCATAATGATATGGTTCCGTTTTTAGATCTTTAGTATAAACTGAAGACATTTATTAAACAATAAGGGAATAGATAAAAATATAACAATACACATGAATAATAAAGCACACACAAAATAGGTTTATTACAATAAAAATCAATATTCATTTACTAACGATTAACCTCTCTAAGATAATTACACTAAAACAACTCAAGAAAGATTTACACAAAACCTTTTAATCAGCAAAAATAACCAAGAAATCTATTATATTGGTCAAATAGAATTAATCAGTAAAATTTATTTAATTATGAAAATTATGTGAACTCAACTTAGTCGAAAAAATCGACAAACAAATACCTAAAGGGTATTAGGCAAATTAGATTAATCTAAATATTATCAGCATTGATTATTTTACGATTCTTGAACATTAAAGATTTAAGGTTTCTGGATATTATAGAGAGCTCTCTTCCTAATAAAAAATTACAAAATGGTATAAAGGATTTTTAAACTACACTGCAATAATAAACAATCACTTATAAAATACGGTACCTTTAATTTTTATCCAACTAAATTCGTAGAAGACAAACAAAAACAATCCATTAGAAATTAGAAAATGGCCTCTATTTCGGAAGATCGTCGTTGACACCTACTTGGTCTTGAAGTGTTGATTTTCAGTGACAGAATTCAGGAATGAGATTCAATTTAATTACTATCATTTGCGCTTATGATTTCACAAATAAATTTGATCGAGCACACATTAAACAATCCAAGATTTTAAAATGTTTATACGCTATAACGTATTTACTTTTAGTTACGAAATAAAACGGTAGTGTTTCTCAGAAATTTAAATAATTTTAACCACAAATAGCACTTCATGCGTTTAAATTCTTCGCACGTAGTTTTAATTTACTGTATTATTTTATAGAAGAACGAGAATCTGTCATTAAATTCTGGATCAATTTTACGTAGTTTTTCTTTACAATAAAACTGCACTAGTCTTAAAACCAAACGAAACGAAATATTTGTGTTTAATAGTTCTTCACCATAACATGAAACACCATTGTTTATTCGCGTTACAAAATTATAAATCTTTCTAACACGATTTAACGAGACGTAATTCCTTTCAAAAAAAAATTTACATGTGAAAAAATTCCAAAGGGAACTTGATGAAAATCATTTATTTCCACGCTGTACTTTACAATGTATCTCTGAGATGTTTTTGTCCTTGCTTTCATCATAACAAATTTCATATCTCATATATTTTATATTTAATTCATTATTGTAAATATGTAGATCACATTTTAGAATAACTGTTGTAACTTATTGTAAGCTCATGATTAGAATGTTTAATGAACGTAGCAGTACTTATATGTAGCTCTATAAGTGGGTGTAAACCTGTTGAGTGAAATAAACTATTATTATTATTATTATATATAATATAAATAATATTGGCCCCAAGACTGAGCCCTGAGGCACACCATAACTTACACTTCTTTCACTGAATATATTATCACCATACTTCACAACTTGACTTCTCTCTGATAAGTAAGATTTAAACCATTGGATCACTATCCCGCCAACACCCAATCGCTCAAGCTTCAATATTAATATATTTCTGTTTATGGTTTCAAAGGCACGCCTATAATCAAGAAACACTGCACCAACAACTTTTTTATTATCTATCGCACTTTTCCACTTACTTAACACTGATTGTATTGCTGTTTCACATGAATTTGATTTACGAAACCCAGCTTGATGTAATATGCTCAAGATCTCATTATATTCCAAAAATTGTAACTTGTGTTCTTTAACTAATATTTCCAATATCTTTTCATATGGTGGTAGCATATTAATAGGCCTGAATTCCATACATTTTCTCGTGTTGGTAATCTTCTCAATAGGCACAATCACAGATTGTTTCCATTGTTTAGGCACTAACCCATCTGTAATTGAGGTATTTATAATATCCAAAAGTCTATTTCCCACTACACTTACCGCTACTTTAAGAATTTTTGTTGTTATTCCATCAGTCGAACTGTTTTTATTTGGTAATTGTTTTACAGTTTCTTTAAGTTTATTCATATCAATTGTTGTAAATCTTTGCCATACAAATTCATTTTCCTGAATGTTTTGTACGACAGTATACTCATCTTCCCTATTATCTATATCTTCTACTATTTGCTGTACACTATCTAAAAAGAAAACATTGAATGCATTGCATATCTCTTCATTCCCTTTAATTAATACCTCTCCAAATAATATTTCCTTTTTTACTTCATCAGTTTTCTTATTTAAAATATTCTTAAGAGTTTTCCACATTTCAGCTGAATTGTGTTTGCATTGATCAATTTTGCTCTCGCAATATTTTCTTTTATGATATCGAATCACTTGTACCACTTCGTTTCTCTTTCTTTTATAAATTAGCCAGTCTTCATTAATTTCTGTGATCATAGCCCTTCTATATAACATATCTCTTTATCGAATCTTTTCCTCTATTGCTTCACACCACCAGCCATGATTATCGGTGTTGCTATTTATTGTTATTGAAGTACAAGGTGCATGCTTATTAAGCATCTTTATTATCATAGTAGTGAAATTGATTGATAATTGCTCAATATCTGCAAAATTTGTATCCCAGTCTTCATTTAATAAATCTATCTGAAAAAGGTATTCGTTCCAATTTTTAAAGTTTCCAATCGTTTTCTTATATGATACATTACAACATACATCTGGCAATTTAATTATTAAGAATGAATTATTTTATCGCGAGCTCATTATTTCCTATATCTTCAGTTATATGCGTTTCAGATAAACTAAGTATCATTGGTTTTACACTTCGAATTAGCATTTCCAATTCATCTTTGTTTGATAGCAGGCCTTCTATATTCACATATAATATCTGACTTCCAGTCTGTGATTGCTATAAATTATAATTCTTTGTTTTTTTATCGATTGCTTGAACAATCCTTTGTTAACAAAGGCATTCCCTGTTATAGATTGAATAATTAATATTCAGCTTTAAATTAACTTTTTCATTCATTATTTTGCAATTAATACATACCGGGATTCCTGAACACTGCGTAGAAGGATGATTTGAAAAACATGTAAGACACGTCTTTTCATTTTTACATTCAAATTTTTTGTGACCATATTGCCCACATTTAAAACAGCATATCACATTGTAGTATTCGAAAATTCTATAGTTTTTATACCTTACATGAATCTTTTCTAACTGCATGAATTTCTTCATTGTATCTGGTTGTAATACTTCTAGATTAATGTTTCCATTTCCGTTTCTGACCATAATTTTTGTTAATACTTTAATGTTATCTTCTTCTCCTGTCAAGCTGTCGTTTTGTTGCACCAAAATATTGGTAATTTCCTTTACATTCATCTCCACAACCTTGCTTTCCACACCTACAATTATTACCTTGGGATTTTTTAATTGTGTTGTATTTATCTGATATTTATTACCTAGTTCTTCAATCACCTTTTTTTCATAGTTTCAGCAGATTTATTATCTGTGCAATTTATAACTACTCCCCCATTACAATTTTTTTTTCATTTTTTCTATTCCAGTGAACACGTGAATTTGGTGCACGGTTTTGTGAAATACTGACAGTATTAACTCATTGTTTGGAAGTTAGTAACGAAATTATAATTTTCTTTGTAATACAAAGTGACGACTTGCCGACGACTTTTGGGACACCTTCCCTTTAGATCTGAAAGGTAATATTTTTATTTAATTTGGCGTTTAAGTACAGATGATAATTTAGTTTGGTATTTGACCTTCATAGTCGAAACTGCGAGCTTTACCCTTGTTCGTTTGCTGTTAACGGTGAATATACGTATTCGCTTCAGTTAATTACAAAAGAAGGTTTGCTAATTATCTTAATTTAGAACCCCTAAGGTTCTTTAATTATACAGGGTGTTCTCTGTTTTAAATGTGCCGGGTTACACTTTCAAGTGTGTGTATAACTTTTGGTTTACAATCAGTTCCGATACGTAAACGCAAAATGTTCTAAAAATAATTAAGCGGGTGAACTACACATCAACAGGCGGCATTAAATATGTACTACTGAAATAAGGAAATGGACAGATGTGGTCTCTAACGAATGGAGAAATGAATCTGTCCAGGCATAGTAGTCCATAATACTAATAATATTTATTAGTTCAATAGACTTGTGAACATTACACTTTATTAAAACCATACTTTTTTTGTTTCAGTCCGATAAAACAAACCATGTTCCGTTTAACTTTAGTGGTTTTGATGCTGACTGGAGGGTCACTTGCTGATGAAAGTTGCTTTTACTATGACTATTCCAGTGAAATTAGCTGTTCCAACATAAATTCATTTGATACGCTAAATATTAAAATTAATGCTGCCATAACGGAATCAGACATCAAAAGGGGAAATGTTACCTCTTTAAGAATTGATGAAAGCAATTTTGATAAGTTTCAACCTGACTTGATAGAAATATTGACGCACATCCAAGAACTATGGATCAGCGACACAAATATAAGTACAATACCATCAGATGCGTTCACAAACGCCCAATCTCTCGAATCATTATCTCTACGTAGAAATAGAATCGAGAACGTAGAAAAAGATGCGTTTAAAGGCTTAGACAAAATGAAAAAATTATTTCTGTGGCAAAATGAAATTTATAATTTTTTTCAATATGAATTCTTTTTACAGTTTTCCGGTTTAGAGACACTAGAGTTAAAGCAAGACTCATCCCTACAAATCATAGATGAGCATACCTTGTCCTCCCTATCAAGCTTGATTAGTCTGGACCTGTCTTACTGTAATATAGAGGAGATTGTAGAAAACGCATTTAGTAAATTAAGTAAATTGCAATTCCTATATTTGCACAACAATAAACTAACAAAGTTGAAGAAAGACCTCTTTAAAGGTCTACATAATCTAACTCAACTTTACCTTGATAATAATGAATTGGTAGAATTGCCAGAGGGAATATTCCACGACCTCGAAAAATTGGAGGAACTTCGTTTACAAATTAACCAAATTACAGAATTGAGTCAAGCTCATTTAGCTAGATTAAAGAGCCTACAAACTTTAACAATGTTTCGTAATAATATCACAAAATTACCAGTCGGTTTGTTCCAAGATTTATCAGAGATCACTCGCCTTGATTTTGATGAAAACGACATTGTCGAAATAGGAGAAGGAATATTTGATGCAGTACCTAAATTAGCTAGACTGTATTTAGCAAATAACGAAATAACAAAATTACCAACCAATTTATTTCATAATAATTTAGAATTAGAATACGTCACATTTTCTAATAATAAACTTGAATCTGTCTGCGGAGTATTTTTATCTCATTTGCAACGTTTGGAAACCGTCCATTTGGATAACAACGAACTAAGGGTTTTAGGGCCAGAATGCATCAAAGACTTACCGGCTTTAGATAGCCTGAGCTTTGCCAACAATAAACTGGAAACATTAGAAAATGAGTCTCTTAAAAATTTTGCAAGTGTAGGGTATTTATCTTTTGATCAAAATAATATTGCTGTTGTGCATGAAGGAGCTTTTGTAAATTTATCTTCGGTGTATGATCTATCTCTGAGCCAGAACAATATAAAAACACTTAAAGTTGGATGTTTTGATGACCTTAAGAAATTATTAAATTTGAATTTAGAAGACAATAAGATCGAGATCTTACCTTCGGACTTGTTCAAACATTTGTCAGAACTAATCTATTTACAAATATCTAAAAATTCATTAACAAGTTTAGATTGCAAAATGTTTGAATATCTACCAGAGCTTAACGCCTTATCAGTTGACAACAATAACTTAAATAGATTACAGGAAAGTTGCTTTAGTAGTTCAAAGAATCTGAGCAGTTTAAGCCTAGCTAGTAACCACATAAGAACTGTAAGTCCATCTGCATTTACCGGGTTGGAAGGTTTGACACATCTTTCTCTATCCAACAATAAGATCGAAAAATTGACAGAAAGAACGTTTGTGGAAACTCCAAAATTGGACACGTTATATCTAGAAGAGAATTCTTTAAGTGAAATAGAACCAAATACATTTGAAGGGCTCGATGAATTGAGAAATATATATTTGGGAAAAAATAAATTAAAGGTATGGCAACCCGATGCGTTCAATGGTTTGGGTTCATTGCAGTATTTGTATCTGGATGGTAATGAAATTAAAACTGTAACAGCTAAACAATTTGAAAAAATGCCGGAACTCTATTATTTAAGTTTAGATAGTAACGAAATAGAAAACTTAGAAGTCGACACTTTCTCAAAATTGACCAAGTTGAACAATTTGAATTTATTAAGCAACAAAATAAGTTCCTTGCCTAATGGTATCTTCGAATCTTTAATAGAACTAGAAACTCTGGATTTAAGCAATAATACTATCAATGCTATATCATCTAAGCTTTTCACTAGTTTGTTTGCTTTAACTTATCTTTCATTAGAAAATAACCAAATTTCTACAATTGAGCCAAAATCGTTTACTGGCCTTGATAACTTGTACAGAATCGATTTGACAAATAATAAATTAAAAGCAGTAGATAGCGATACTTTTTCAGGCTTACCTAGTCTTGGTGTGCTGCACTTAAATAACAATAAGATAAATAAAATATCATTGAGCGACTTTGAGCAATTTCCAAATTTGTATTATGTAGGGGTAGCTGGAAATGAGCTATCAGAAGAGATTTTAGAACAATTTCAACAAAAATATGGTTCTTAGTGTTGTCTGACCTTAGCGAGTTATTTTTAATTTAAAACTGTAAAGTATGAGCAATAAAATATAGAAATATTGAAAATATTTTGTTTTAATTTTTTTATTATCCCCGTTTCAGAAGTAAAACTTAAATAGCCACAAAATGTAATTTAATGTAAAACTAAAAGAGTAATATATCTTAAAGATTATTTTTCAAACTATGCTTGTCATATAGTTATTCGCAAAGCAATATTGTATGTTAATAAACTGATAATCTTTAAAATACACGAAGCACCATACTATAAGTTGCAACGATTCTGCTACTTTGGACAAGCCTCACCAGTGGGCGACAAAAACTCAACCTCACGCTACAATACAAAATATTTAAAAACAACTGTAATACTTTACAATGTTGATTAAACCCCCGAATGGATACTTCAAAAGCAGGAACTGTTATTGCTTTGTTGACAAATATTTTTCAGATAGTGGGAGTTAATTGGCAATTTTACTAACTTCAGATTTTTAAAACCAATAAGAATTATACAAAAAACAATATTAACGAGCGCCACTAGATTGTATATAAACTATCGTGATTAAAATGATGTTAAATTTATATCTTTCCACAATTTAGAAAGGGATGATATAGATCGAATTTTATGATTAAATCAATATAAGGCAAGAATGTATGTCGCAAAGATTGCACGACAAATATATAATTTGATGTTTCCAATAAACGTCGTTTTCTTATTATAAACACTTTATTCATCTTTAGCACCTGTTGACGCAATGAAAAATAAAAACACGGTTAACATTATTTGTAACACAAGATTTGTGAACAATATTAGTTCGTTGTTATATATACCTAACATTAACTAGTGAACTATTACTACATTTCAACAATTGTACAAAGAAATACTTGCTGACGTGCATACTTTATATTTAAAGAAATATTGTTAGATTTTATACATTTTATCAACAACTTCACAAAAGAAAATATTTTTCCATAGAACTCCATCAAAGTACATTTTCTTTATCGAAAACAAAATAGAAAGTCTATTTGAACACTGTACTGCATGAATATTAATTTGGAAATCATTTTACATGTAAATATTTTGTATATTGTAAACATTATTCGATTTACAGACCCCTACGTAACATGCTTAAAAAAATTACACTTACCGACGGTGTGTTGGACGATGTAAGATACACTAAAGATGCCTGGAAAAGGGTTATAGTAAGGAAAACTTCGAAGAAAATTGGAAAAACATGCAAAAACTACGAATGGTGAGACCAGCTGTAAGAAAGTACGGCCATGTTATGACTTAACGCAGCTAACTTCGTGTCCGGGTTCGAAACTACTCCTCCTCCTCCAATTTCAAACAACCGGAAATGAAAGGTCATTCACCTACATACTACTTGTTTGCAATTATTACAGTAACATGTTAATATTTACTATTGTTTTTCAAAATAATCGCAGAGGTAACTCGTAAGCTAACTTTCAACCTAACTCACATTCCTTTATAGTTATTTAAATATGTGCTTTGCGGGTCAACCGGAAGGGTAGTTGACCTGTGCAGGTATTTTCTATTATCACAGGAATGTGGTGATAATTACTATTGTTTTATAAAACAATCGTAGAGTTAACTTTTAGAGTAACTTTAAAATCTAGCCGGAGAGTACCTCCTGGTGCATGTATCCCAGAGCAATGATTGGGGCCACCCCAATGGTCATCGAGAGGTATTCCCTATTATTACAGGAACGTGGTGGTTAGCGTGTTTTACAAAAAAATTGTAGAGTTAACTTTTAGACTAACTTTCAAACCTAACCTCCTGGTGCCCGCCTCCCAGAGCAATGATTGGGGCCACCCAACGATCATCGAGAGGTGTTCCCTATTATTACAGGAACGTGGCGGTTAGTGTGTTTTACAAAAGAATTGTAGAGTTAACTTTTAGACTAACTTTCAAACCTAACCTCCTGGTGCCCGCACCCCAGAGCAATGATTGGGGCCACCCCAATGGTCATCGAGAAGTATTCCCTATTATTACAGGAACGTGGTGGTTAGTGTGTTTTACAAAAGAATTGTAGAGTTAACTTTTAGACTAACTTTCAAACCTAACCTCCTGGTGCCCGCACCCCAGAGCAATGATTGGGGCCACCCCAATGGTCATCGAGAGGTGTTCCCTATTATTACATGAACGTGGTGGTTAGTGTGTTTTACAAAAGAATTGTAGAGTTAACTTTCAAACCTAACCTCCTGGTGCCCGCACCACAGAGCAATGATTGGGGCCACCCCAATGGTCATCGAGAGGTGTTCCCTATTATTACATGAACGTGGTGGTTAGTGTGTTTTACAAAAGAATTGTAGAGTTAACTTTCAAACCTAACCTCCTGGTGCCCGCACCCCAGAGCAATGATTGGGACCACCCCAATGGTCATCGAGATGTGTTCCCTATTATTACAGGAACGTGGTGGTTAGTGTGTTTTATAAAAGAATTGTAGAGTTAACTTTCAAACCTAACCTCCTGGTGCCCACATCCCAGAGCAATGATTAAGTCATTGACTACCTATTATTACAGGAACGTGGTAATTACTGTGTTTTACAAAAGCATGCAACATGTCTAACCAGTGGCATAAGCGAATCAAATTTCGTTTCCCCTTTAGGGACATAATTGTGGCCCTGATAAGGGCCGTTTTTAGTAATTTTATCCAGCACTCATGGTGGTGGATACAGATATGCTGCAGCTCTGAAGAAGCGGCGAATGGTATCCTCCTCGTTGACCCTCTTGAAGAGAAACTCCGCAAGAGAAACTACGAAGTTGCTTCTTCTCCCATAACGGGGTACACCTCCCCTAACATCCCTCCACAAACGCTCAATGTTTTGAGTATGCATGCTACGATCGGTTGGATCCCCAAAGGTCAGCGAATGGTTGTCAGTGAAGTGCCTGTAGCCCTCACCATACAGAGAGGCGTAAGATCGCCAACAATCTGAGATGATTGTGGTCCCTGGTCGAACCCACTGTCGGATTAGGCCTATCAAAGTATCCGCAGTACGATCTGGGACGGGCACAAGAAAGACTTTCTTTGTTCCCCTTTCGAAACCACCAAAAAGCCACTGTCCTTCAATATGCCTTCCCCGATTGTACTTACGTTTACCGAACTTGGCTTCATTTTTTCAGATTATTGTTCTCCAAGTTATTCTCTACAACCCAGTATCAGTGGTTTACCTGGGTTCCGGAGGGTCCGTATATCGAATAATTAATAAAAGTTTAAACAAAAAACTTTATTGTTTATTGGTTATATTGGTCAGCGCATTGACTAGGAGCAATCAAATCCGTAAACCTCTGGTCAAGTTGAAATATTTTTTAAATCATTTTGCATTGCTGTTATTGTTATCAAAACCAGGATAAAAGCTGAATAAGACACTTTTCTTACATTTCTCTTAAGTTGCGAGTTTATTTTCACTACTAAATTTGTTTTTAATCAACCGGAACTGAATTCCTTAAAACTCATTTTACAACATCAAGACTAGGGCTGTGCATATTAATCGATTATGTTAGAAAAATAAACGAAGGTTCGATTAAATCATTTGATCGAATAACCGATTGATCGATTTTGTTTAAACTTAAAATATCTGTAATAAATAAAGATTAGTAAAAATTTTCACAGTATTTATTAAAATATAACCTGACAATATTGTTTCGACAGCTAAGCTGTCATTATCAAAGGTAATATAAATATAAACAAACAGGTCGCTTAGGTAGATACAAAAATAGGTAACTAGATAAAAAGATAATTGAAAAAAAATAATAAAAAGATAAGAACATGATTGACACTTTAATTAAACAAAAAGATTATAGGTTAGGTATCAAAAGAATATATTCCATTGACAATTAAACAGAAGACAAATTACATATCTATCCCATATTTTGACAAAATATCAGAAAGAACTGCGCATATACTAAGAAAAACCAACAATTATAAAATAACCTTTAAAACCAACACTAACACTTTTTCATTTTTATTTAATGCTAAAGACACAGAACACATGATATCATGAAATCGGGCGTTTACCGTTTAAATTGTTCTTTTTGTAGTTTGGTATATATTGGGCAAACACTTTGACATGACTTATGGCAATTTTGAAATAAGATATAAAGAACACGTACGTCATTACAAAAATAAACATCCTGAAAAATCGAATTACGCCAAACACCTTTTAGAACAAAATCACACAATGACTCCTCAAAATAATATTAAATTCCTACATTTTTGTAATAACAAACGCAAATAGACATTTTAGGAGCCTTTGAGATATACAAACACAAACTCAGGGTACCTTTAATGAATGAACAACTTGAGCTCAGTAATTCTCCGTTACTGGAAGTATTAGATATTTTTCTGATTATTATTATTGTTATTTTATCTAGTTACCTATTTTTGTATCTACCTTAGCGACGTGTTTGTTTATAATTATATTACCTTTGATAATGACAGCTTAGCTGTCGAAACAATATTGTCAGGTTATATTTTAATAAATACTGTGAAACTTTTTACTAATCTTTATTTATGTCATGATTATGGGGTTCTACAAAGTAAGGCTGGAAACAATAAACAAGATTAAAATATCTGAACGTTCAACAAATTTCAAACAACTACTACCGAACTAACTAAAAGCACCACATTAACCCTTCAACGGGTTATATGACTGCACCGTCATCCAAGTTCTGCCGAACTTGTCGGAGTTGTTCTCGTGCATTTTAAAAGTTTCTCCAGTCGAATACCACACGAGAGCAAAAACACTCCATAACATACAGGATAAAATAAGAAATAAGAATGAAAAGAAATCTGCTGTTATGCTAAACATACTGCGAAAAAGACTGTCATTGTTAACCAATTATTTATAGATACGCAAATTTTACCTCTAGAATTTATTATTTTATAACCTACTTAAATGGGTTCTTAGAATAAAATATGTCGATTCTAAATTTAAAATGTTGCTTTTAGGTTATTAAATTTTTATCACAAGTTCACAAAGATAAAGAGACGAAATAATTCTTTATTTATCAGCTGAGGTCAAAAACACACCAAGAATCAGTTTAATATCAAATCTATTTTAACAAACAAGAAGTAGATTCGAAATATTATAATACGAGGTCCGTACAAAGTCTATTTTATCAAACACAAATAAAAAATCCATAAAAAGGTGAGTAAAAGAGCAGACTTCTTTTTGAAGATTACTTTATTCCGAAAGAATTGGACTAAAACATTCAAGAATATCAACAAACTTACAATTCACAAACTATTTAATTAGAAATTTTTGTGGTCGTACCAGAGCACTATTTATAAAATTTAATGACGATGGATTTAATTTTTTTTCACGCCTACACTACGGGAGAACCAACAACTTAGGTCATCTGTTCCCCATCTAACTTGCAACACGAATACACACACCCATAGTTGAGGTGGCGGAATTTTCCAATTAGAACAATCCCGTCACCCCAAGTGGGATTCGAACCCACGACCCTTGGAACACGAGTGATGCACTGACACCACTCGCTTCTCCTCCATGTCTCTTTTGGTCGTTCCTTCTTTCTTCCTCTTTATAGACTTTATTGAAGTATTCTCATTGGAACTTCTTCTTTTTCTTTTCTTAGGGTATGTCCCAACCATCTCAGTTTCCTTTTTTTGATTTGTACTTCTATTTTTTCTTCCTTTGTGCGCTTCCAAAGCTTTTTATTCGTAATTTTCTCTGGCCAAAATTTTCTTAGTATGCTCCCGAGGCATTTATTTATGAATACCTAGAGTTTATTTCTGTTGTCTTTTGTTATGGTGCAGGATTCTGCTCCATATAGGACTGGTTTAACCATGGCCTTGAATAATTTCATTTTCGTATCTGTTCTGATTCTGATTCTTGTTTTCCATACCTTGTTGAGCCTCAGGAATATACTTTTCGCTTTCCCTATTCTTTTTATTACACCTTTTTGAACTACATTTTCCGAGGCAACCACGCTCCCTCCCTAGGTATGTGACCTCTTTTACCGATTCTCTGCTTTCTTCGCCCATCCTGATGGCTGTTTCCATCGATTTTGAGACCCATTTCTCTGGTTTGGCTTGTTAGATCCGTTACTTTTTCTTTTATATGACTCGTTTTTGTGACAATAACCAAGTATCACAATTATCCCAGTTTGGGAATTTTTCTTCATGTTAGATTTTGTTGGATAATGGAGTGAGTATTTCTGCCATTGTTTGTATTTCAATTTATAGTACCTCCGCAGATATTTGATCTATTTTAGCAGGTTTCATTCTCTTGATTTACGGTGGTTCTTTGTTTGTATTTAATTTTGTAAGGTGTCCTTCCCATTTTACATTTAGCACTTCTTGAAAATGTTCGACCCATCTGCTCAACTGTTCCTCTTCCGTGGTTACCTTCCTTCCTTCTTTGTCCACTATAATGTTCGTTTTATTTCTGTTGTTGCTAACTTTCCTAATTTTCTCATACAGTATTTTGTTTTGTTGTCTATGCGCTGCCCGCTGTGCTACTTCCGGTATGTTTTCTATATAACTTTGTCTGTCTTTCTTCACTCTTTTCTTTATTTTTTTGCCACTTCTGTGTATTTCTGCTGTATGTCTTCTTTGCTTCTTCATTTTAGATGTTTAGTCCTTTATGTTTTAATTTCCTTCTTTCTTTTATCTTCAGCCAGGTTTCGTTGCTCATCCATTCTGCTTTTTTCTTTTTGGTGTACCCCAGTGTTCTCTTACTTATCGTGCATGTTGCTATTTTGTATTTTTCCCAGATAATTCAATTGATTCATTGTAGTTTACGCCTTGAGCCAACTCTTTTACCTGAATTGTAAATTTGCGTCTGCACTCTTTATTGTTTATTCTGTTGTAATCGTAGTTTATTTGTTTTGATGCCTGTATTTTCTTATTTGATTCCCCCACGTCCAAACCGTATCCTGGCTATAAGATAATCGGATCCTACGGCCCCTCGTTTGTTTCTGGTGTTCATTAATCTTTTATTCTCTTTTTGGGTTATATTTACGTTTTCCGTTCTTCCATTTGGTGAAACCCATTACCTTCTAGCATGTCTTGCGACTGAACAACGTTCCACCTATTGTTAATTTGTATGCTCCACATAGTTCTTGAAGTAGTTCCCTATTTTCATTTCTTTCTCCCATTCCCTCCCCCTGATTTCCTCAAATCCTTTGTTGTCCGTTCCCATTTTCGCGTTAAGATCGCCCATCAGTATCACCAAGTCTTCTCTAGATATGTGTCTCATTATTCTCTGTAGTTGTCCGTACAATTCTTCTTCCTTATCGTATTCTGTAACTTTAGTGGGTGCGTAGCATTGCACTATAGTTATTTTTTTGCTCATAATTAGCGCCATGCCATTGTAGTGCCCTTATTCTTCTTGTCCTTCATATATAATTTTGTGGTTCTCCAGAATTGCGTCGGCCATACTGCTCCAACTCGCTTCACTTATTCCTATGATTTATATTCCATATTTTTCATTGCTACTGTTTTTACTGTTTGCTTATCTTTGATTTTTTTTGTACTTTAACCATTTGTATTACATCGTCCTTCATCCTACATCCGTCCGGCTCCTGTAACGGTATAATTTCTAACGGCTTCAAATACGTGGGATTTTACAGTTATATTTACAAAAATCTTAGGTTCGGCTCTGCAAATTTCCATTCTTTTTAAAATATAAGTGTTTAACAAAAATGGGGGTCGAGGCTTTCGCAGTTTTAGAGAAAAAATCGATATTTGCTTTTTTAGATGCTGTGCCATGATTAGTTGAGCCAAAACATGCGACTCGTTGTTGATTGGGTACTTAAAAAAAATCGATATTTGTTCGGAGTGAGACCTCATTATTGGCTGATCTAGTAATGTATTTCTACAGGGAAATAAAAATGTGTTCCTCCGCGGTGATTGGGGTTGTTGTAGCGTCGCTTCACTTAGAGACTGACTTCCGGCATGTGTGCCTCGAGTTAGACGTTTTTCTCGGTTGACCCACCAGTAAAGAGGGTCGAGATTAGTGATTTTCCATTTTAGTCTGGATAAAAAAGCCTTGTTTCATAAATAATAAAAGCTAAATCTCAAGCCGTGGTATTCTTGAGCATCATTTGAAGTAAGTATTACGTTTAATGTATGTTTATTGACTTTTTTTTTATAAATTTTATAGTGTTTATTGTTATTTTAGTCTGGCTAAAAAAACTCTTGTTTCACTCCCCTACTAATTTTTTGGTGTACCAGCTCTTATCTGACTGCCCCCTTCCTTATTGGACCATTCATATTTGTCGCCGCTTATTTCTAACTTTCGGTATTCCACTTTTGTTGTCTTTCTTTTGCTTTTCTGTTCTCGTGCCATTTTTCTTATTGCGAACTGTACTTTTCTTTCCTTCTTTGTTAGATCGCTATCGATGTAGATGTTATTTAATAATTTTTGTTTCAATTTTAGAACTTTTGTCTTCTACTCGAAATTTGAACATTTCACGATTGTAGTCTTGGCTTCGGGCTTTCCTACCCTGTAGGCTTCTTTTATTTCTATTCTTATCCCTATTTCTTCTTGAATGAACTTGGTCACCTTCTGCTTTAAATTTTGGTCTTTCATCTGCTCGTTCTCGAATACCATTCCTTTGATCACTATATTCCTCTTCCTTTTCTCTTGTTCTTGCCTTTCCAGTTTGTCTTTCAGGTTATTAATTCTCTTTTCTTGTTCTTTTTTTGCCAGGTTGCAGCTTTCGCTTCCCATTCAGCTATCACATTTTGTAGTTCATCTTTTACCTCATTGAATTTCGTTTTCATCTCTGTTAGATTTTTGTTGAATTCCTTTTTTTAATTCTTTTATTACTTTGTCCAGTTTTTTCAATATTGGTTCTATCTCTTTTTTGTCTCTTCTTCTTTTTTCGCTGTTTTCTGTGAGCCTCTATCGATTTTTAATTCGCTTTCCGCTTGTCACGTACGTTTTTTCTACCGCTCGTGTTCCGAATACCGACGTTTTATGCGTCAACCGCTACGCCCCTGCCCGGGAAACCTTGGTTTTAAGAAAAACCATTGACATAGTTCCTGTCTTTGGGACAAACAATTCAAGAGCATTTTACAGAAAGCTTGCATGGTGTAGGGTTGATCATGTTAGTTTTGCTTAAGAATATGTCAGTGAGTGTAAGAAAGATTGACCTGTTGGTCCAAATGTCGAAATAATGTGTGTTGCTGCTCCTCGAACACTACTCGCACAGCTTTAAGATTTTATTTATTCTGTACTCTTGGTCTATCACTATACTTGCTTTATGGTCTACACTTTTTTTTCTATATAAATCCTCAATATGACGAAGAGCTCAGTAATCGGCATATATAGCAAGAGCAAATAGCTCTGTAAAATAAGAGCCCAGCTAGTAGGTAACTGCAGAAAAGTCGAATAATGGAAAAATAGCAAAGACTATTAAAAGTGTATTAAATGTTTTAATAATTATACCTAAATGATTTAATGTTACTGCATTTTCGTAAGCTTATGGTAACTTATGTGCAATATATGCATGTCCAATTAATAAAATGCCTAAAAGTAAATGAGTGCAAGCGAGAAAATCATATACAACTTTCTACACAGTCGACATATTTTACTTCAATCAATTTTCGATCAATTTCTTAATAATGCTAATTGATGACCAATGTTATGTCAGTGTGCGACAATGTTGATAGCTAAGAAATGGATACTATCTAGTGAAAAGTCCATAGCACCATTGCATCATTTCTGCAGAGACCATATTATATTCAACAGATAAATAATACTCATAATTACAAATTTTTATTAAATTTCAAGTATACTTTAAAAATATGTCTAAATGAAAATATTATTAATATCTATTTCACTGTCTTTGAGTTACATCTGATTGGACAAGAAGGATGGGGAGAAAATTGTTCTTCTCTTGTTCATTATTGTCAACGTTGTGTCTTCCAAGACCCATATGGAACTGCAATGCTACTAAAACATATGTCACAACGGTTCCTGAAATCTAAAACCAAAATTAATGATAAAAGTTACATAAACATTTTAGTTTTTCTAATGAAATACTGTACCGAAGCTAACAGTCTAAAATCAACTGTAAAGATGTCAGATCCTCTGAGAAGTGGTTTCTGAGTGGCTAACACTCTCATGAAAATCTCCATCTGCAATAAATTACTATAGAATGTTTATTTTATTAATAGGTATTTGCAAATAAACTTCGTACTTGAGTTATCTCTGCTGTACTCCGTTTGGCAGTTGGATATTTAAATAAAAACGAAAGTGTACTTTCATTCTAAAATCAAAACTATCAAAATTAGTTTCTTATAAAACATGCAGGAAATGAACTATGTTACAATAATTATCTTAAAATGGCTATCGAGATTCAAGAATATAAAGATTAATTAATGTTTATTAGAAAAAGTATTCTTAGCCGGATTTCCACAAATTTGTTGCAAAAGAGAACATCCAAATTCTCTAGCTAATGCTGAACACACAACTCTTCACATCAGATTTTATTTATTCCCCGAAATAGTGTACGAGGACAGATCGGAATGTTTCTAGAATGAACCACAAGATGGCGTTATGCGCGCGTGCTGATTGAGAGTCACTACATCTAGTCACCTTGGACGAGCTGGTCGATCAGAATACCGCAAAACCGCCACCATATTGGGGCAAAAGAAGCAGAAAACTGTCCATTACTTTTAACTGTATAGAATTTAATAAATTCACGTTTAGTTTAAAAAGTTTTTCTTATTCTGAAAGTTCATACCTCTAATATGTCAAATACGTAAAGTATGGTTTTAATATTTCCTTTATTAAAAATCACCCTTCTCTGTCCCAATATGGCGGTGTTTTGCGGTACTCTGATCAACCAGCTGACTAGATATAGTGACTCTAGTGCTGATCACTTGTTTTGAAAGCGCCATTGTTCGTACAACAGTTGTCAAATTTTTAAACGGATTGGATATAAACACATGCCGTTACTATCGATTCAAGTAAACAATTTGTGCATTTTCTTAATCATGAATAAAAACGAGTTCAGTGCAGTGATAAAACATTTCTTTTTTAAAGGCTTAAATGCTAAACAAATAAAAACGGAGTTAGATGAAGTTCATGGTGAGTCTTCGCCTTCGTATCCAACAGTTGCAAACTGGGTTTAAAACTGAATCTTAACGCGGTAGAACAACCATAGAGGATGCACCAGGTTCTGGTAGACCAAAAACAACTACCGATGAAGAAACAATCGAAAAAGTCCATGAAACCGCGATGAAGGATCGCCGAATAAAGTTGAGAGAGATAGCAGAGAAAGTAAGAATTTCATATGACCGTGTACATTGCATCATACATCAACATTAGGACATAAGAAAGCTTAGTGCTAGATGGGTGCCACGTCTGCTGACAATCGACTAAAAGCGAGTTCGAATGCCCATTTCTCAGCAATGTCTAGACATGTTCAAACGTAATGAAAAAGATTTTTTGCGACGTTTTATAACTGTTGACAAAACGTGGATTCACCACTACATTCCGGAGACCAAGGAGCCGTCAAAGCAATAGACAAAACGTGGTGAGCCAACTCCAAGGAAGGCAAAGACGATTCTGTCTGCTGGGTAAGTCATGACTACCGACATATGGACAATAACGGGCGAGTATTATGCGTCGTTATTAGACAGACTGAACAAAGAAATCAAAGCTAAAAGGCCTCATTTGGCAAAGAAAAAGGTCTTGTACCACCAGGATAAGGCCCCATCCCACAAGTCGGCAATTACGATAGCGTAATACACGAACTACGATTCCAGTGAATTGAACATGCACCCTTTTCGCCAGACTTGGCTCCGTTGGATTTCTTTTTGTTCCCAAATCTCAAGAAATGGTTGGCTGGAAAGAAATTTTCATCGAATACTGAAATCATCGAAGCTGTAAATGGATATTTTGAAGGTTTGGATAGTTCTTATTTTTGTAAAGGGTTGAAGGGTCTTGAAAAGTGTTGGACTAAATGTGTAGCATAGAAAGGAGACTATGTAGTAAAATAAATACCATTTTTTTAACCCAAAAAGTTGTTTTTTTCCGTCTTGTTCTAGAAATTTTTCGATCTATCCTCGTCTATAGTACTTATTGGGACTGGCATGACTAAAAATTTCAATTTTTAAACAATAAGGTAGTAATGACTATTTCAGTTAGATGATGTTGAGTGACGGGTATCAGAATTTGCCAAAAATTGAAATTTTAAAAAACTTCTACTTCAGATATTTTTAATCCAAAAAATCTATGCAAGGCCAAAATTTGAACAAAATCTGAGACATTGAAATACGGCTCTAGTAGATTTGGCATGAAATTAGCCACAAGGATGGCAAATTTCTAACTAAACGAACCTCATGTATGAGTTAATTTTTAATAGTGAATGGCAAAACATCATGATCTCTCTTTTCAATCACTACTTAGCTAAAGACAATCAGGCCATTTCATTTCAGTTTTGTGGTTTTTCTGTTTGAACGTTTGTAAATAGAATATTGGCTTAAATTTTGTACATGCATTGGTATCACATAAATAAATAATATAAATAAATCTTATATTGCTGTTTTCCATATAGGAATTAAGCTATCGTCAAGTTTTCTAAAGGTGACTACACTTTACCAAAAGCTACAGCTTGCCAGCACAGCAAATAGCATTTAAAACAAGAAAAAGCTTTACTATTATGCTCACTATTATATTAAAACTCAATTGGGAACATAAATAACAATTTATAAATCCCTTGTTCGGCCTTGAAAACCAGGTTTTTTCCCCCTTGTCAATCCTATTTATTTAGTTTTATTTATTTATTTATTCATAATCACATATGCAGTGGCGGTGGGTACATACGTCAAACTCGGGGCACACGACAAACTGGTATATCGCTATCATGCTCATACGCACACATAAAAGCACATATGTAACATATTTAACTCAAATGGTTACTCATTACTAGTGATAGGAATTCGGTTCATGTAACAGAGTTATATCGGTTATATGCAGGATATTTCAACTTTTAATATGCAAAAGATTTTTAGTTACCTTTTACAAATATTTATCGATTGCAATTTGCAATAGTCAAGAAAATTCTTTAAAATGTCTAGTTTGACTTTGGCCAAATGTAATTTCCATTCTCATATTAACATTAAGCAAGGTACAAGATGTTTACAATATAGAGGACAATTAATAGCTGGCCAGCATTTTTGTAGAAATCATAATATAATACACTGTTCATTTTTAAAACACGTTTAATATTATTCGTTACTGTTAGGCTTGATTTTATTTACAAAGTTCATAATCTTACATTATTTTATAAGTATTTATTTAATTCTAAGTACTGTGTGTTGGACTGTTTGATTGAGGTTTACATAACTTTTACATTAGTATTAAAGCATTGTAAACAACCATGGTAGTGTATTGTCTAACGTGCTGGACTTTAACCCGAGCGGGCCAGGTTCGACTCCTGGTACAGGCAGATCTGGTTAAGGTTTTCTGCAGTTTGTCGTTAGCTGTGACAGAAATGTGGGATTTGTGCTGTTTCATCTGTAAATCAGCTGCAGCCACACGTTGGGCCTACGTAATAATAATAATCGCCCCCTCCCTCTCGCACATGCTTCAGAGCTTCTGGGGCCTGGTTTCCAGGTTATGGATTGTAGCAGTTATCATTATATATCATTTATATATCTTTTAGATATACATACAATATAATAACATTTATAATATATACTAATCATGGTTTTTTTTTCTGTTCCATGTCCTTCTGTCTTGTGCTAGTCTTCTAACCTCATTCCAACAAATTCCTCATTTTCCAACGGCTTGTCTGACTTGTTCTTCCACTATGTGGTCCTACTTTATTTTCTCCTTATATTCTGACTTCATATATCTTCTTTGTTATTTTATCATCTCCCATACTGTACAGGTGTCCTAACTATCCCAATTATCCCTCTTACATTATTCTGTCTATGGGTTCTATATCTAATTGTTCTATAACTGTCGCATTTCACACACTTATCTTTTCTTGTAATTGCCTTGATCTTTCTTAAAAATCTCATTTCTGTAGCTGTAAGTCTGCTTTTGTTTCTATGTCCAAGACTCTGCCATATATCAATGAAGGCCTTACAACTGTTTTATACACTTCAGTTTTTTTATCTTTTTCAGTATTTCCTTTTTCCTAGGAATGTTGTTCTAAGCACATTATATGATCTTCCAGCCTTGCCTATTCTTCTATTTATTTCCTTGTCCATTTTCCCTTCATCTTTTATTATTGTACCTAAGTAATTGTAACGTTTAATCTGCTCTATTAGTTTTTCGTCTATTTTGATTTTATATTTCTTTTAGTTGTTGCTATTATCATGATTTTAGTTTTATCCCTATTCTTTCTCTAGTTCTTACATTATTTATATTATAATAAAACACGCATCCCAAAACTATCATGTACCATCGTACAAGAAACCATGCAGCACCAGAATATTAAGCACTAATTACATGGAACATGTACTTTATGCATCCATTATATCAACCACACATGTTATACATTATCATTTTTCATCAGTGTGTGTGGACAGGTGATTTTTAAAAAATTTCTTTTGAAAACATTTAAAACCACATAAACTACATTGAAATGGTTTTTCACTACTATGAGTGAAAATGTGTTGCTTAAGATTATTCTTTTCTGAACATTTATAACCACATATATTACATTCGAATGGTTTTTCACCACTATGAGTGAACATGTGTCGTTTAAGAAAACACTTTTGTGAAAATTTATAGCCACAGATATTACATTCAAATGGCTTTTCACCAGTATGCGTGGAGATGTGTTGTTTAAGAACACCCTTCAGCGAATATTTACAACCACATATACTACATTCAAATGGTTTTTCATCACTATGAGTGGCCATGTGCTGTTTGATATTACTCCTTTGTGAAAACCTATAACCACAAATATTACATTCAAATGGTTTTTCGCCAGTATGACAGAGCATGTGTCGCTTAAGAGTACACTTTTGCCGACATTTATAAGTACATATATTACATTCAAATGGTTTTTCACCACTATGAGTAGTCATGTGCCGTTTAAGGTCACTCTTTCTTGCATATTTATAACCACATATACTACAATCAAATGGTTTTTCACCACTATGGGTCAACATGTGTCGTTTAATTTTACTCTTATGCGAAAATTTATTACCACATATATTACATTCAAATGGTTTTTCACTACTATGTGGTGTTTCATTTTTGAAGTTAAAGCCTTCCGTTATTTTCAATTCCATGTTTATATCCATTTTAGTTTTGACCCTATTAGGTACCTCCCACCCATTGTGTTAATATTTGGAAAATTATTACAATCTGGAAAACTAAAAATTAAATTTACACAGGTACATATAAAGTGATTGCTTCATTATTTATAAACATTGTCACAAAATCTCTTTCATTTACTTGCAAAGACTATATAATAAATTTTGCAACTTGAACTGTTTATTATAATCATACGCAAACGAACTATTTACCTTAAGGCAATCATGATTACATTAATCAATTGACATTATTAATTATTTACATTCTTTATAATATTCATTATAGTTCCATAATAATAAAAGAAGTATGAAAATATTAGCACAGGATTGTCACAACGGTATTAATAATAATCACATCTGCAAACTCTAACAGTGTTGCCAGATGTTTAAAATCGCATTGCAGCAGTTTTGTTAGAGGATCTCTATATTTATATTTGTTATAAAAGTTCAGCTAACGCAAAAGCTCAAATCGCCTTTTTGGATCCAACTGTATATAAAATAGATTATTACATTGTTTATTGTTTCCAGCCTTATTTTGTGGAACTCCATAATCATGAAATAAATAAAGATTATTAAAAGTTTCACAGTTTTATTAAAATATACCTGACAATATTGTTTCGACAGCTATGCTGTCATTATCAAAGGTAATATAATTATAAACAAACACGTCGCTAAGGTAGATACAAAATAGGTAACTAGATAAAATAATAATAATAATAATAAAAAATTAATAATAAGAATCATAATTAAACATCTAATACTTCCAGTAACGGAGAATTACTGAGCTCAAGTTGTTCATTCATTAAAGGTACCCTGAGTTTGTGTTTGTATATCTCAAAGGCTTCTAAAATGTCTAATTTGCGTTTGTTATTACAAAAATGTAGGAATTTAATATTATTTTGAGGAGTCATTGTGTGATTTTGTTCTAAAAGGTGTTTGGCGTAATTCGATTTTTCAGGATGTTTATTTTTGTAATGACGTACGTGTTCTTTATATCTTATGTCAAAATTTCGAAGTGTTTGTCCAATATATACCGAACTACAAAAAGAACAATTTAAACGGTAAATGCCCGATTTCATGATATCATGTGTTCTGTCTTTAGCATTAAATAAAAATGAAAAAGTGTTAGTGTTGGTTTGTAATTCTCTAAGTCCTCTATTAGCTAACATATTTATGGACAAGTTTGAAGATCGAATATTTGAATTAAACCTCTCTAAACACATTATCTTCTGGTTTCGTTATGTTGATGACATTTTAGCTTGTTTTGACAGTTCTTTTGAGGTTATCAATGAATTTTTAATTCTTATAAACAATATCCATCCTAATATAAAATTTACACTAGAAACAGAACAAAACAGGGCTATAAACTTTCTAGACTTAAATATCAAGATTAACGCAGACAATCTTTTTGAATTTTCCATATACAGAAAACCAACACAAACAGACATAACAATACCAAATGAATCTTGTCACCACAATACACATAAAATAGCAGCATACAGATCATTAGTACACAGAGCTTTAACTATTCCACTAACAAAATCAGATTTTAGCAAAGAGATATCAACCATTAAACAACTAGCACATGCAAATCATTATAATCCGAACATGATTGACACTTTAATTAAACAAAAAGATTATAGGTTAGCTATCAAAAGAATATATCCCATTGACAATAAAACAGAAGACACAAATTACATATCTATACCATATTTTGGCAAAATATCAGAAAAAATTGCACATATACTAAGAAAAACCAACAATTATAAAATAACATTTAAAACCAACACTAACACTTTTTCATTTTTATTTAATGCTAAAGACAGAACACATGATATCATGAAATCGGGCATTTACCGTTTAAATTGTTCTTTTTGTAGTTCGGTATATATTGGACAAACACTTCGAAATTTTGACATAAGATATAAAGAACACGTACGTCATTACAAAAATAAACATCCTGAAAAATCGAATTACGCCAAACACCTTTTAGAACAAAATCACACAATGACTCCTCAAAATAATATTAAATTCCTACATTTTTGTAATAACAAACGCAAATTAGACATTTTAGAAGCCTTTGAGATATACAAACACAAACTCAGGGTACCTTTAATGAATGAACAACTTGAGCTCAGTAATTCTCCGTTACTGGAAGTATTAGATGTTTAATTATGATTCTTATTATTAATTTTTTATTATTATTATTATTATTTTATCTAGTTACCTATTTTGTATCTACCTTAGCGACGTGTTTGTTTATAATTATATTACCTTTGATAATGACAGCATAGCTGTCGAAACAATATTGTCAGGTATATTTTAATAAAACTGTGAAACTTTTAATAATCTTTATTTATTTCATAGATTATTACAATTTATATTTACTAAAAAGTTAGATAAGGAATGAATTCTTATAAGTAATATACAGAGTGTACTAATGTGTTTCGTATTATAGCGTTAAAATGTATTAAAATTTGTCTGATACCAGCGATATCACTATATAAATGAAAGTAATTGGCGATACTCATATTAATGAACATTGTTAATTTATGTACAGGGTGTCTCATAGCCACTGTACCAGACTTTACCAGCGTATTTCTAATGGCATTTGGAGCAAGAAATCTTAATAAAGTTTTTTGATTAGAGAAAGTCCTTTGTAATACTTTTGACCGACGTTTTTATAAAAGTACGTATAAAATTATAATGCGCTCATGGTGATATTGATATCATTAATAAGTTAACTGTATATGTAAGTGCAAGGTTTGAAATTTTAAAGCCAGACAAACATGATCAGATCACATATCACTGTGATTTCTCTAGTCCAAACCCACCATTTTCGAGCGCCAATTGTGTTACATTGTACTATTGCAAATTAAATCGCTTCGCTTCGTTGACATAGTGATTTTTGCTTTACTAAAATGCACGTCTCAAATTATGACTAATTGTAATACAAAACGTAAACATACAAAAATGTGTTATTTAACAAACTTTAATTTTATTTAACCGTGACTTTACTCGCTATCTTTTTACTGTAAAATTGGTTAAATCTAGTCTCGACTTTCAATAGTGAAAAATTGGGTAGGAGTTTTCCACATCGAATTCTAATTGCCTATGGAATTTACTAATTAGTGTTAATTAATGATGCTAACCTAAACAAGGAAATGAAAAATCTGGGCCACAATAATTACCAGGATTAAAGGGAAAATTTAAAAATGTAATTTAATTACAGTAACATTAATTTAGTTAATTTTAAGAAGAGAAGTAAAATGAAAATGAACATCTATTGCCCGTATCCATATTTAGTCATATTGTAACGTTCTTTTTAAAATAATAACAAAAATGCTGTTTAAATCGTCTATTAATAAGAGAAATATTAATTTATATACACTAGTTAAGAACACTATAATTGTAAACTATTTAACAAACTATTTGAATGTTAGGTATTTACAAATTTATTTGAGGACTGTTTGTATAAAAACTATTTATGTATTACAGCAATTATTAACATTTATTTATTCACTAATATTCGACTATTAATTAAGTATTTCACTACGCCGTTTAAATATTAACTGAGCTCCTTCTACCCGCGGACTCAATTTATATCTTTCATAAGTTCTAGAACATAACCGATGAATCATACATGCAGCTGTTGATGAGTCACGTCGATGAGTCGCGTCGATGAGTCATGCATGCAGGTGTTGATGAGTCATACATGCAGGTATGATTGATGAGTCATACAGTTGATGACTCATACATCTAGAATGTTCGATGACGTCGTATGTGGGTTTACTATTCGTTACAATATCGTACGTCGCTGACATTTTTAACAGCTTAGATAATATCAGTGTTGCTTGAAGTCTGATCTTATTTTATCTGTTTACACAAGTGTTTACTCCATTTACTTATTTATTATGTTATAATATCCGTGATTCAATGGAAGGATTCCCCGATTTTGCGAATCATCATCGTTTACAATGACTTGACCTACACCAATATCCTTTTCTTAATTATTTGCGTTCGCGGAATTATCATTTAAGTGACTGACATAAAATTGTATTGTAAAAATGATCATATTCCAGAATCAGAAATGTAAACATAACAAATCATAAAACATCTTGTTTGAAGAACATAACAAACACTACTGTATGTGCTAAAAACATTATACCCGTCTTAAATTTGCATTTTTCCAAAAACTACACTTCTGAGAAAAAATGTTACAGGGATTTTTTGTTTGTCTTATCGATGTCTATATAACTGCCGCGTTTGATGTCCTTCTTATGAGCCACCCTGTATAGGTACAAAAAACAAAAACGACCACAAAATTTACAAAAAAGATTAAAAACGCTTTTGTTTAAATATGCGCTAAAAATAATGCAATGTTCTACTTTTCTCTAAATTATTTATTTTTTCATATAAGCCTAGGGCGTTACTTATTTGACATATAAAAATAATTGAGCAGCCCAAAAAATGATTATGAAAAAATGATTATGGAGACGAAAAAATTATTCATTTTTTAATAAAACCGTTTTAGAAAATTCTTTTTAAGTTTATTTTGCTCTGTTCAGATTTACAAGATGTAAATTTAATTTAAAATTTATTTTTAAATTTTTATTTTGAGTAGAGGGTCTATATGTAGGTTTATTTTTTTATTAGATGTCTCTATCTCATTTGTTTTGCATCACGTCTTCAAATCTTACAACTCAAAGTTTATTAGAAATTAAACAAATCCGAATCTTCTGAGAGTAACTAAAGTAAAATGTAAAAAGTCTTGTCCGTTTATCTTAAATCTATACAGAAACAAAATCATTTATACAGCATATAGGTAGGGTAACACAAATGAAAAACTGTCAACAGCAATATCAAACAATTGATATCGTAGAGCAATCAATAGCCACTTTAACCTTATAACCCAATAAGCAGAGTGCCGTCTTATTTACGTGATTTTTTAGACGCGCTTGGTCGCTGATGATTACGAACGCTCAAATATAACGTTATAATAACGTCATACCAGTATGACGAATGTAGAGTTATGACGTCTCAATGACGTCGACAAATTTCTTGAAAAATGTAAGTAAGACCCGTTTAACACATATGAGAATTATGAAAATTTTATGAGATTTTACAATAGATTTACAATTGTTTTCATTAAACTTGGATAAATAAAATAAACCTAAAACATCTTGCACACTTCGCGTTGAAATATTACTTGATATTTAGCTTTATTATTGTTGCAGGATCGTTTTAATAAAATCTTACAACGGAAATAACCATTTTTATAAACAATATAAACAGATGTGCAATATGCATACGTTTCAAACATTCAAACTCCGAGTGTTCTGGTAAAGTTCGTGAAAACAACGCAACGAAGGAGGAGGCGAATACGTGCAAGTTGGTTGATCTTTCTCCTGCTTGATGTGTATATAAATTATAAATACGTATGTTTGTGGTATTTTATTTATGGACATTTAAGTATGGCACTCGTTAGCAGGTGTTGGCTGATGCCCCGGCATCAACAGGCTCTATGACCACCATATAAGTATAATAATATAATAATAGTGCTTATGTTTATGTTTCAGAATTTTAAATAATAAATCTACTTTTTCAAATTAAGGTGTTGTATTTGTAGTAAAAATAAGTAGATCATTAATAAGACGTCAATAAAACGTCATTTAAATATACAGTTTTAGCATTACATGACGTTTTATTTACGTCAAAACATAACGACGTTTTCTTCACGTCGTAAAATGACGTCTTTGGGCTGTGACGTTTACCCGTCTTATTAACATCATTAGAACTCATTTTAAAGGTTTAAATCACGTAATGACTGACCAATAATCGACGTTAAAATGACATCACTCTGCTTACTGGGAACTAAGATGAGCAAACTTATTTCACCTACTGTGAAGTGATTTTATCATTTCACTTTGTTTTTGTAAATAAAACATCTTTATTCCGCTCCTTATGAGTCAAAACACTCGCTGTATGACATGCTGTAGAGGCAGTACTTTATGGTGAAAGGAGAAAATTTCAGTTAAGTTTACATTTGTAAACAGACCACAATGTTTACAAATGTCACATCATAAAAGCGACTACGTTAAGCGAAGTGGGTTGAAACTATCTGAAATTTATGAGATGAGGATATCGAAGAATTATGTCAAAAAAGCTATTTATGTCAAATTCTATATAATGCCTTTCAATGAAAACTATCCACCCTAACTATTTTTTTCTTGGTTTTCTTAATCCCATTTCTTCGACAGCCACCCTCTAAATAATAGCTGAGCTTAAATACTATAAACAAATACCGACTAATTTTGCAACTAACCTGGGGCCGTATTCTTGAACTCATACGAACAAGTTTCGTATACGAGACGTAATTTTCACGTCATTTTACGTAAATTTTACAAAAACTGCTAACTATCCTCAACATCATCCTCCCTTCTTTGTTTTGATAATATTTGGATGTTACTGGGATCCAGATCTGGTAAATACGGTAAATGAAGTAATCTTGGATGCCATTTTTTTTAAAGTATACCAAATAATGCTTTATAAAATGGCACATTATCCTCCTACAACATAACAGTTCCATTTCTAAATTCGTGTTAATGTTTTCAATTAATTTGTTATTGTGCTGAAATCTGTTGATTAACCATTACAGGTATATTTTCCGTTAATTACACATAATATAAATTGATAAGAAAAATGTTCCAACTGGATAAGATTTCATAAATAATTCAGTCATAAATAATTTAAAATTTTCTTTTATGCTAAATTTAATATACCACTGAGTTTCCTTTATTAAAAATCTTCTTTTATGTTAAAGTAATGCGGCAATGCTCTTGTTTATTAAATGTTTTCTTTTATACCAGACCAATGTGTCATTGCTTTTACTTATTATAAATCTTTTTTTATGCCAAATTAACGATCCATCGCCTTTTGCCTACTGAAAGATTTTTTATGCCAAATTAATATGCCATTGCTTATGTTTATTCACAAATTTAATTAAATTTTTTATACCAGATTAATGCGCCATGCTTTTGTTTATTTAATTTTTTAATGCTAAGCTAATGCACTAACGCTTTTCCTTTATTGACAATCTTTTTTATGTCAAATTAATGCGGCACTGCTTATTAAATATTTTCTTCTATACCAGACTAATGCGTCATTGCTTTTGTGTTTTATAAATTTCCTTTATGTCAAATTAATGCGCCATTGCCTTTTTTATATTTTAACCGTCAAAATCACATGCACAAACAATTCCTGTGTTAATAAATCATCAAATAAAAATACAAGGTAGGTATGTATAGTAGTACAGCGTGGAAATAAATGATTTTCATCAAGTTCCCTTTGGAATTTTTTCACATGTAAATTTTTCTGTACCGCTCTACTCTTTTTGATTTAGTACTAAATTAGTTCTGTCAATAAATGAAATCAATCTGTCAAACAATTCATAGAATTTATTGAATTTATTTAATTTTGAGGTTATGGTACTGCCTTCTCTATTTTCGTAGAGCGGCACGTCGTGCTTTTACATGGGGAATGCAATGGTAACTTGATGAAAATCATTTATTTCCACCCAGTATTATTTGATGTTATCTTGTAGTAACTTCCTCTTATCTGGCTCGATCATATGTGTATATACACCATTGTTAGATTTTATAGTCACTAATGGGAAAAATAAATCTATTAACATACCGTACTCAAAAATGTGCAAGTGTTGTCCTCTGTTTTTAAAAATGCTGTATGTGAATTATCGAGACAATAGTCGAATTCCTCTCATATCTGCACCAGCAATCTGCTGTACGGTCACCATTTTCTCACACACTGTCTATCGTGGAGCCATTTTACGATGATCAACCTCGTTTTCCTGTTTTATTTGGTATGTGTTTACTTAATAAATACATGATTGATAGGTTCGGAATTATTCTCATTTGAAATTCACTCATTTTGATTTTTCCTCTTTTTTGCATAAGAAGTCTACTAATATGAGCGTGGGAATAAGTCAGATTAAAGTATTTGTTGAAAGCACTCTGCAAATAATAAATATATGAAAGAGAATAACCGCGACAAGATGGCGAGATTAGAAGAAAATAGGTTAATAAATAACCATTAAAAGTTTTAAATATAAAACCCAAACCTGGGCGTTTCACTAAAAAACAAGCAATCGCCCAAAAGTTACAGATAACCTGAAAAGACCAGGTTATCCTACCTACCATAGCAGAATACTTCGGAACGCTTTAGTATCTAAGATTAATTAAACGAGCACTCCCAAGAAATACTGTTAAAATGCAAAAGCAGAAGGTAGCAGTAAGTAATAACGTGCACAAACTAATGGGCAGTACCTAGGAAAATCAGCTTCAAACACTAAAAACTATTCTCTTGCGCTGTGTTACTCAGCAGCGGAATATGCTTGCCCTGTATGGGGCAAGCTAGTGTACACAACTAATAATGAAACCTACCGCATTACCTAAGTTGTGTTTAAGCTAAGCACACAGGCTGCCTAAGACCAGCACCTCTTGGAAAAGAACACTTATTAACTGGTATTGCTCTACAGTCTCTCCATCCCGAGTTCATCGATTATTCGAACACCGACCTGCTCGACAACGACTAAAATATAGAACAGTTTCATAAAACTGAGAATTTTATAGAGCGAGCCCAGCAGACCAAATGTGAAAATGTGCAAAGCAAGACTGAGCCACTAAGACTGCATGATTTATTGTGAGGATCTCCCTCCGTGCAAAGAGGAAGAATTACTTGAACAGGCTTCAGGCGGGTGTGCAGAAATGGACTTTCCATACGAATACAACATGCGAATATGTAAATGAGTAACACTGTCCATTTTTGTCTAACTACAAGAAATATGCAGCGCAAAATACGTTGGATAGCCATATACTGGTCAAGAACAATTTAGTATAGGTATTATTTAACAATTAGACATTTATATGTTATGATTATGTAGTACTATATATTATAGTATATGTTTTTGTTATAAATTACTTTAACGGTATATCTGATACTTATGAACTATGCTAATTTTTCTTGGAGAAAATCAATGTAAGATTATTAAAACCCCTAATTTTAAATGCCTAGATCTGTTAAACTGCTCAGAAGTGTTCAATAGTTTAATAACAAGTAACTATAGTAAAACAGAACTTACCACTGATTCCAGTTTATTTAGAATGTACAGAGAATATGTAATTATCATTGTCGCCATGAGTATCTGTAATTCCATCCCGATGAAACCCGATTCAAAATATTCAAAGTTAGCATCAATGAAAGCAGCCAGTAGTACATAACTATTAGAAACCAACATCAATATGGCAATCAATAACCATATAAGCATCCCAGGATCACAGTACTTATTGTAGTACTTTACACTCCATATGAGCGCACAATGAAGCCTCCTATTTAAGCGCAACACTTTTTTCAATTTAATTTTGCCTATTTCACTTTTACTTCTGTGTTGCCACAACCCTTTCCTAAAGTTTCTAAGATAAGTTTCAAATATATTTTTATAGAATTCTGCTATTATGCAAAGTATCATAACAAGCGATGCATCAGTGCAAAAGCACAAAATCGTAGCTATTTTTTCGAATATATTCCAGATTGATTCCGGATTGATAATAACCATCAGATAAGTTGAAAAGGTGAGCAAAGCTAAAGCTGAAGTTGTAAGATAGAAAACCGCTCTGTTACGTAACGTTCTTACAGTTTTCATTTCTATAAGATCTTCATTACGAATGACATTCCAATTGCTCAAAATATTTGCTAATCCTTTAAAAAGGCCGATCATGATATGAGATTTCACTGTGCATATCGCTATGGAAATACAAGACCTTACACAAAATAAACAATTAGTTACAAGAGCTATTATCGTTGGGGCACTCTTTCTTTCAATAAATGCTGTTGTTATCAAGTAGGCGTAATGGATACTCACTGTTAATAAGAAGATGAAAACTGTAGTTGCTGTAAACAGGCAAGTTCTAGAGTAGGTTACTTCGAATTTATTTGTAAACTGGCTGTGTGAACATTTGCATGATATACAGGGAAATCCCATAATGGACGAAAAGCTTATTATTAACCCCAACGCGCAACTAATACAATTTGCTGAAATGTCTTCTTTCATATTGAAAATAATCTTGCTGACGATATCTTTCAAATATTAAGGTCTTTGAGGTATCTGCACAATATTGTGAACTTATTTTTAGAAATATATATCTCTTAAATTATTTTTTCCATTACTATAATTTTTTAAGGTTATGATTAAAATTAAACTGAACACAACTTCTAATTTTATTAAAATAATCAAACTGAATTTTCGTTTGAATGGGAAAATTAATTTTGTTGATTAAAAATAATGCAAAGTAATCAATCAATAATATCATAATAAATATTTAATTAGAAAGCGAAAGTAAACACGTCTATTATCTGGTTATAAATACACTGAAGCATGCAATACCCTGAACTAGCTAATACTGAACTCCATGTCCGACATTTGTATACAGAAAGGTAACTAAGTTACCATCCTACGTCTCATATCTGTATTTACATTCTTTTCATTATTCTATGTTAATTTAGATATAGAAAAGACGGACAATACTGAATAATTTATGTATTTTGGGTTGCATATACTTTCTATAATGTTTTTTTCGAAGTAATTTTACTAAAATATGGCATGTGCGAGCATTACTCGAAATACGTTGCGTAAAGTAACCCGAAGTGTCGTCAAACGGTGTCAACTATGTTTAATTAACAATGGCCAGCATTTTGAACATTTCATGTGATTATTAGGATTTTTTAAATAACTTCTGACGGGTTCGACATTTTGAACTTTTTCAAACAGATTTTAAATCGACATATAAAACTGCAAAACATTGCACAGTTAACCAAATCTCCATCTTCAATAATAAGAAAGTTACCCATGCAATCCTACTCGATCTGGAACACACTGTATATATTATATTATTATACGAATTCTTAAGTAAAAACATTTTGTTTGATTGTTTAAAAAGGTAGTTCTGAACCGTGAATTAACTTTTCTTGACGTAGAAAGGCGTTTTTAAAAATGGTACCTTATTCTAAAAACGCAAAAGACGGAGTCCAAGTTACAAAAATGAACACAGTTTACTGTTAAGTACAATAAGATATTTATTCGTCGTGAAATTACACAATATGCACTTGCACATTCACTTAAATACAGTTTCAACTTAAAACTGATAATAATGATGTTCAGAAAGACCGAGGTAAACAGTAGCCCTGGTTACCAGTTTCTACGGCTTTCTGAGTGAGTATGGCTTGAAGGAAGGTAAACAATTACCCTGGTAATCAGTTTCTATCCCCAAGCCCGTCGTAACTCAGACTGGTCTGTCCCACAAAGCTCTGGTCTTTATATACTCTTTCTGTGGGCGTAAAATCCTTCAGTTGAGCACACGTGGCCGTGGGTTGTGCCTACTTGATGATAGCGTTCTACTTCCTCTAGGAATTCATAGAATGCATTAGATAGAGTTTTGAGTATTGCAGCTGCTTCCGTTTTGATATATGAAAGCGCTCGATGTGCGCAAACGTGGCCGTGGGTTGATACTGCAGCTGCTTTCGTTTTAGCAGATGTAGGCGTTATCTTGCATGTGTTTATAATTAGGTCACACTTCGCTTTAATAATGAATAAATGTTAACTCGTGTTACATAGGTGGTTTTCTTAACCAGTTTTTTTAAAGAAACCATTAAACAGCCTTCAAATGCATACAAATTATTTACAACCTGTCTATAAATAATAGGTTGGCCTTAACAAAAAATCTTTTTCTACAAACAGGTGGAAACGATCCCAAATGATAAAAAAAGGAAGGGCAAATTAATTTTTGCCTTTTTTAAACAGAACACCGTGCCACAATCAACTTTTTTGAAAAAATGCGTTTTTAGCGTGTAATTCTTTGTTTAAGTTAGACGTTGACTATCTCCAATTCAAAATAATTTGTCAATTCTTTTATAGATGATTCTAAAGTGAAAAGTTTCAAATTAGTTAAAATAAAATTGAATTAATCTTTGTTTTTCTATGAAAATACTTTAAACTGAAACAATATTAAAATGGTCATTATGGTCGTTTTGTTAATTATGAGAACGATTGAGAATTTATTATAAAAAATTGTTTTCTATAAATTTTTTTCTATATTTTGTTACCGGATCTCTCTTTAGATTAGAAAATATAATAAAATATACTATGACATGGCGGAATTTCTGAGTCTTTGGCCAGCCCCTTCGCCACATGAGTTTATTACCCGAAACAAAATAAATAAGGAATGGAGATAATCAGCGCCACCGTGGTGCTGCGCAGAATTAACTGGGCGCGCCAAGATATGAATTGGTTAAGGGGATATTTCCAACATGTGATGGGGCGTGTAAATAGTCCCACCAAAAAAAATTAAGAAAATTAGAGAATTATAAAATAAAAAAAAAATTTGGGAGTAAGATTGATCTACAACTCTATGAGAACCCAAAGCACAAAGGACTCATCAATAATTACTCCTACTTCTGCTGACTTCTGGTTCATCAACACCAAATAATCAAATGTTGAGTTGAAGGGGGTGGGCGGTTTTTTAGGATTCACAAAAAGGGGCAAAAATACAAATTGTGTCAACGTCTTTTTCTTTCTTCGTATTTGTTCTCCTTTGTAAGGTGCTTCAAAAACAAATAGTTGGCAGCCATCATATCCTGGCAAAGCCAAAGACTGTATCCAAAATAGCGAAAAGCGGCGAAATTACAAGAGAGCGCCCTACGCTATATGGCGTTATCTCAAACATGCGGTGAGCGCAGCGCAACCAACATGATTAAATGCTGTTTCAGCATGCGCAAAAATGGCGACGACAACGTAGTCTATCCAGTAAAGTGTTATTGTCAGTAAAATCAAGACTTATGAGAGGAATAAGGAATTAATACGTTTTGTATCGAAATCATACCAAAAAGATTGTATAAACATTATTTTCAACTGGCAAAAGTCTAATTCGCAATTACGTCGTCGGAATTACACGCTACAATCGCATTTTTTCAGTAAATTTCACAAGTTTGAGTCGGTTGTGACGGTTTTTCGTTTAAAAAAGCCGCTAAAATGAATTCTTTCTTCATTATTTGGGATCGTTTTCACCTATTGGTAGAAAAAGATTTTTTAAAGCCAACCTAAAATACCTCGCCTTTTTTCTGTGTTATCGAAGAAAGAAAATACAATCTGTATTTTGTAAACGATAATATAGGAAATCCAATGGAATTTTATCATTTTCCTCCTAAATTTGTACCCTTGCAAATGTAAGTAGAAATTTTGGTATCAATCGAAAGAAGAATTTATTTTACGTCAAAAACATATTAAACTTTATGAAGAAAACCAAAAACTATTTAGAAAAATACTTAAAAGTTTATTGATTTATTACTTTTGGTAATGAGCGATAAAGAAAAGCTGGAAGCTGTACGCTGATTGGTGTAGCGGTTAACATAACAGATTCGTAATCAGAAATCGCGCCTTCGAGCCCCATCCTTGTATACTTTTTTTTAAATTGTATTGCTTACTAATTTTATTTTTAGTACATTTTTAGTACATTAGCTTTTTTATATTATTAGATATTTTTGCTACCGGGGTTTGCCGTTACTTTTTGTACAATTTTAACTACCTATCAGAAAAGTAAATGAAAAAAGGGCATAAAACTAATAATAGTTGTAGTAAAGTTCTAAAAATAACAATTAGTAAGCAATTCAATTACAAAAAAAAGTATACGAGGATGGGGCAAACCCGCTATTTCTGATTACGAATCTAATGCGTTAACCGCTACACCAATCGGCGTACAGCTTCCAGCTTTTCTTTATCGCTTATTATCAAAACCAATAAATCAATAAGCTTTTTAAGTATTTTTCTAAATAGTTTTTGGTTTTCTTCATAAAGTTTAATATGTTTTTGACGTAAAATGAATTTTTCTTTCGATTGATAACAAGATTTCTACGCGTTAGCTTTATTTAGCTTATGAAATACATAAAGATTAGTAAAAAGTTTCACAGTATTTATTAAAATATAACTTGACAATATTGTTTCGACAGCTACGCTGTCATTATCAAAGGTAATATAAATATAAACAAACACGTCGCTAAGGTAGATACAAAAATAGGTAACTAGATAAAATAATAATAATCAGAATTAAATATCTAACACTTCCAGTGACGGAGAATTACTAAGTTCAAGTTGTTCATTCATTAAAGGTACCCTGAGTTTCTGTTGGTATATCTCAAAGGCTTCTAAAATGTTTAATTTGCGTTTGTTATTACAAAAAAGTAGGAATTTAATATTATTTTGAGGAGTCATTGTGTGATTTTGTTCTAAAAGGTGTTTGGCATAAATAGATTTTTCAGGATGTTTATTTTTTGTAATGACGTACGTGTTCTTTACATCTTATGTCAAAATTTCGAACTGTTTGTCCAATATATACCGAACTACAAAAAGAACAATTTAAACGGTAAATGCCCGATTTCATGATATCATGTGTTCTGTCTTTAGCATTAAATAAAAATGAAAAAGTGTTAGTGTTGGTTTTAAATGTTATTTTATAATTGTTGATTTTTCTTAGTATATGTGCAATTTTTTCTGATATTTTACCAAAATATGGTATAGATATGTAATTTGTGTCTTCTGTTTGATTGTCAATGGGATATATTCTTTTGATCGCTAATCTATAATCTTTTTGTTTAATTAAAGTGTCAATCATGTTCGGATTGTAATGATTTGCATGCGCTAGTTGTTTAATGGTTGATATCTCATTGGTAAAATCTAGTTTACTAAGCTATAGCTTTTAAAGTATCAACTTTATGGAAAAAAGCTTAATAAATTTTATTGGAAATTTTGTGTTCTACAAATTTGATTAATACTATTTTTAATGTATCATCAACCGTTAACTATATATTTAGCAATAACCATGTTGAAAAAAGTTTGGCGCGCTATAAATATAAACCTATGCAGTGTACAGAAAAAAGTTTCGAATAAGAGTTGTAGAAGATGTTATTATCTACGAAAACGATCTGTACTATTTTTGTCGTACGATGCACGGTTCACGAGATATTTGATAAAACGTGTTCTCCTAGATAGCGGCTAACGCTCAACCACCCTCCCGTCATGCCAACTTGACGTTACATTCAGGTGACACCCCTAAACATTTTCCAACAACAAAATCAATTCTGTATAAGATTGCAGAAATAGATTACCCGGTTACTGACCTACATGTAAATAATAATTTAAATGTGAAGTTTTGTACACTCCTAATATTGTTTCGTATATAGTTAAAGTGTCAAATATCTAGAAATGATACATTTAGATAATCGTCCAAACAATTTTGTATGTTCATATTCATTTAATTTATAAAGAAACCGGATGACTTACCAGATGGTCCACTGCAGCACCTGCTTATTTTGAATTTCTCCTTATCAGCTAAAGTATATATCATAAAATTAAAACAGTGCAGTTTATGTATCACTTTTATTCCATGTAAATCACATAAAGAAACATTACTAGACAAGATTGGTACGCTAATGTTCCGACATATTGCACTGGCTTATCAGCAAATCTTTCTCGTCTCTGCTGATTAGTTAACAACGGTGTAAATTTCAATTGGAATTCTGATAAGTCTGCGTTTATTACTGACCTAGTACCATACACACTTTCCTAAACACGTTGTGCTGAATTCTCAAGTGCATTTAATCAAAAAATGTTACTAAAGTCTTATGTTTCTAATAACTTGAGAAACTTATCCTCACAGTCTGATGAGTGAAACAATCATAGATAAATCCTGCGAACTTTGGAAATTAATCTCTGCTAAATTTTACTATAAAACGTTTATCACGTACCTCCTAAAGGTACTGATATGCAAATCCGTAGAACAAGTTTGACAAAATTTTTACTTTACTTTTTACGACCCTTTACAAATATGAATAAGTCCAGTCCGAGGTAAAATTGATTGACCACTCTTTAGGTAAAATATTGATTTTATTATTTACAAGTCAGTGTTCGTACATTGTTAAAACTTCTAAAAATCAAAAGCTACTCTGAATCACAATGGAAATTAATGACAAATAAGGTTAATAAATGAAATTACTGCAATTTTACAACTTTGTTATTACATGACAACATCAAATATTGCATAACAAGAATCTAAGATGATGGCGATGTGTATCTTCCAACAAAGAAATTAATTCCCAATTTATTCAAACGTAGATAGAACAAGAACGGATGGTCACAGTGGAATAATTTGGGTAGTTCATCATAGATTATTGCTGACATTGGTTCTGGTAGGATTACTGTAAAAATATTTTTGTGTCAATTAAGTATGTTTATCATTAAACATAACAATTTTATTATACAAATTAGGTACCTACCAGAATTACCATTAAGTTCAACGACATGGTAATTCCAAACTATCTGTAAATAAAACCTTTTATTTTAAACGTACCACCAGTAGCGGCTGCAGCTATTGTCCCTGCTTCTTCCACTTCAATAAAAGCTTTTTGAATTACTTCAGTAATTTTCAGATCCTCTTGGTTTGCTCCGATTCCACGGAAATTTGCGTAGTCTTCAAAAGCACTCTTAACTCCAAGCTGTAAAACATCAAAGAAATATTATTTCAGATACTTTTACATTAATTTCTTTGCATATACTTACGGCTTGTAATACCGGTTTGAACTTTATTTCACTTTCAATTTTGAATTTTGGAAGCCAAACATCAACCGTTTTATGGCTATACGTAGGAGGAATCAACGCCTCATCCAATTTGTTTTCTATAGCAGCCAAACCTTCTATTTCATGAGGCAAAACAATATGCATAGAAACATCACCTCCTTCATAATCCATTTTTAAAACCTTCATTTCAGAATTTTCAAAATATTCATAAATATCAGTTTCGGTCATCGTATCAACCTGGACTTGGTTTATCCTGTTTACATGGAAAGGAGCCTTAATGGTATGGTGATCCTTGAATTGACGAGCCCACATTCCTTGAAAGTATATAGCATTAACAAGTACTGTACGAGTATCTTCATCTAACACGCTTGGATCTATCAGATTCTTAATTTTATTATGCGTTTTATACTCAACCCAACGGTTAATATCAGCTGCCGCTGTTTCATTCTTACTAAAGTCGATACTTTGTATTTCGGCATCAAAAACATTTACAGCAGTGTTCTTAAATTGCTCGCTTATTTCGAAATTATCCATAACATAGACTTTGTTAGCACTGCTAAGAGTGTATACATCATTTCTTTGAAAGTTTGGTGAGAGTGTCTTAAAGATTTCGTGAACTTTTTCAGGACTATCAGTCAGATGTAAGGCAGTTGTCAGTTCCTTAGCTGTTTGACCTTGTGCACCAGCATTTACGAGGGCGAGAACGGTGTCTACTGATAAAGGACATACTATAAAGTTGCCTGAATTACTCTTCAGGAGCTCCTGCAATTAACAAGTTATTGAATTAGGTAAAAGTTGGAATAGAAAATGACAGTGGTGAGGTTAGGTTACCTTGTAGATATCAGATGAGAACCTATCATATCCTGATGAGAATTCTTGTAGTACTTGTGATTCTGTCAAACATGCACAGAATATTGCAAAAATTATAAGTAATTGCTTCATTGTGGATCTAGAAAAAATATTTTGATATTGATGTTTTTTTGGAATATTAAATATTTATTTATTGTGTCATTTTATAATTTTTCAAATTAATTTAAAGTACTTAATAAGTGAATTATATTTTCCTTATAGTTATACCTACAGGGTGTTTATATAAAGTTAAAGCTCTTATGTACCTTATTTTATAGTACCTTATCGCACCTTAGGAAGTTGAAGCACTGTTAGGTTTAAAAAACACAATTTTAATTATCGAATGTAACACCCTGTAACACCTACGCTTTTATTTACTTGATCTTTTATACTTCTCTGTTTTTCTTTTGCATTTTGCAAATGCAAATACAAGTTTGCATTTTCATATTTTGATTATATATAAACATATTTATAAAGAATCTAAACAAACCTTACAAGCAGTAATAATAATTAACGAGATGTTCACTAATTGCCGTATTGCTAACACTGAATTACAAAATTTGCTTGCTGCAATTTATAAATCCGTCAGAGGTGACAAATTATCAATAAATAACATGCCTTCCAGAATGAGATAAAATAATTCTTCAAAACAAACTACATCATCTTATATTCGATAGCAACAAGACAAATACTTTTAAACACTTTAACAGTAATTAGATTTTATGTACAAATATTCCGTAAAGTAATCGATTGGAAAAATTCTAACTAAACTTGTCTATGTACACTTGTAAATGATAGAACTATAAGAAATAGTAGATAATATAAATACATGGTGTAACTAACATAACTACACTGAAAAAAAAGTTTAGTTGGCGCAGTTAAAATTTATTTAAATCAACTAAATATTTAGTTAAATCAAATAAAAGATTAGTTTTGCTAACTAAATGTTCCGTTGAGTTAAATAAATTCTAACGGTGCCAACTAAACTTTTTTTCTGTGTAGAAATCTCCGTGTGTAATGGGGGGGTAGCTGTAATGATTTAGAATATTTTCCTTATCATCTCCTGGTCGCTTCGCGCTAGTTTTCGAAAAAATTACATTTCAAATTTTAAGAGTGCCCCTTACACTCATATTTACATTATAAATACTAAACAAGCAAAAAATAAATTTTTAGAATTTTTAAGGTTTGTACTTATGTAAGTTACATCCTGTATATTTCGTTTTAGTTGTGTAAGCAATAAGAAAAACAATAACTAACATTTAATATCATATTATTAAAAATATATTTTTTGAATAAACAAATATAAGTACCTAATTAAAAGCGGTTATTAAGAATCAGTAAGAGATAATCGTGTTACATAATTCAAATAAACAATAATTACCAAAGGACCCCGCACGTTTCTTATGGAAATTGGATCCCGGTCAAATTGGCTGAAATTTTGATATGTTGTAGTTTACATCATCCCAATCAAAAGTCTTCGTGTCCACGAAGCTCTAAAATTAATAGTTTCGGGGTTACAGAGCACGAAAGGGAGGAAAAATTCATACGTCGGTTTATGGATTTTTAACACATACAGCCTCGGTAACGTCATTTTTTGTGTATATTTTTTATTTTTGTTTTGATTAGCACAGATAATTATGTTGTTTTGCTTTTGTGTGGATTATGTGAAATTGTACCGGGTGTCCCCATTATATTTTGCCGTATTTATAAACCTATGTAGCTTTTGAACTAATTGAGATAATGAAATGCGGTGTTCACTAGTCTTCTTGTTTTTTAAGGTTTTTCTGAATATCTGTATTTTTTCCTAACTTCCTGTTTAATCGGAAATGACACAGCGTATTTTCGGGGATTGGGCAACTTTGTGATTTCAAATGGAACACCCTGTATATTTTTTCACAGTTGGAAAGCCCACTGTTTCTCCTTTCCGAAAGTGCAATACCCGTCATGGTTATTACACAGGGTGATGGTTTTATAAGTTCTTAAAATGAGTACTACATGTTATTGAAATGCTACGAAAAAAGATGTCTTTAACAGCATTACCGCCGAGCTGTTAAGTAGTAGCTATGGCATCTTGATAAAGCGAATAAATAAATGTATCCAAGTTGATGGGCGGCATTTTGAGCATCTTTTTTTACTAACTAATGTTTAATGATTTGTTTATTTCTTAATTGATTATTGTTTAATAAGTATCCTGTTATCCTTTGTTAGATCTAGTTTGATATGCATTTTGAATATCAGCAATTGAAGCAATAACATGTAATTGTCAATAAACTAATTTGACGTTTACACTGATGTTTTCTTTTATTTCCATAGTCTACTTTCGGAATCATTATATTTTTTCGTACCATTTTAATAACATGCAGTATTCACTTTAAGAGCTTATAAAACCATCACCCTGTATAATAACCATGACAAGTCTGTACTTTTGGAAAAGGTGGGGGGCAATGGGCTTTCCAACTGTGAAGAAATATTCAGGGTGTTCCATTTGAAGTCACAAAGTTGCCTAATCCCCAGAAAATACGCTACGTCATTTCCGGATAAACCGGAAGTGGGTAAAAAACGAAAAAAAACTTTAAAAACTCGGAAGAAGACGTAAACACCGCATTTCAATTAGTTCAAAAGTTATATAGGAGGTTTATAAAGGGTCAAAATATAATAGACCATCCGGTATAATTTCACATGATTCACACGATGCAAGACAACATAATTACCTGTGTTAATTAAAACAAACGCAAAAAATATACACAAAAAATGACGTTACCGAGGTTGTACGTGTTAAAAATCCATAAACCAAAGTCTGTCGTGCTCTGTAATTCCTAAACTAGTAATTTTAGAGCTTCGTGGCCGTAGAGACTTTTGATCAGGATGATAGAAACTACAACATATCAAAATTTTAGCCAATTTGACCGGGATCCAATTTCCATAAGAAACGTGCGGGGTCCTTTACTTTTAACATTGAGGTTATGTACACTTACTGACATACTGCTTGATATAAAATTGCATGGACAACTTCTTGATAGCAATATCAGTTGTTGTTTCCAAACTAAGACGTACATACTACCAACATATAGTTCGCGGGCTATTACATCTATCATTTGCTTATTAAAATGTTCTTGTAGCTATTTAAATTTGTTTAAACAAACAGGAAAAGCTATTGTAACGGGAGAGAAAAGGAACGAACCTCTTTTCGAGCGACAGGTGGTGTGTTCTGCCGCCTTCGAGAAAATGACGCATCGCACAAGCATGTAAATTAGACGTGGTTTATTCTAGCATTTTCTAAGAATACATAGAAGGTTCCAGCGATTTCTGGTGCGTTTATATGAAGATATAAAAGCGGATGGCGGATAAAAGAGAGGCAGTCAACAGCAAGTCATTAACTGTGTATTACAAAATAAATAGTGAATATAAATGTTGTATTAGAAATTCGTAGTCTGTAAATAATAGTTTTTAATGTTTTATAATCGTAGCGTTAATTTATAGTGTATTCATTAGTGTATAGAAATAAATATTTGTTTGTGAATAGACGATTTAAACAGCACTTGTATTATTATTATTTTTAAAAAGAATGTTACAGTGGTGTCAGGTGTGAGGTTTTAAAATAAATAAAATCGCGTAATAATTAAATAAAGTGCTGTGAGATTAAATTTTTAGTGTTAAAAATAATTTCAACAAACAATTAAGATGGCGATGAAATTGTTGAAAGATCTGAAAGTAATAGACTTGAAACATGAACTGGAAGAACGAGATTTGGAAACAACTGGCCTTAAAAACGTGTTAATAAATCGGCTAAAAGAATGGCTTATAGAACAGCAAGAAGATCCTGAAAGTTTCCTCTTCGAAATACCTGGACCCGCAATTGATACTAGTTTGTTGTTAAGTAAAATGGAAGAAAGTTCTAGAAAAGCCGAAGAAAATTCTAGAAAGTCCGAAGAAAATGTTAGAATGCTAAAAGAAGAACTACTGGAAAAGTCCGAAGAGAATTCTAGAATTTTAAAACAAGAATTACTTGAAAATACTAAAGCACTGGAAGAAAATGTTAAAATGATGAAAGGAGAATTGTTGGAAAATGTCAAAGCGTTGGAAGATAAAGTTTTCGAAGAATTTTTGGAGAATGCCAGTGCGTTAGGACTATTGGAAGGTAGATTGGCGGAACAAGATAGGGTAATAAAGATGGTAGAAGAGAAAATAGCCCAAATGCAATTACCACCAACAACTAAGAAAGACGATATGATCGAAATGCTGGAAGATAGAATGAGGCAACTACGGTTTCCCTCAACTTCTGAGTGGCCGTTTAATGAAGTAAAGAAACAATTTAAAGAAGAAAAGGTTCCTGCCGTAGGGATAAAAGTAAAACCACCCACGTTCGATGGAAAGATACCTTGGTCCACCTACTACAAACAATTTGAGGCGGCCGCTGGGGCCAACGGATGGACAGGCAAGGAAAAGGCCGTTTCTTTAACTGTGGCTTTGCGTGGAGACGCGTTGAACGTCCTGCAAACAATCCCAGCAGGACAGGAAAATGATTACCAATTGTTAGTGTCTAGATTGGAAATGAGATATGGAGACGCGCATCTTCAACAAGTGTATCACGCGCAAGTGAAGAATCGTATCCAGAAGAATGGAGAAAGCCTGCAGGAGTTTGAAGCCGATGTTGCGCGGCTTGTCCGATTGGCGTACCCTACGGCACCCGATTCATTTCTGGGACAGCTGGCTGTGCAGACCTTCATTGATGGGTTAAGAGACGGAGAAACACAACAATCATTGAGGCTGGCACGACCAAGAACAACTGATGATGCGCTTGCTCACGCCTTAGAATTTGAAGCTGCAAAACAAGCGTCCCGAGGCCACGGGCGAGTTCGAACCGTTGCGGAAGAAGAGGAAGGTTCCAGTTCCAAAGATCGCCTAGAAGAATTATTAATGAGAGTTCTTCAGAAGGAAGATAGTCGTAAGAGGAATCCTCAAGAAGTTCGAGGACCCCGTTGCTGGAACTGCGGTGAACAAGGGCACATACGACGCCGCTGCCCTAAACCCAGAAAAGTACAACCGTCGGAAAAGTTAAAAGGGGTTGGCAAGAGGGGGCGAACGTTGGCTGCGAGTGAAGATGCCCCGGAGATCACGATCCATGCCGTAACATCAAAGAATAGTAACGGCAGTTTGTTTGTAGATGGAAAGATTGCTAACCGAACTGTTCCACTACTTATTGATACGGGGGCGACAAAATCCATCGTACGCCCTGATGTTCTACAATCAAGTATGAAGCTGTTATCAACAACTACTCAACTCCGTACAGCAACAGGTGAAGTGATACCAACACGCGGAGTGGTGAAGATGAAGATTGGCATTGGAAGTGAAGAACGGGATCATGAGGTGCTGGTAGCCGATATCACTGATGACTTCATCTTTGGAATGGACCTCCTGAGAAAATTTGGTTTTACGTTGGATTTGAAAGAGGGTGTTTTGAAGGTCGGTAACGAAGAACTTCCGTTGCACCCACGAGAAGATCCGGTTGTAAGGGTTTTGCTGACTGAAGATGTGATATTGCCGGGTCAAAGCGAGATGGTTGTCGAGGCAGGTTTGGATGGAGATCTTCGGGTAGGATGTGTGCGAATGATGGAGCCTGTTTGTGATAAGAAGATCCATAGTGGCATACTGGTGGGAAAAGCGCTGATCAAGGTTGGAAAGAGAGTACCGGTGAGAATTATGAACGTTAATGTGGATCCGGTGACATTGAAGAAGAGTACCCTTGTGGGACAGTGTGTGCCAGTATTCCGAGTAGCCAGGTGTATGGCTGATGTTCCAAAACCAGTGCCCAAAGACCATGGTGGAAAATTAGTGGGTATGGTTACTAGTTCGTGCGAAGACCTTAACAGAACGGAAGTGAAAGAGGTACAGGGTTTGGTTCACCGATACCAAGATATCTTCGCTCTTGACGATAGCCAGAAGGGACGGACAAATATAGTAAAACATAAAATCAATACAGGCAACTCTATGCCTGTCCGTCAGCAGCCGAGGCGTCTACCTCTAGCAAGGCGAGCAGAAGCCGAAAAGATTATTACTGATATGGAAGAACAAGGGGTCATCGAACCATCCAGCAGTCCATGGGCATCACCGGTGGTCCTGGTCAGTAAGAAGGACGGGTCAACGAGATTTTGTGTGGACTATCGGCAGCTTAATGACGTGACCAAGAAAGACAGCTATCCCTTACCACGCATTGACGACACGTTAGATACCCTGTCTGGTTCGCGATGGTTTTCGACTTTGGACTTGAAGAGTGGTTATTGGCAAGTTGAAATGGAACCTGAAGACCGGGAGAAGACCGCGTTCACTATTGGTTCTGGACTATGGCAGTTTACGGTTATGCCTTTTGGTCTATGTAACGCTCCGGCCACCTTTGAGCGTCTAATGGAGACCATCCTGAGAGGGTTGTCGTGGAAGACCTGCCTGGTATACCTAGATGATGTGATTGTAGTCGGAAAATCATTCAACGAACATTTGAAAAATCTAGAGGAAGTGTTCCGAAGACTACGTGGAGCCAATCTGAAACTGAGTCCGAAAAAGTGCCACATATTCAGAAAGGAAGTGAAATATCTCGGGCACGTCGTATCACAAAATGGAGTGGCAGCCGACCCCGATAAGATTCGTGCAGTTCAAGAGTGGCCAACACCGAAAGATAAACACCAAGTTCGTAGTTTTCTTGGGTTATGTACCTACTACAGGCGTTTCGTTCCTGGGTTTGCCAATATAGCGAAACCTCTGACAAGGTTAACTGAAGATGGGCGCGAGTATGTTTGGAGCGGAGAGTGTGAAACAGCTTTCCAACAGCTGAAGCGTGCCCTGACAACCGCACCAATATTGAGCTATCCACGGACAGAAGGGAAATTCATACTTGACACAGATGCAAGTAATCTGGCCATTGGGGGTGTACTTTCTCAGATACAGGATGGACAAGAAAAGGTCATCGGCTATTTTAGTAAGGTTTTGTCTAAAGCCGAAAAGAATTATTGTGTGACCAGAAAAGAACTATTGGCCGTCGTGAAGTCCGTCGAGCACTTTTACAAATACTTGTACGGACGGAAGTTTTTATTGAGGACGGACCATGCAGCGTTGAAATGGCTTCTACAATTCCGTAATCCTGAAGGCCAGGTCGCAAGGTGGATCGAACGATTACAAGGATACGACTTTGACACCGAACATCGAGCGGGCACTAGTCATCGAAATGCCGATGCTCTTTCAAGAAGACCCTGTCCAACGGATTGCCGTCATTGCTCTCGTTTGGAAGAGAGGGTTTGCCAAGTATTAAGGACTACCATCGTCAACGACAATTGGTTGCCGGAAGAATTGCAACGACAGCAGGAGGCTGATCCCGAACTAAAAATGGTACTGGAATGGAAGCGCGTGGGAGAAAGGCCTGCCTGGGAGGCCGTCAGCCCTTTTAACAGAACGCTCAAAGCATATTGGGCCCAATGGGAGTCCTTGAAGGTGGAAGACGATCTCCTGAAGCGAGTACTGGAGAGTGAAGATGGCACCACCATTAGGTCTCAGTTCGTGGTTCCAAGAAGTCGAGTGGCTACAGTATTGCGACATCTCCATGACGGTGCCTCCGGAGGACACTTCGGTGTGAAAAAGACCTTGGAGAAAGTTAAGGAGCGTTTTTATTGGGTCAACTGTAAAGAAGACGTGAAGGAGTGGTGCCGGAAATGTGAACTATGTGCCACTGGCAACGGACCCTTGGGGAAACGAAGAGCACCTATGAGGCAGTACAATGTGGGTAGTCCTCTGGAGAGAATAGCTATAGACATTGCCGGACCATTTCCCGAAACTGACGATGGGAATAAATACATCTTAGTGGCAATGGACTATTTTACCAAATGGCCAGAAGCATATGCCCTACCAAACCAGGAAGCTGCGACTGTTGCTGACGTACTAGTCAAAGAGTTTTTCAGTCGCTTCGGAGTGCCCATGGAGCTGCATTCGGATCAAGGCCGCAATTTCGAGTCTGTACTCTTTGGAGAAGTCTGTCGATTGTTGGGCATTCGCAAGACTCGGACCACACCGTTACATCCGCAGTCCGATGGAATGGTAGAACGCATGAATCGAACAATGGGCAAATATTTGGCCAAGGTCGTCTCCGATCATCAACGAGACTGGGACCAATACCTGCATCTGTTTCTGATGGCTTATCGTGCATCGGTCCACGAAACAACCGGTCAGTCACCAGCGTCTGTGATGTTTGGACGCGAGTTACGGTTACCGTGTGATCTGGAATTTGGGTCTCCACCTATAGAGCAGGAGGTAGCCGGGAATGATTATGTCATCAACTTAAAGAAGAAGTTGGAGGATATTCACGACCGAACCCGAAATAATAGTCGAATCGCGAGTGACCGGATGAAGGCTACGTACGATGTGAGAGCCCAAGAAGGAGGGTTTCAACCTGGAGAGCTTGTCTGGTTATACAACCCGCAAAGGCGTCGTGGCTATTCTCCAAAGTTACAGCGAAATTGGGAGGGTCCATACCAGGTGAAGAAACGAATAAATGACTTGATTTATCGCATCCAGAAATTGCCAAGAGGGAAACCAAAGGTGGTACACTCCAATCGTCTGGCGCACTATGAGGGAAATAATGACGCAGTTCCGGAAGATGAGGCTGAGGTGGCTATCAATACCGTAAGGCCTGGAGATGATCAGCCAACCTTTAGAGAATTTATGGCTGCGTTTTCTGGAACTAGAAAAGCGCGATTCGGAGTCACGACTGAGATGCAACAAGATCTCTTCCGGGTCCCTGGTGATTATTCCATTGCCCACTGTGTCTCCGAGGATCTTCGTATGTCCAGGGGGATCGCAGTGGTGTTTAGAAATAAATTTGGACGGCTGAATGAACTTCGAGAACAAAATCCCTCTGTTGGTAAATCCTTACGCTTGACTGATCATGACCGATCCATTTACTACTTAGTAACCAAGCAGTTTTACTACCAGAAACCGAGTTACGCCGACTTGTGGAGGGCACTATGGAATTTGAGAATCGAGTTGCTTACCAGGGGAATTAACAAATTGGCAGTTCCCAAACTCGGCTGTGGGCGGGATCAGCTGGATTGGAGAATCGTTAGAAACATGCTGGAAGTTATCTTTAGAGGTACGGACGTCAAGATCTTCGTCTGCAGTTTTGACCCACAGCCCGCATCAAGGCCAACGAAGAGTGTAGACTGCTACTTCTACCGTAATGGAACGTGTAGTCGAGGTGAAGACTGTCGATATCGTCATGACCCGTTCTACAGGAATCAGAGCATAAAACCTGTTCTGGGACAGAACAGACTTGAAGAGGGGGGCAGTGTAACGGGAGAGAAAAGGAACGAACCTCTTTTCGAGCGACAGGTGGTGTGTTCTGCCGCCTTCGAGAAAATGACGCATCGCACAAGCATGTAAATTAGACGTGGTTTATTCTAGCATTTTCTAAGAATACATAGAAGGTTCCAGCGATTTCTGGTGCGTTTATATGAAGATATAAAAGCGGATGGCGGATAAAAGAGAGGCAGTCAACAGCAAGTCATTAACTGTGTATTACAAAATAAATAGTGAATATAAATGTTGTATTAGAAATTCGTAGTCTGTAAATAATAGTTTTTAATGTTTTATAATCGTAGCGTTAATTTATAGTGTATTCATTAGTGTATAGAAATAAATATTTGTTTGTGAATAGACGATTTAAACAGCACTTGTATTATTATTATTTTTAAAAAGAATGTTACACTATTTTAAACTTATATTGATTTTAATAGACAATATTCTATAATCTTGTTTATTGTTTCCAGCCTTACTTTGTGGAACTCCATAATCATGAAATAAATAAAGATTATTAAAACTGTGAAACTTTTAATAATCTTTATTTATTTCATCCAATACTACTAAAGTTAATGATTTGTATGTGTGTCCGAGCCCAATTCTCGCTTTCTTTCTTCGGAAAATTTTTTAAATTAGGTTATGTTTTAAAAAAATTTTTAAATTAGGTTATGTTTTAAAAAAATTTTTAAATTAGGTTATGTTTTAAAAAATCGATAAATGTTGATTCTATCGTACTATTTAGTGCTATTGAGTGCTATTTGGTACTAATATGTGCTCTATTGATAGGGAATCGATTGGAGATTTATGTAGGTCAGTAAATACTGACCTACTTTAAAAAAAATCGATAAATGCTATTTCTATCATACTTAAGTGCTTAGGCCCGTAGGGCACATTATCCTAGTAATATTCTATAAAGCTTATGTAACAATATGTTTAAATCGGTATTTCATCTAAGACATTTTTTAAACTGTATTATTTCTGAATTCTAAACACTTGTTCTTTTAATTATAAGACTTCGTATCATTTTTTATCATGTAAATAAGTGTTTCTCCAAATTAAAGTAATTCTTATAAGAATAAAGTGTTGGACAAGATAATATCGAGTAATATTATCCTACGTATCTCCTTTATCCTATTTATTATTTATCTTATGTATCCTGTATATTAGGCATATCCTATGGATCAATCATAGGACACATATGATTCATAGAATGAATAGGATACATCCTAGTAAACACATAGACGTTGAAAAAGTGTTTTTATATTTGCGTGTTCTAATGGCTTCATTAGGACACGCATTTGCGTGTCCAAATAGTATATTAAAAAACAAGTTTCATAAGGCAAGATTTATTGCACGTGTCCAAATTTACAAAACGAGCCGCTTGCGGCGAGTTTTCTAAAGGACGAGTGCAATAATGACTTATGAAACGAGTTTTTTATGCTATTTTTTTCTATTTTGCGCCTTTTATTCCCTTTTAAATAAAAAATTGCAATTCCAAAATTTAGGAATTTTTGTGGTAGTTGACAACACTGATGTGACATTTGAAAATTCATTGATTGACACAGAAAATTGAGTGAAGTTTGTGTCATTTTTTTGTGTTTTTCAATTATCTTTTCAATGCTACCAACTTTGAAAAGGTTGGGCTATTAAAGCACTCAAATGAGCCATTAACGCACTGTTTTGGGTGCTTTAACAGCTTTATTATAGACGCAAAATAGAAAAAGAAATTTATTTGAGTACTGGGAACAGTAACATTTTATTTTTTAAAGCTGATATCACTGTTAGACAGCTGTTCTTGCGTCAAACTTATCTTATTTACGCAGTGAACTCTTGTAAATGGAATGCAACGCTCGCTAAACTATATAGCATTGCAACTCATGCAAGGCGGCGTCGCGCGCCGTCGGCCGTAGCCCCGCTACGAGCATATTAACAGTTTTTACTTATTAACGAAATTCTAAATTTTGATATTGTCATCATGGGATGCATAGGTGTGTATAAGTGCAATGTGCTCACGATAAACTTAACGTAATAAAACTCAGTTTCATAAAATTTTATATCTTTACCTTATAGTATCCAAAATATCCAATGAATAATTATTTTTTTTTAACAAACATCATTTGTTCTGAAAATACTATTGCATTTATATTTATAACTCATTACTTTTTTTAACAAATAAAGTATTTATTCTATGAAATGAAATATAATTATTCTTATTTCATCCAATTTTTTAATTCATTAGGTAGCAATATCATTTATGTCACAAAATACTGGCATACATTCTACTTTGAATTTATAATAATTTTTAACAGTACCTATAATAATACACGTGGCAAATTTGAACGAAGTGCGGCCGCTTAGCGGGCTTTGTGAGTATCAGAAAAGGATGGGAATTCGTACGTCGCGCGGATTACCTAAAGTTGGCAAGACTATGTAAAAAACAATTGCATAATTTCTAGTGTTGCCAACTGTCATGCTACTTACCAAAATATTATTACAAATTTTATTTAAAACTAAGTAATTTTTTAATTATTTAATAATAAATTAACGCAAATATAAAAAATAGTATAAAGTATTCATTTCATAAGACGTTTTAGCGCACTTGTCCTTGAGAAACTCGGATACTATTTTATAACGTATGTTTGTTGAAATAACGTTATACGTTGAATATGAAACGTTGGTATTTGGTTGATTTTAAACGGCTTAGAAAAGACGTTTTTTAAATGTTAGTAATCGACCTATTATCAACAAAATGGTGAGTTTGCTACATTTATATAACGTTTTAATTTACTGGTCATAAATTACATAAATTTATGACGTCTAAGTCACGCAATATATTAATACAGACTCTTGATTTTGTTAAAAAACCTTGTTAATTAAATTATTTCTTTTTTAAAATGATTAAAAATAAGGCAAATAGAAAAAATAGTATAAAGTATTCGTTTCATAAGACGTTTTAGCGTGTCTTAGGAAACTAATACTTTATTATACTATTGTTTATTATCACGTTTTCTATACCTAATATTGATTAAAACGTTGCGTAAACACGCTCTTTTTCACGTGGATTCTGGCGACATTTTAGCGTTTTTATGTATAACGTTATGACTAATTTCCAACGTTTTCCAACGCGTGTGAGTGTGTGTGTGTGTGTGTGTTTACTGGGATACAGTACATAGGACACATCGTATTCATAGGATGAATAGGTTGAATAGGATTCATAGAATAGATAGGATGCATAGGATGAATAGCATACGTAGGATTCATAGGACACATAGCATACATAGAATACATAGGATTCGCAGGATTCGTAGGACGAATAGGATAGATAGGATACATAAAATTCATACGATACATAGAATACATAGGCTTCATAAGATACATAGTATTCCTAGAATACATAGGATATATACGTTTCATATGATACATAGAATGAATAGGATACGTATAATATATAGGACACATAGGATTTATAGGATGATAGGTTGAATGGGCTACATAGGACACATGCGATTCATAGAATACTAGCAAATACCCGGCGCGCTTTGCTGCGCTTTATAAAATTTCAAAAATTACCAAATTTGACAATTGACAACATATCTATATATATTTTCTTGTCACATCAATCTCAGTACCCATTTTTAACTTCCATATATGGGTTTTTCGCTGTTATTTCGGACCACGATGGCCGATCAGAGTCCAATTTATCATCAGTCTTATTTTCTATTCTGGGCCAAGACCTTTCCAATGATACCAATTTCATCCAAATCGGTCCAGTGGTTGCTGAGAAAATCGCATACATACATACATACATACATATATACAGACAGACAGACAGACAGACAGACAATCTTTCCCTTTTATATATATAGATACAGGATTCATGGGATGAACAGAATACCTAGGATTTATAGGACACACAGAATACTTATAGTATAGATAGGATGAATAGGACGAATAGGATGAATAGGACGAATTGAATACATAGGCTACATGGGATTCATAGGATTCATAAAATTCATAAGATATATACGAGGTCTGGCTATTAAATAACGAGACTGCTTATGAAAAAAAATTTTTTTTTTTTAATTATTCTACAATCGAATGTTCCCCTTCAATTTACTCCGCTCCCTTCGCCACACACCGTTCCATTCGTTTTTTCCACTGGTCAAAGCAACGCTGGAAGTCTTCTTTTGTAACAGCATTTAGGAGCTCCGCCGATTTTCGCTTCACCACTTCGATCGACTCGAACCGGGTTCCTTTTAAGGCAGACTTGATTTTCGGAAACAGGAAAAAATCACAGGGTGCTAAATCAGGCGAGTACGGCGCGTGTTCGTAGAGTTCCTGTATAATAATAATAGGTTATATAAGATAAGAGTTAGGACAAGAACGACTTGATTTCTCATGAAGTATTTTAACCTATCATCTCTCAGTTGTTTGACTTGACAAATTGTTTCTTGACAAAATCTGTAGATCGATGTCAATAAATTCTTTGATTAAACATTATTATAATACCCTTAATGTTTATTTACTAATAAAAAATACATATTATTATTAAGATAATTTAATACTATAAAGAAAAATGTGTATTAGGATGTAAAGTAATGTAAATTTTGTTATGCAATCTAAAAAACAAAGTGTCGGACTATTAAGATCATGTACTCCTTGACATTGGATCCAGCCAATGAAAATCCGGCATCGTACATGCCCCAACTCTTATTCTTATTATTTAATATTATTATAGAGGAACTCTACGTGTTTGAGCACTAGAGTGCCTCTAGCGGCTAAATAACGCTTCACAGACAGCGCGTTATGGGCAGGTGCGTTGTCCTGGTGCAAGATCCACGACTTGTTTTTCCACAACTTCGGTCGTTTCTTACGAACTCGCTCTCGCAGTGTTGCCAAAACTTTCAAGTAGTAAGTTTGGTTTACAGTTTGACCCTGTGGCACCCATTCAGTCATCACGATGCCGATGATGTCGAAAAAACGATTTTAGTGGCGTGGCTTTAAATTTTTATTTCCTTGCTTTTTTCATTCTTAGCTATGCAGGAGTTTTCCAGTGCATGGATTGCCGCTTAGTTTCAACATCGTATTGGAATATCCATGTTTCATCGCAAGTGATGATGTTTTCCATCAATCCAGGCTCTTCATCTAACCTCTCAAGAAAATCTGAGCAGATCTGTTGACGGACGAGCTTTTGTTTAGGGGTAAAATTTTTTGGAACCAACTTCGCACAAACTTTCTTCATGTTCAACTCGTCATGTAAAATTTTTCTGACAGTTTCTTTATCGGCGTTTACAGTCTCCGCAATCATCCGAATGCTCATACGACGATCTCCGCGCACAATTTCATTGATTTTGGTCACTGTTTGCGGAGTTGAAACATAAAGACAGGTTGACCTGGACGTTTGTCATCTTCGGTGCTCTCTCGGCCTTCAGAAAACCGTTTATACCATTCGAAAACACGCGCACGAGATAGAGAATGCTCACCATAGGCCTCTTTCAACAACTTATAGCACTCAGTCGGAGTTTTTTTTAATTTAACTAGAAATTTCACATTGATCCGTTGCTCGTGATTTTCGTCACACATTTTTATTGGCACGAGAAAAAACACGTTCGTTTCTAACCTCTATAGAAAAAATACTACTACAGCGACAAAAACGTGTTTTCGTACTGGCATAGTAGACACTTCCAGCTATCCAACGGTGCATTCGTTTTCCCCCCTTCCCTCTAGGACGTCTTCTGTGCGCGCAGTCTCGTTATTTAATAGCCAGACCTCGTAGGATTCACAAGATACATAGGATACGTAGCATTCATAGATTACATATTGCAGTGGTATACACTTTAATAAAACAAAACCATAATACAACCATATATCACTACAATATTTTTTCACATAACAAATTTTTGCCCCGTCACTAGCTCCAACTTTGTTTCAGTAAAGCAATCGACAAATATCTCTTAAATTTGTAATACATCAACCTTACCTTACCAATTTCCAATATCAGTGGGTCCACCTGTAATACTAACACCCGGGCTGGGAAAATTGTAACAATCTGTAAATCACAAATTATTTCCAAACAAGGAAGAGATATGAACAATAAATACAATTTAAATATATCGATAGAAACACAATTTTTATTTCTGCACACATAAATAATAAATAAACAATTGACAAAACTACTAATCAGCCTTTTATTTTATTTATATTATGTTGGGAATTTCTACGTCAATTTTTTTTATACATTATAACTAAACTACTAAACAAAATAATTTAAATAAAAATCATTGCAGCAAATTTTCTAAGTTCTTATTTTTTTAATAATTAAAAAAATATGTTAAGTTCTCTCAAAATATTACGTTTTATTCTTTTCTTTAATAAAATATTAAATAAAATAAATATTAATAAATATTAAAATATTATATTATATAATGTCATTTACGATTTTTCCGCACACTCGACACTTCCTTAAAATTGGCCACGTGAAAAAAATACCGCTATAATATCCACAACCAACCTCTTGACTGGTGGCGAGATTTCAAAATTGCAAGTCTGCAGAAAATTAATTCTTCTTGAAATATTTTCCAAACTAAAAAGTTCTATAAGTGGTGAAATTATCCAAATCAATTCAATAAATTATTATTTTCTTGATATATCGACGAACAGGTAAGTTATATCCATTTATATTCACGAATTTCATCTATTCAAAAATTTGTAACCTTACTTTATTTTTCTAAATTATTAAAATGCATGTTTTTATAGGTTAATAAATATGCAAACAACACGTCCTCCTCTCAATACGTTCTGGAGATTACTGATTGTTTTTCACAATACAAATTACATAAAAACATATAGAAACAACAACTATGTAACATTATCAAGTAAACCATGGCCAAAAATTGACATTTAAAATTTTATAATTAAAATATTAATTTCTTTAAATTTTAGATTTAAACACATAAAAAGAATCCCCCAACACTACCTTAAACTAATAAAATAACATTTTTATCTCTAAAACCCAACAATAACTCACAATTTGAGTCGAACAAACAAATTTTCACGCTTGACTAAAATTGTCATAATTTCGATTTAAATCTGTCCAAACACCAATTTTACTCTTTAATCTTTACACAATATGCTTATATAACTATACCCATTAGTTTGACATCAATAACTAACACTTATAATACAAAATTAACTTTAAATGAAAATTTCTTCAAGGCACAGGTGTATGGACATTTTTAAATTAAATTGGCTGAGAAAACACACCTAGAACTACAAAAAACTTTATACAACTTACACAGCCAAGATGTTATCCAACGAAATTCCACAATAACATCATGAACCTAAATTAATTAAATTAGAACGGTGGCTCGACAAACCAATACCATAAATCTCAAAAGGAAAAATAACCCATTTTGAAAATTAAGCAAGGTAAGTTTCTTTTATATATGCTAATTTACTCATAATAGCCCGTTTTATTATATTCTAGGTGCAGTTTACCAAGTTTGAGCTATTGACGGAAGATCAAGAAAAACAATTCAACGTACCAAACGTTGTATTAAAATTTACAATTATTAAATTATATACACACTCAAATAGTATCCTTTTGTTGAAATATAAAACTTTTTATGCATGTTAACATAATGTGAATAAATTATTCCTCTAAAGAAACCGATTTTGAAAATTATTTTCAAAAATTGAGGTTATGTAATGAATAGATCGGATCGTTAAATAATCTTGCATGAAATGCAACTTTAACAAGAAATTATCGCGAATAGGATGTATTTAACTTAATTCCTGTATATAGCTAGCTTCAACCGTACCTCTGAAACTATTAAACAAACCTTTTAACAAAGATTCAATTACGAACGCCTGAAAGATAGGCAACCCAAATTACCTATTTAACATTTCTACCTGCAAATAACACAGCATTTTCCCTCTGTATAAATTAAATTGCAAATATTCCCAAATATTTCAATTGAATTTATACAACTCTAATAATAATATAAACCAGTTAATACAAAATTAAACTTATCTAAATTTAATTTTCAGCTAGATAAGGATATAGTAACCTTACATGAAATCTTCCCCTTATTCTCATTGAATCAATAAATTTTAGATTGTATGTATCATTAAATTTTTCTGTTATTATGAATGGACCTTTAAAAGGTAATAGAAATTTTCCTACTGCTCCTCCCTTTGCATCTGCCCTCCTTAAATTCCTTATTATTACCTTATCACCTACCTGAAAAATTGTTCTAGTTTTAATTTTTTTATTTTGTTTTTGCACATATTTTCTAGAATTTTGTTCTAATCTATTTCTGACTTTAATTAACTTTTGCTCAAAACTTATATCTTGTTCTTCCACAATCGTCCAAGGTCTATCCAGATATGTTCGAGTCATTAAAATGTTGGACTTTCTTTTGTTATAGTATTAGGTATATCATTAATAAATGATTCTATCTTATTTAAATAAGCCTGCCAATTACCATGCCTTTCATAAATTAACAATATTCTAAGATATTTATTTATTTCTTGGATATATCTTTCACAAGGATTACACTGTGGATGCCTAATGCTACAGAAAATTATTCTGATTTCTTTTTCTGTCCAATAATTAATAAATCTATCATTTTTAAAATACGAGTACGTTGCATTATCCGCCAGAATTTTATTAGGTTTTCCTACAGTTTGAATATAATTTTCTAAACATTGAATTGTTATATCGGTGGTATAATTGACACATGGATATAACTTAACATATTTTGTGAAAACATCAACAATTACTAGAATAGGTTTAAATTTCTTACTCCTAACTAAATTCGATAAAAAATCAATGGCTATCATATCCAATGGATTTTTAACTTGAATAGATTGGATTAAATTTTGATTGACATGATTCTTAAATTTTGCTAAACAACAAATATGACATTTAGTTAACTCTTGTTTTATAGTGTTCAAGTCATTTTTTGAATAAAAATTTTCTCTAAAAATCATCCAAGTTTTTCTAATTCCTATATGAGCATACTTTTGATGAAAATAATTTGCAATATCTTTAGTATGAGCAAAACCTGTGGCATATAATTCTACATTTCCTAACTTTTTCATAATAATATTTTCATTATTTAAATAAAAACCTTTATATTGATTATCATTTTCTCTTATTTTAACTTTCAGATCGCTTAGCTCATCTAATTGTTGTTGTTTTTTTAGATAATTTAAATTAAGAATACCGTCATTATTTTCAAGTGAATCTGCTCCTATTAATATTTCATTTGCCCTAATTTCTTTTTCCTGTTGTCTCGATAGTTGATCCGCCGTAATATTTTTCTTTCCAGGGATGTATTTTAAATCAAATTTAAATTCTTGCAATAACAAAGTCCATCTATATATTCTACTGTTTGAGAACCTTGTTGTCAATATATGTGTTAGAGCTGCATGATCTGTTTCTACTATAAAATGATTACCCGTTAAATAATACTTTAATTTTGTGACTGCAAAAACTAATGCTGCCATCTCTTTTTCAGATACTCTATAATTCTTTTCATAAGATCTAAGTACTCTAGAAATAAAACAAATTGGGAAATAGGTATTGTCCTTTCTTTGTATTAGTTCTGCTCCCAGTGGATTTTCTGAGGCATCAATTCTTAAAATAAATGGTAAACTATAATCCGGGTGAAATATTTTAATATTATTATAAAAACTATCTTTCAATTCCAGAAATGCGTTTTCCTTTTCTTGATCCCATTTCCATTTAACCCCTTTTTTCAATAGTTCCAATAAACATATAAGTTTCGTGGACAAATTAGGAACGAATTTTCAATAATAATTTAAAACTCCTATAAATCCCCTTAAAGTCTTTAAATTCTTTGGCCTAGGAAAATTTTTAATTTCTTTAATTCTATCTTCATCTATTGTTATTCCTTTTGTATTTATTTCATACCCTAAAAATTTAACTGTATCCTTATAAAATTCACATTTATCTATATTAATTTTTAATCCATTTAAATTTAATTCTTTTAAAATCATCTCAATGTGTTTTAAATGCACTGTTTCATTTTCACTAAATATTAAAATATCATCGATATAATGGATACAAAATTCATTGAATTTATCTAAAATACATTGCATAGCCCTAACTAGTGCTGCACATGATGTTGACATTCCAAAAAATACTACTCTAAATTGGTAAACTACTCCATCTACACTGAAACCGGTAAATTTCCTAGAACATTTTTCTAATGGAATTAACCAAAAAGAATTTTTTAGATCTATTTTTGAAAATACATTCTTATTCCCTAATCTTCCTATTAATGAATCAATATTTTGAGGAGCTTCAAATTGTGGTATAGTACGTTCGTTAATTTTCCTTGCATCAAGACAAATTCTGATACTATTATCTTTTTTTTTACAATGACCAAAGGATTAATAAATTCTGTTCGTGCTTTTTTTATAATTCCGTCTTTAAGCATAGATTGTAATTCATTCCTTACATTTTCTCTATACGCGTATGGCACCGGCTATGTTTTGCAATTAAAATAAGATTGATTATTGACTTGTATTTTGTGCTCATAATTTTTTGCAAAAGAAGTTTTTTTATTACTAAGATCTATATTTTCTTTTAATATTTTAATCATTTGATCTTTATATTTTTCATCACAATTTATTTTATTAAATGCATTTAAATTATCATTTTGAAATGTTTTAATATTCTTATTTGCATAAACTAATTGACTTTCATTCTAATTAATAAAATTAACATTTGTTTCGGGATCTATAATTTCCTCCTCCGGATCATGCTCATATTTAACCCAATTAATTTTTTTATCACCTATTTCTATTAAAGCTCTTTCTACATCAATTTTAACATTGTATTTTTTTAAAGTGTCCATACCTATTATTATTGGAATTGTTAAATCTGGGACGATTAATAATTCTAAAGATAATTTAATATCCTCGACATACACATAATATAATTTCTTTTTAACTGCAGTTAATTTTTTTTTATTTGCTGTGACCAAATTTATATTTTTGATATTGATAATAGAATTTTTAAATTTTTCCAGATTGTCCAAAACAGACTTTTGATTAATTAAAGAACATTCTGCCCCGGTATCAAGTAACGATAAGAAAGTTTGATTAAAAATGCTTATATTAATAAAAGGTAAATTTTGTATTAAAATATTTTGATTTAAATTAAATTCGAAATTGTTTTTATCAGTACCATCGTTCGGAATTTTGATGAATTCTTTTGGATGAGTATAACAATGTTGAATGATTTATTTAAAAATCCTGACGTTCTTCAGTTTCGAATAAATTATCCTCTACCATTTCTGATTCCCTATTTTGACTTGACCTAGCCCCTAAATTACATTGAACATCATTCTGATTCCTATTCCTGTTTTGGTTTCTATCCTGATCCCGATCCTCTGTCCTTCCATTATGATTTTGATGTTCCCTCTTATAGTCCCTATTCTGCCTACCATTATTATTATCGTAATTTGAATTATAATAGTTTGTTTGCGGATACTTTTGATTCTGGTCTCTTCGATAGTTGTTATTGCCATTGTTTGGATTATAATTCCTATTTTGATTGAACCTGTTATTACAATTATTTCTATTTGGATTGTATCTATTATCATAATTATTTCTATTTTGATTGTATCTATTATTATAATTATTTCTATTTTGATTGTATCTATTATTATAATTATTTCTATTTTGATTATTAAAATTTTGATTTCCTACATTCCTATCTTGTTGATTATAACTATCTCGATTCTCCCTTTTTATCTATCCCAATTATCACGAATATCATATCTTTTAACTAGGTTAACTAAACCATCTATTGTTCTTATCTCATCTAACAAAACTTTACTTTTTATTTCTTCTTCAAAATGAGCAGATAATTGTATGACTATTATTGCTTCAGTCAAACCAGCATTCAATTGATTATATAAAAGGAATGTTTTTATGGCATAATCTTCCCTTGACATTACTGCATAACTATTATATTTTCCCTGTCCTAACTCTATTCTTACTCTTTCCTGTTTTTCTAATCCCCAATATTTATTTAAAAATAAGTAGGTATTAGGATACCTGGCCAGCCTGCGCCATAAATGAAGCGGAGATCTATGATATGATAAAAGGTGTGAGGTGAGAATTATTAGCGGTTACCTGTAAAATGATTAGCGGTTACCTGTGAAATGATTAGCGGTTACATGATTAAAGGTGCTGATTAGCAAAGGTCATGATTAGCAAAGGTGATAATTAAAGGATTTGAAATGATTAGCGGTCACCTGTGAAATGATTAGCGGTTACATGATTAAAGGTGATGATTAGTAAAGGTGAAAATTAAAGGATTTGAAATGATTAACGGTAACCTGTGATATAATCAATTTGATATGATTCGCGGATACCTGCGACCCGATTAGAAAGGATGATCTAATTAAAGATAACGATTTGATATGATTAAAGCTTATGATTAAAAATGTGATAATTGAGTAGCGGATACCTATGATATGATAAAAGGTGTGAGGTGAGAATTGATTAGAGATAGCCTGCGATATGATTAAAGGTTATGATTAGAAAGGTGATAATTGAGTAGCGGATACCTAAGATATGATAAAAGGTGTGAGGTGAGAATTGATTAGAGATAGCTTGCGATATGATTAAAGGTTATGATTAGAAAGGTGAAAATTAAAGGATTTGAAATAATTAGAAGGGATGAGGTAATCTGTGACCTAATTAAATTGATATGGTTCGTTGGTGATAGGATTAAAGGATAAGGATTTGATATGATTAGCGGATACCTATGAACTGATTGGAAAGGGAGATCTAATTAAAGATAAGGATTTGATATGATTAGTGGTTACCTACGATATGATAAAAGGTGTGAAGTGAGAATTGGTTAGAGATAGCTTGCGATATGATTAAAGGTTATGATTAAAAGGTTATAATTGAGTAGCTGATACCTATGATCTGCTTAAAGGTGTTAATTTGAAAGGGTGATCTGAATAAAGGTACGGCTTTGATAGGGTGATCTGTTTAAAGGTAAGGATTTGATAGGGTGATCTGCTTAAAAGGTATTGATTTGAAATGATTAAGTGAGAATTAGCGGTCACCTGTGAAATGATTAGCGGTTACATGATTAAAGGTTATGATTAGCAAAAGTGCTGATTAAAGGATTTAAAATAATTAGAAGGGGTGCGGTAATCTGTGATATGATTAATTTGATATGATTCGCGGATACCTGTGACCTGATTAGAAAGGGTGATCTAATTAAAGAATTTGATATGATTGTAAGGGGTGAGGTAACATGTGATCTGAATAAAGGTACGGCTTTGATAGGGTGATCTGCTTAAAAGTGTGGATTTGAAAGGGTGATCTAAATAAAGGTAGGGCTTTGATAGGGTGATCTGTTTAAAGGTAAGAATTTGATAGGGTGATCTGCTTAAAAGATATTGGTTTGAAATGACTAGGTGAGAATTAGCGATCACTTGTGAAATGATTAGCGGTTACATGATTAAAGGTAATGATTAAAAGATTTGAAATGATTAGTAAGGGTGAGGTAATCTGTGTTATAATTAATTTGATATAATTTGCGGATACCTGTGACCTGATTAGAAAGGGTGATCTAATTAAAGATAAGGATTTGATATGATTAGGTAATATGTGATCTAATTAAAGAATTTGATATGATTATAAGGGGTGATCTAATTAAAGGATTTGATATGATTAACGATTACCTGACATACACATTCTGCTACATGTGACTGATAGCATGATGAATGTGGCTGATATTTATTACACAATAAAGTAAAGGCAAATTAGTTAGTTAAAAGAGTTATCGTTTTATATCTTATACGATTTATTATTTATAATTTCGATATTACAAAATCAAAAATCTAAGTTTACGAATATTAATACCAATTATACATAAATAAACTTTATGAAGGTAACACACACACACAATCTAATCCTAAACGAATGTTCGTCTTTTCTATTTCATGGTAGAGTTCAGCAAACGCTCTTTCCTACTGCTGTTTATTTTCGATCTGGGGCTCAAAGGGCTGTAAAGAGAGAGAAACAAAATTATGATGTGTTAATATTAAGGACCCCTCTGTTGATTATTTCATTATCCAAGGTAGACCAATACTCAAATAAAACTGCGTAAAAATCTTTTGAAATTAATACAATTTGATTCAATTACCTGAAAATGATATACAAATAAAAAAGAGATACGTACGTACGTTAATTAAGTAGAACTGTAACCCTCATCGACGTCATTCGAATCCATAACTGCAAATTCTGCTACCATTACATCGTTGTATGGATTCACATCAACCGGTACACCGTTGATATGCACAAACATATTTTGAACAGCTATTGCTTCATTTAATAGATTTATTAATGAATCTTTAAGAACCTCCATTATTATAAAGAGAGTAGGAACTACAATAGCATAAAAGGTTAACATTCAGTCGATCAATTTAAAAACTTATGATAATATAATCGAAAACTCACCTATCGATCTTGAAGCTGTAAAACACAGTTGTCTTACAATAATGAAACTGATTAAAAATGAGGCTTATATATATATTCTCACACATTTCTTAATAGTACTGCATACATCTGATTGATAAAAATAACATTTCTCTGATTAGAAATATAGTAAACACTAATTATAATTTATCGAAACTATTTGCGTTTCACAGGCTTGAAATAAAATCTGTTAAAATGTGTTTATTGTAATGTATTGTAATTACTGAAGATTATAGGGGAGCATGTGATAGCATTTTAAACGAATTGAGTATTATTTATATAGTTTACGTAGAAAAGAACGAATTTAATAAATGTACCTGAGCAATTATAATTAGAAAATATTATATAGTATCATTATGCCTAAAATTAAATTAATTGTATCCACGATTTCTATTAAATACAATAAGATTATATTGCTGTAGAAATAAATAGTTTGATTGCATTATTTGGTAATATTTAAACAAGTCGAATTATTATCGATATCAATTTCCTATTAATTAATATAATCAGTAATTTGTTTACAAGAAGTAAAGACAGATTATTCTGTTATATTGAATTAGACAAAATTCCTCATTCTGCTATCAAATCCTTTAATCAGTTCAGCAGATAGTGGTAGACAGGTAATCAGTAATTAGGTCACAGGTAACCGCTAATCAATTCTTATTTTTAATCATACCGTTATGCGAGTTCAGCCGATCGCTATTCCTGTTTGCGATTTCGTTAAGCAAGGCATTCAATCAAAATGTATCGTTGAACTATTATAATCGGATGTAATGAGAAACAAACTGACTATCGAAGTATAATTTCTCTTCCATTACATACAAGGCAATAAATTGTGTACATCTTTGTCTGTAAAGATATAAAATCAATACAATTTGCAATAATTCTATTGACTGTTTTTCATAAAATATTATAATATTTTTAATTATAAACTTATATTAACAATCAAATCCCTTTCGATATCTACCCTTGTCTAGAGAACAATCTTTATTAATAACTAAAAAGTCATATGGTTCGTTGCAGCACATGAAACAAATATTATGTTTAAATTCAAGTTTAATGTTTAAATGTTTAAGTTCATCATAGCTTGCATCTCCTAAAATATGAGCGTTATACACATGTTTTAAATTCAATTCATCTTGCTTAAAGAGAATAAGTAAGTTAGCGTTATCCCTAATCAGATGTTTAGGAATTTTTGACCTAAATAAAATGAATCAACACCCTTTATGTCTACCCATGCTAAAATATTGTGTATTTTTCTTGTTTATCAGAAATTATATCATCAAAAATGAATACTGAATTAGGTTTCACATCATTAGGGGTGATTGCATCATCGTTTTCGCCATATTTAGGTTGAAATAAAGACTTGGCGTATAGGTAGATATTTTCAAATTTTAATCCGTTTTCATTAATTAATAGACCTAACAAGGCATTAGTTTTACCACAAGAAGAAGGTCCATTCAAAATTACTCAACAGGAAACAGGTAAAAGCTTACCATGCTTCTTATCACCATCGGTATATTATCGAGAAACAGCATCGTCTAAGTTAAATATATTTAGCGACTTCTTTTGCTTAATAATTTTCATTATGGTATGTGTATATGTCTAGTCACAGTTTCAGCAAACGCATTGTATTCTATCCACGAATCATGTAAATTTAAGCAGTATGGTTTAGTTGTATCAGAAAGTGAGTTGACCTATTCAAGCTCTAATCTAATGTCTACAGTAGAATCCTTAAAACTCTCTACCTGCCTTTAACAATCAATTACAAAAACTGGACGAGTTTCTGGCGTATAGGTAGATATTTTCAAATTTTAATTCCTTTTCATTAATTAGTAGACCTAACAAGGCATTAGTTTTACCACAAGAAGAAAGTACACTCAAAATTGCTCTACAGGAAACAGGTAAAAGCTTACCATGCTTCTTATCACCATCGGAATATTATCGAGAAACATGATCGTCTGAGTTAAATATATTTAGCGACTTCTTTTGCTTAATAATTTTCATTAGGGTATGTGTATATGTCTAGTCACAGTTTCAGCAAACGCATTGTATTCTATCAATAGCCACAGTTTCAGCAAACGCATTGTATTCTATCAACGAATCATGTAAAATTAGGCAGTATGCTTTAGTTGTATCAGAAAGTGGGTTGACCGACTCAAGCTCTAATCTCTAAATTCATGAATACCTTATACACACGATATAACTACGATGTAAGATTATGAGAGGGTACATGAAGAAAAGGGATGTTGTAAGTCGGTTCTGAATTTCTTAAAACATTACTCGAATATCAAAAATTCGTAACGGCGATGCATAGGTTTAATACTATCAACAGCTCATATAAAGGAAATGTTAGATTGTTAACAGTTTATGAGCATTAATCAAAGACTATTCTATAATGATGTATTATTTATTTATAAACGTTACATAGTATAGTAGCTAAATACATGACTGACTGAAAAAAGTTACTTTTATTAATGATGACTATTCAATTCGATCTGTCACTAGCTTAACCTTTTAATTTCCACTTTTGACCAAATTATAGTTAATCTGATCAAATATTGCTTACAAATCGGAGCTCTAATCTAATGTCTACAGTAGAATCCTTAAAACCCTCTATGAAGTTTTAGAATTGTTGATTACAAAGACACCCATTTCTTCTACCTTCTTTAGTAAATTCATATTGTTAGCTTCTACTTTGTCAACTGTTACTAAAATGCTGTTCTTTAGATCCTTTACCTCGCTCTATGTATCTGTAGTCATTACAATGAAAGTTTGTACTGTTGTGTCGAATTATTGACGATTTGATTTGAAAATTTAATAATGTAATTTATCGTTTAAACTAACCCTTGTTTACTTCTATACCTATATGTTTAATTAATATGTAATTAGTATATCAAAATATGTTCTTAATATGTTTTTCAATTTCCTTATAAAATATAACTATGTATCATTGAAATAAAACATTATTAAAATATTAAAAATAATTTTATTTTATCACATCCTAAATATTTACACGACTGGTCACCTTTCTCGACAGCTTCTTTTCAAACAATTGCATTCGTTTATCATAAACCTAGTGGTGAGCTTGTATTATTCGTATTGCGATATGGATATATTATTCAATTTTCATGTCTTTTGCTAACCCTACATAACCTAAGCTTTACATAGATTTAGACACGTTTTATATTTCGTATTTAGACACAAAGCATGACATATCTGCCGAACGTAGGGAGCAGAGTAAGTACAAGCATCTAAAGTACTCTCTTATTTAAACGTTATTTTACAATATATCATACATTTCAGCTCGTATGATTATCCGTCTCTATCGTAACACAGTATGTAAGGACATTATGTTAAATACTATCTCATACATGTAAATAAACATTTCTTTAAAGAGTTTGTTAGGTCACCTAATCTGTTATAATATTACTATGATATTAGATGTCGTCGATTACAGTTTTACCATTAGGACATACTTAGTAGGTTATATGTGCTAAGTAAAATAATAAACAGATATTTCGAAAATGTTATGCATTCTTGAGAGAACGGGGTATAATATTTAAAAACACACTGTAGAAAACATATCAGCAGAGAAAGGGAATACATAAATACAGTATGTTTTGTATGATGAGTTGTCGTCAGTTTAAAAGAAATAAGTTCGTCGCCATATTTAAACGTTATTTTACAATACATCATACATTTTCAATAGCTTCGAAATACGCAGATATGTAATAATATATTATATACTCTTGTAGGTTATTCAACGTATCTATAGTAAACTCTTATGATTAATAATAATCTGTAACCTTATTGTTTCTTATTACATCACAGGTTAGAGCATACGAATATAATTTAGGCTCGATTAGGTTAGAGCCTACGAATACATTTTTAGGGCAGAACGTAGGGAGCAGAGTAAGTACAAAACAACATACTTTCATACAAGAACGTTTATTGATACGAGTAGTTTCGACGCTACTTAAAACATAATACATAACTTTTATATATATATATATATATATATATATATATATATATATATATATATTGGTTTAATCGACGTTGTCGGACCCGCTATATGATAGGGTCGTTAGTAGACCCGCATTTTTTGATTTTTAAAATGTGTATATTTTACATAATATTGATCTATTTCTGATAAGCAATATTTAAGATCCTCGAGGGGTAAAAATATATGAAAAAAAATATTGGTGATATTTGACAGTCGTTCTTCAACCCGATACATATTACAGTGTTTACAGACCCATTTGTATAATTTTAAGCAAGCCTACCTACCCTACCGAACCCAGCAACGTTGCCGAATGTATCAGAGATAAAATTACGATTGACGTAATGATTTCGGGATGCTAAGCACATAAGTGATCTTTATTTTTGATGATTTGTTCGTAAATTCCATAAATAACCTTAAACGCAGAAAAATTAACGTTTTCCGTAAAACGATTCTGAATTCCGTAATTCTGAAAATTATTATTAACGTGAGAAAATAGCATTGAGCCTCTTTTGTTCTAAAATACATAAGGTTTATGCAAATAATTGTTTTTTAATAATTTGTTTTTAAATCATTTATTTTAACATGATTATTTTTGTTTACAAGAATACAATTAAAAGTTTCGAAGACACGTCAATTATATGTGTTTTGAAAAAATAAATGTTATAACCAAATCTTTTGACTTCCTGAACATTTTACTGTTATGTTTTTAGCACAAATGAACAGTTTCTAAGATATGCATATTTTAATGCCACGGTAACAGTTCAATTAGTAAAAATAGAGGGGAATTGAGGTAGATCCTTGGATTTTTGATAGGCCTTCTTTGTGATATGTTAAATAACCCCTTAAAAGTTACTACTCAAAAGTGGTGAACCAGAGAAGCTGATGAGGGTAAGCCATGCCCCCAGATGATTTTTACTGTTTTTTTCAGAAACTATTAAGTTTATCAAAATGGAGCCAGTTAGGTAAAATAGGATTTTATTTAACTTTCATACCAAAAAGCTAAGAAAACTTTGTGCATGTTGTCTTGTTTCTGTGTAATCGAAAAACGATCATATGTCACACAGACAAATAATTTGTATCGGTACATATTATACGAGAAGCTTCGAGCATAACTTTGTGTGATTTGATGTTCATAATGAAATAGCTATGGAAATCTCGTTGAGCATCGAACGCGATCCTGGTTCAGTCTTTTTCTATCTCAGCATCTCCAGCAAAATCTACGAGGCGATATTATCATTATTATTGGGGCTAGTCATATGGTAATTCTCATATTGGCAAGATACATTTTAGGGGTATACCCTGTACTAATCAATCTTTTTACTGAACCTAAAACGTACAGGGTACTTCGGGGGTTTTTGGATCTCTCTTACTTCGTTCTTTATATTGATATTCTTTTTTTTCTTGAGTGGTTTTTGTTTTGGAATTCTAAGTTCACGACTTAATTCCACGCCTGCTTTAAAATGTAGCTAGATATTTAACATTAAATGGGACTTCACCCATTTTACATGTAGGATATCTCGAGCAGATGATGTCAATTCCTGAGGGTCAATGCCTTTGATCAAAATAGGCCATTAAGCACAACATATCCATGTTCAAAAATAAAATGTTATAAAGCTATAGACCTTCAAAATAAAAAAGTCAAAAATGCAATTTGGATAAAATTTTGTGTTCAAGGACAGTTGTTATTAGAACATACATTAGTGTTATTTTGTGCTTGTGGTAGCTGTAGCGTACCCGCTACCGCTAGATACGGAATTCTGTGCCAGTGATATGTTTAATGAATACACCATTGAATGCAAAATTTAATTCTTCACAAAACAGGTATACTTGACCCAAGTCGAATAGTGACAAGTCAAATAATGCCCTATAAAATGCAGAAAGAAAATAAAGGTAAAACGTCATGCAGTATGACGTACAAACGAAGTAAGAAAGATTTCAAAACAAGGTGAAATGCCCTATACATTTTGGTTTCTATAAAATAATTGTCCAGTACAGAGTATTCTCCTAAAGATATTCTTTTTACTGCAAAATTATCATAATACTACAACCAACAATAACAACAACATCGCTTCATGAATTTGGCAGAAGTGATGCTAAGGTTGCACTGCGAACTCAACATTTTTTTTCTTAGCTAAGTACTTGATGACGAATACAAGATCGCAATAAGTTATGTTCTAAAGCTGCTCCGTCAAATGTATTGGTAGAAATTGTTGGTCTACATACAGGGTGTTTTACTCAACTTTCGTATAAATTGCATGTGTGATAGTATTCATCAATAGGAACAAAAAACTCTTTTTGTTTTTACGCAAATCGACAAAAATTTGCTAAAAATGTCAACTTTTGGGAACTGCTGGAAATTATAGTCAAAACAAACTGCGACATCACCTAGCAGCAGCTGCATTAATGTATCAGATAGACACATCCAGCTCCAAGTGTGATTCTTAGACCAGTGACCTGCTACCCACTTTTCAAAAACCATTATTTATTCGGTTATTATGAAAGATAGACACTAATGATTTTCAGCTTTCTTGTTGCATTTTATGTGTACTACCACCTATTCAGAGGATACGAATCTTCCATCGGAACCAGTCCATAAACCTAACAGTTTTTGAAAATAAAACGACAAAATCCATCTGGGGGCGTGGTTTAATATTGATATTTTACAAAGTTCAGGATATTATCTACTCGTAAACATGAACAAATCAAGCATAAAGTCATTTTCAAGTTTAGCTGACCAAAATACACTACATTTGATTAGTTTAACCTAGATTAAAAAAATAGCAGTTTCTATTTTTACTGTGCGTTTGTATAGTTACAAGAAAATTATCGAATGTTCGATCCTACTTTCTGTTTAATGAATTTGAAGGTACAAAACAGTATACACTATATGGTGGTTAAGTGCCTTTAACAGAAACGTCGAAAGGTAACGAGGAAAAGAAGAAGTTTTTTCAAACCTTGCTCAATTTCGTTATATTGCACTTGTTTTAAATATACCAGGCGCAAATCATATTAGTCCACCCAGTTTCATTTTTGTTAAAGAACGTCCCACAGAATTTATTCCGTTTATCTTTTGTTCTATGAGGTGGCCGTTTCTTGTTGCTATAGTGAAGTGCTGCTACTGCATCTACCCCATACCAATGTTCATGAAATTCAATTGGGGGTTGCAACATACACTGCCCCTCCGAACCTTTTGAGTGCCCTGTTTCCATTAAAAGTTCCATTAAGTAATCTTACAAATTACAGACGAGAAAGTTTTCCTTCAGCGTTTTAGCAAAAAAAGTCACAAATGATGCTCAACTTAGTTCGCCCATTTTAATTTTTGATAAAGAACACCTCACGATTTTTACCCTGAATGGTCTACGACGTTGTTATTTATTGGTGGTATATAGTACATATCGTCGCCGTTAATGCATATGAACTTAATTCTTTGAAATGTTGTAACTAGCTATGTTGCTAGTTGCGATTTCAAAGAATTCATCATGCCATCTGTAACAAAGTTTTTATATGCATTTAAACCGCGCTCCTGAAAAATTGCTAGAAAATAGTTCCGCTAGTATGTATTAACGTCAACGATATGTATGAGTGAGTACTGTGATCCAGTGATATGTATGTGTGCGTGTAGTATCCAATGCAACGAATATAAACAAGGAGTCAGAAAATAATTCAGAAACCAAATAGTTCAAGCATTCATTCTCTCATCTTAACAGTAAAAGAATAAAGCATTGATTAACCACAAACAGTCTTTCAAACAAACAAACACAGAAGATATTAAATGTGGTGACCGCCGACTTTAATTGAACACGCAACAATCTGTCAAGAAACTTACACTTGCAAGCATACCATTCAAGATACCAGGATCCTATTTATGAAGCAGATGTCGAGAAATCAATTAGCATAATTCCAGTAGAGGATCAATACTCTCTCAGCACCACCACTACCTAGTTATTAGGTTACTACCACTACTACACCTTTTCCAGTTGTATTTCAGAATTTGTAAATTTTATTTTCGAAAGCGTCATTTGTATTTCATTTTCGTGAATTTGATTTCAGAAAGCGTCATTTGTATTTGATATTAGTCAATTTAATTTTAGAAAGTGTCATTTATATTTCAGATTGGTCAATTTTATTTCAGAAAGCGTTATTTGTATTTCAACTTCATCATTTTAAATTCAGAAAGCGTCATTTGTATTTCAGAAAAAGTAAATTGTATTTCAGATGATATATCTATACATATGTATATTTTTAGAACATGTCAATTATATGGGAAAGCGTAAATTGCTTTTCAGACAGTGTGAGACCACAATTTATTTTTGCGTGTTTTTCCTGGACATTTTATATAGAACATTCTAAAATTACACAATATTTCTACTTAAATTAAAAGACTGCACTAAAGAAAGTTTTACAATGTAAGCACAATATACCAGCTTATGTCATGTTTTGTTTTAGAAAATTTTTATTGAATTATCTGAAATATATTTGACATTTTCTGAAATACATTTGACGAGTTCGGAAATACAAATGACGATTTCTGAAATCAATTTGACAAATTCTTATTTCTAAATGATTAAACTAAAATACAATTGACGCTTTCTGAGATCAAACTGGCTATTCTAAAATACAAATAATACTTTCTGAAATCAAATTGACAAGACTGAAATACAATTGATTATTTCTGAAATTAATTTGACCTATCTGGAATACAATTAACGATCTCTGAAATAAAATTGGAAAAGGTGTAGTACATGGAGCAGTTCCATCGCTGAAGTCATAATCTATCTGAAGTCACGGTTGTATAAAGTTTTTTTCTGTTCTAAATTTTTCTGCCACCAAAGCAGACTATCTACAGCATTTAAAGAAAGTATTTCAACGCCTATATCATTACGGTTTACTATCAAATTAAAAAAACAATCTTTGAAGCCAAAGAACTAACTTGTCTCGACCACACAGTGAACAGTGATGGAGTTACGCCGCAAATTTCAAAAGGAGAAGCTATTCATAACTTTCCAATACTTAGAATGCAACAAGAATTATGCCATTTCGTTGGCATAGATTGTCGATTTAAACCTGAGCTAAACCTATTTATTCCAGAAAAAGTTTCAGAACCCTACAAGAAACGCACACAACAGTGCGTCGCAAAACGTATAATTACAAATCAGTTGTTGTGAACTTCAATAAACGGCCGTACCAAAAATTCGTTACTTCGTGTGATCGGGAACACAGGGAATACATAGCAGATAAACTCGGATGCAGCCCATTACAAATCCTTCTTATCTTTTTTTGTGCCGTTTATGTATAGAACGTTCGCAATTACTTTTTGTTACCTGTTAGACATATTTGTGTACATACATTTACTATTTTCCTTTTATGTTGCATACGATTATTATCCAACCAACAACCTACAAGTCCAACAGAATCCTCATACGTTCCTCTTAGGTTAAGTTTTGTAGTTTTTAGTTATTTACATTTTGCAACAAGCCCTAAAATTTAGAATCTACTGTCTTAATTTTAACCGTTTTCAATTATCTCATTCGATTCTCACGTTATTCTTATTAGGTCATTTCTATAGGTTAAGTTCTTATCATTGTAACGAACATTAACATTAAGAGCCCTGTACTAACTTTAATCAATTGTAAAACCAGCCAAAGAAAAAAACGCGGTTTTTTACGTATATATCAAGTTGCTTTACAATCACAACCGCATCTTATGCGTACATTCACTAGTTCTTTCCAATCCTGTCCTCAAGCAAACTGATGGAGACTTTTTCTGCTGGAAAGATTCTAAAAAACAAGGGAGCTATAAATGTGATGATCAACGTTGCCTTGGATACTTTGTAGTATCCAAGGAAACGAATGTAAACGAGGGATCAGAAAATAATTCAAACCAAATAGTTCAAGCATTCATTCTCTCATCTTAACAGTAAAAGAATAAAGCTTTAATTAACCACAAACAATCCTTCAAACAAACATACAAAGAAGATATTACAGTACTTTTATACTAAAAAATTTAATCAAGTTCTTGAAATTTATCGTTTGATTACTACGGAAAATGACATATGTACTTTTCCACCTTATTTGGAAACCATCCACTTTCCCCAGAAATTAACTTTTCCGTATTATGTTGCGTTGTCTCACTTGTTCGAAAATCCTGTTAACCTTACTCTAATCATTTATATAAAAAATGAATTCAGTTATAAAATCCTACTTAAAGATACCATTGATATGAACACATGGATTGTAGGTATTAATATATGCTTTCAATCATACAAATATAACTTTATAAATTTATATCACTCTCCAAACTCCAGTGATGCTCAATTTCTAATGAAACTTGAAAATTTGTTTGATGATATGCTAGTATATCAGAGACCTTACTAATTATCGGAGTCTTTAATATTGACCTATTAAAGGATTCATATTATGAAAATAGGCTGAGAACTTTAATTAAAAATAATGGACTAAATCAGATTATCGACCAACCTACAAGAATCACTAAGGACAGTGCTACACTCATAGATCTTCTTGTATCTAATGAAAAAACCATTGATGCCCAGGTACACCATGTTCCAAAAATAACCGATCACTCAATAATAACTGTAAATGCAAAAGTGAAAGAAAAATATGAAGAATATACAATACAACACAGAGACATGAGCAACTTCAATGAAATGCAATTTCAATTAGATCTAATGGATCAACCATGGAATCCGGACTGTACAAACACCAATCAACTAGCAGAAACATTAGTTAAAACCATAATGGACACACTAAACAGGCATGCTCCAACTGTTAAAAAAACCATTAAATGTCAATGGAGTTGTAAGCGTTGGTGGATCCCAGAAATAGCCTTGGAAATTGAAGAAAGGGACAGATTATATAAAAGAGCAATCTTTACACAAGAAGAAAGTGATATGAATAGGTATAGACAACAAAGAAATGGAATTGTTAGTTTGATCAGGAACCACAAGAGAAATTATTATCAAGAAAAATAGATGATATGAAAAACAACTCAACAGAAATGTGGAAAACTTCATGCAAATGAAAACAAATTGCAGAAAATTTCAATATTTACTTTATTAACAGCATACAACAAATTATTACATTAACAAATTTAACCCAAATTGAAACTGATTTATGCCACATTAATTTACATCAATGCAAGTTCGAAAAATTTTTACCAAAAGAGTTTTTAGTGTTAAAAAATTATAAACAATTTACCTAATAAGAATAATAGTGTCGATGGTATTACAGTAAAGATTCTTAAATTAGCTTTCAATGTAATAGGACAGAGATTTTTGCATCTAATTCAAATGAGTCTAGAAAGTGGATCCTTCCCAGAAACCTTGAAGACATTCCATATTATCCCCATTGAGAAAATAACCAACACTAACAAATGTGAAGAATACAGACCGATCAACAGGGTGCCAACTTATGAAAAATTATTAGAGACCGTCGTAAATATCCAGTTTCGTGACTACATTGAAGTGAACAAACTGTTAACACCTTTTCAATCAGGGTTTCGGAAAAATAATTCATGTGAAAGTGCAATACAATCAGTTCTTTTGAAATGGAAAAATGCTATTTACAAGAAGAATGTGATAGGTGTAGTTTTTCTAGACTTTAGACGTGCTTTTGAGAGTATTAATAGAGATCTATTATTATTGAAATTAAAAAGATATGGGTTCGGCCCAATAGTTATAAAATGGTTTAGTGAATATCTCAAAAACAGATTTCAAAAAACTAGATACTTTAATAGTACATCTTCAGCTACCTACCTTTGGCGTTCCACAAGGAACTGTATTAGGCCCTGATTTATTTGTACTATACATAAATGATATTGTTAATATAATTAAAAAATGTAACATTCAATTATTTGCAGACGACACTTTAATATATTTTATAGGAGATGATGTTGAAAAAGTAATAAATATCATCAATAATGAATTAGTCAATGTATATAACTGGTTAGGTAAAAATAGTCTTTCTTTAAATGTAACTAAAACAAAATTTATGATAATAAAAAATAAGTTTAACGAAATTGATACATCTAGTCATGTGGGAATACAAATTAATAGTCAAAAAATAGAACAAGTTTATGAGTGGAAGTACTTAGGCGTAATAATAGATTGTCACTTAACATTTTCTAGTCATTCAAACTATGTTATGAGTAAAGTTGCAAAAAAAGTAAATTTCATCGGTAGAATAAGCCAAAATCTTAGCAAGTGGTCTAAATTATTACTATATAAAACAATAATACTTCCCCATTTTAATTATTGTGCTAGTATACTTTACCTCCTAAATAATACTGAAATTAAAAATCTACAAAAAAAACAAAATTGTGCGTTAAGAATAATATTAAAATGTAGTAGGTATACTAGCATAAGAAGAATGTTGCAAATTACATCTTTGTTAAGTGTTAAGCAAAATATATTTTGTAATACGATGATAATAATATTTAATATAAAAAACCGAATATATCCAGAGCACATTTTAAATGAATTACTATTCGTAGAAGATGTTCATGATCATAATACTAGAAGTAGAAATAATTTTTATGTTCATACAGTAACAACAAATATAGGACAAAATAATCTGTTTCATAAAGGTTTAGTTTAATATAATTCACTTCCAGCTAATGTAAAAAACTGTACATCTTTAACATTATTTAAGAAACAGTGTAAAAAATATGTAATAAATTACATTAATATTTAAGAAATTATAATGTATTGTA